>PUFA01000302.1:580000-660000 GCA_003508835.1 Eonycteris spelaea | reverse complement strand
CCTAGATGCAGTGTAGTGCAGAACATACTTGTGGCTTTGGAGAGGAACTAGGTGGTGGAAACCGATATTTCCAAAGCTGCCTATGTATTAGGGCAGCACTCTTTTAAATTACAGAATAGGGTTTTTGAGTCTTTTCGTATAGCCTTGATAATTTTTGTGTGATTTCCTCCTTAAGACATATAACCTTGGTGATAACCTTGACATGGGATATGTCTCTCTTGGTATGCCAAGCAGAGGTCATTTTCTGCTTTTAAGTCGTGGTTATAAATAATGTCGCTTGTTATATACTCTAAATTCATTCAACAAAGATGTGTTGAGCACCTACTCTGGTAGGTGTTCCGGCCACTAGGGATGCAGCAAGGCACTACGCTAGGTTCCTGTCCTCATGGAACTTGCTTACATTCCAATTATGGGAAGACAAATAATAAGTTATAGCTATATGACATGGCAGATGGTGACAAGTACTGTGGAGAAAAAAGCAGCTATGCAAGGAGGAAATGGACCGATGCAAGTGGGGGTTGCTAATTTATATAGGGTGGTCAGCGAAGTTCTTGAAATTGAGAAAAGGCCGGAAGAATGTGAGGCAGTGAGCCTTGCAGATATGTGGAGGAAAAGCATGTCAGGCACAAGGAACAGCAAGTGTCAAGGGCCTGAGGTAGGAGGGTGCTCACATATTTGAGGAATAGCAAGGAGGCTGGTCTGGCAAGGGTGAGTGAATGGCGGGGACAGTAGGTAAGAGGTAAGGTGAGAGAGATGGGCACGGGAGGAGACAGACCATGGGGGGCCATGTGGAGCATTGTAAGGATTTTGACTCCTGGGGGGATGAGGAACTACTGGGGAGTTCTGAGCAGAGGAGGGCCATGGTTTAACTTTTAGTGGCCTGCTGCGACTGCTTTAATCCAGGCAAAAGAAGATGGCAGGTAAACCGAAAGAGTAACAGGGGACTTGTGAGAAGTGGTTAGATTCTAGATGCATTTTCAAGTCAAAACTGATAGATTTGTTAGTCACATCTTTCCCCCCACATTAGTATATAGGATGAATGGTAGAGGAATTCCTTCCTGTAGTGTATTAATTCTGAACGGAACTCTAATACATTTAATTACTCACCTAAAAATAAGTCATTTCAAGGTAAATAAATGCGTAGACTCCTTACCCAAATCACCATGGTTTCCTAATCATAGACTTAATGGTCGACTGCTTGCTGTACAAAAGATGCAAAAGATCTTGTGGACCCCACATGCCATAGTCATGTCTTTGGTCTTAATAAGCTTTTTGGGGGGGGTGGGGAAGACTCGTGCTTGACTTTAAGCTCACAGTCTAGTGACAAGGAAAAATTTCTGGACCAGAGACGCCCTTCTCCACACATACACACATGGAGAGATCCTTGAAAGTCATGAGAATCCAAGCTGGAATGATCCAGTCTCAGATGGGTGTGTGTTCATCCATATGCATATGCAGATGTGTCGAAGGGGTGACAAGAAATAAATAACCGCTCTACAGGCACACCTCGGAGATGTTGCGGGCTCAGTCCCAGACCACCACAATAAAGCGAGTTGTAATCTTTTTGCTGGTGGAGGGTCTTGCCTTCAGTTCATTAAAAATGCAACATCTGTGAAGTGCAGCAAAGCGAAGCACAATAAAACAAGGTATGCCTGTACTAATTTTTAGTATAAACGTGTACTTTAGTGGTTGGAGAAGCAAAAGATGAGTGGTATTACATGGCAAAGGTGAGATGTGAGCTAGCACTGGAAAGATCAATAGGATAAAAATAGGTGGAGATGGGAAAACAAGACATTCTTTTGCATCTCTTCTCAGTGCCTCTACCTAGAAGATAGAGGATTTGATGCCTTCTCATACTCTCCCTATTCAGTCTGTTTAGGTGATGCTTTGGTGTTAGGGAGACCAGTCTCAGGAAGCTATGTCATCACTTCTACTTTAAACCATTAAATTGAAGTTGACTCTTGAGAGCAAACTAGTCTACGATTTGATTGATTAGCTACCAGACCCCAGTTTAGTGGTGCCAGGCCGCGCTCTTCTTTTTGGATGGGAATAGGTCAAAGAAAATCTTCTCGGGCAAGTCTTGCAATTAAAGTAGTGGGAGTGTGCATTGTATCCTGTTCCTTCTTTTTAATCCTTATACCTTGTCTTTCCACCATTCTTCCCATTCCTACTCTCCATTTACGCTCAATCCTCCTATAATGTAATACACGTGTTTCTAAAAATGAGCAAGTTATATAAAGTCACATAATAACAGCCAAATGGTTTGTGGGGGAAACATGGGGGTTTGGGGCACAGCACATAAAACTTTATCAGTGCCACATAAACAAGAATATAGGACCTAAGGAAAATAGCATAATTTTACACATCTCAAATGGCTACGAAGTATATAAATACTACAATAAATATGGTATTTACCTTGAAAAAGACATGAAGTTTACTTGAGGAAGTGAACCTCAGAAGGATCGCAGCTTGTGAATCATGGTGGGGTGGTGGAAGGAATATTATCTGAAATTGGAAGGGAAGTTGAAACAAACACCAGATGTGAGTGAGTGTAGCTCAAATCGCACTCAGAGAACTTGGATAGCTAGCTGGTCAGTGTCTGAGGAGTGTGTGCATTTTATGTTCCTATGTGACTTGGTACGACTGGTACAGTTTTCTGCATTCACCTAGTATTTCTTATAGACCAAATCCTGTAGAAGCAAACCTAAATTTCACATTATGTTCAAATCTTTCCCTGATATAGCAACGACACTGGAATAAATTCTCATATTCAAAGTAAACTTTACAGTAGAACCAGCTGTACCTTGTTTTATCTTGATGATTAATTGGCACCTTATTTTCCTCTTACTTTAGAGGTCTCTCCTCATCCTCATAATGTGCAAAGATACTCTTATTTTTACAAAGACTGAATGGAACCTCTGCCAACCAAATAAATTTATTGAATATTGTCTGTCTTCGGGATGCTTGTCTGGGATGCGCAAAGTAAAACGGGTTTCAAAGCCCTTATAAAACTTCAATATGAGGAACAAAGCATAGTTATCCAAAGCAAACCAAAAAATTTTAACAATATATTGTAGAATTAATAAGTCAGTGCTGATGAGATAGGGTAAAATAGAGTTAGTAAGGTTTTTAAAACAGAGTTAGTAAAGTAAGATTTTTTAGATGATATATATTTGATCCAGATCTTAAAGTTGTGAACATAGATTGGAGAAGTAAAAGGAACAAAAGGAACTCCTGACACCCAGAGAGAATGTAGAAATCCCCCAAGTTTTTTTTCTTTTTCTTTTTTCTCTCATACTTCATCCCCTGAGGGATCTAAGGGTGACAATAGAAGCTGCAGTGGGTGTCATCAAGAGCCGAAAGTCCAAGAAAGGGAAAACTGTCTCTCTCTGTCTCTGTCTCTCTCTCTCTCACTTAAGTAGATAGGTAAGTAGGTAGGTAGCTGGGTAGGTAGGTGAGTAGGTAAGTAAAGGTAGTCAGCTTTCTGACTAGAGGACCAAAAACAAGAGCTAGTGCAGGTAACGAAAAGGTACCAGGGAGATCACGGACAGAGATGACCTCATACAGTTGTTCATGGCCTCCTGGGCTCATCCCCCAATCTGGAAGGAAAGGACTTGAGCCTAATCGGTGTTCCAAAGACTTTGGGAACTGAAGGAAAAGACCATCATCCAAGACCCAGATGGACTACTGGGGGTACACACATGGGACAACTTCAAAAAGTACTGCAACAGTTTTGAAAACTGAGCTGACATCAGACGCACAGCACACAGAAAATAGGTTGGAACTCACACCCCACACCTAATGAAGTCGCTTGCCTACTAAAACAAAAATGTCAGCATTTTTTATAGGATTTAAGCAAGACCCATAGACTCATAATATACTGTTCAAAAGGCCCAGGATACAATCCAAAATTACTGGTATAAGAAGAACGAGGAAAATCTCAACTTGCATGGGGAAAAAGAAAATCAAAAGATGGCAATGCTGAGATGATACTGTTGTTAGAATTATATGACAAAGACTGTAAATAGCTATTACACAAATATTCTAATGAGAAATGGTGAATACTTTTGAAATGAATGGGGAAAAAAATCTCATCAAAGAAGAGAAATATAAAGAAGAGCCAAATAAATATATTAGAACCAATAGATACACTAATCAAAATTAAAAGCTCACTGGGTAAGCTCAATAACAGAATGGAGACAACAGAAGAAAGAGTCAGTAAACTTGAAGTAGATCAATAGAAATTACCTAATCTGAAAAAGAGAGAAAAAGACTGGGAGTTGAGAACAGAGCCTCAGGGGCCTTGTGGGACAACAGAAAGTCTGACAGTCATGCCATTCCCAAAGAAGAGGAGCACCAGGCTGAAAAAAAAATATTTGTAGAAATGTGAAGACTTCCCAAGTTTGGCAAAAAAAAAAAAAAACCCATAAAATTACAGATTAAAAAAGCTCAGTGAATCCCAAACAGTATAAACCCAAAGAAATCCACTCCCAGACATGTTATAGTCAAACTTTGGAAATAAGACAAAGGTGAATTTTTCAAAAAGTGACAGAGAAAAACAATTTTTTATAAGAGGAAAGGATTCAAATGATGACACATTTCTTATAAGAAACCATGGAGGCCAGAAGGAGTGGAACAATGCTTGTAAAGTGATAAAAGAATCATCAACTCACATTTTTATATCTAGCAAAAAAAAAAAACAAAACTCTTTAGGAGTAAAGATAAAAGATATTTTCAGATGGGGGAAACTAAAAGAATTTATTTCCAGCAGACCTACTCTGAAAGAATTGCTGAAGGAACTTACTTATATGATGGTGGTCCTGTAAGGATATAATGGAGCTGAATTTCCTGTAATAAATGGAAGGATATGATGTTCTGGAAGAATTTTTTCTTCTCTGGTGGGAATACTTCTCTGATGTGGGGCTTGACAATAGATTCCCTCTCACTCACAGCACCTCAATCTTGAGTGCACAGACAGCCTCCCAGTCTGTCAGACACTGACCTGTTTAGTGCAGAGGAGCCTGTCCCCCAGGGCTACATATTCAGAGGGCGCTAGAGCCCTCCCAGATCTAGCCTGATGGTCTTCACAGCAAATAGCTGTATTTCTTCTTTGAGGACCTAATAGCCTATACAAGGACACAGGTCCAAAGGAGCAACCTTAACAAGTATTCAGTGCCACTGTCACTTTATTAAAAGATTTCTGTGGTTGTGTGGGGCCAGCCTGTCCCTGCACTTTGGAAATATTTTCAGGTTGCAATGATGTAAAGCATAGATAAGTTTTATTTCTTCCATCAATTCAATGCCAGAGAAAGGCCTTTGTGCCAGAAGGGTCAACAGGACCAAATTTCCAACGTCCAAATAGTGAGTCCTCAGTTCTACACCCGCTCCATGTTAAACACCCTCTTTTTTATGACTACCACACACTTCCTTAATCTGAACACTGCCCCAAACTGCAGTAGCCAAAATCACATTGCCATGACAATCCCTAATGTTCCTTTATCTCTCCATCTTGATTTCTTATTCGTACTGATCCTCAGGCCACCTTTCACTCCCTCCTGATAGTCACTGACTATTATGGTGACTTAGGTCTCACCCAGCCAGTTGCTTCTCTATATTTCCAATTATTCCAGCCTACATCCCTGTTCATGGAGCAGTGTCGACAGCTTTGATGTTCCATTTTGACTCTGTTAGAAGGAAGCAAGTCACGGGCTTATGGGGCAGTGTTTATAAAGTCTACAGCAGTGCACAGTAATGTCCTAGGCCTTCCCATTCACTCATCACTCACTCACTCACCCAGAGCAACTTCCAGTCCCGCAAGCTCCATTCATGATAACTGCCCCGTTACAGGTGTGCCATTTTTTATCTTTTGTATTGTATTTTTACCATACTTTTTCTATATTTAGATGTTTAGATACACAAATACCATTGTGCTACAATTGCCTACAATATTCAGTACAATCACATGCTGTACAGGCTTGTGGCCTAGAAGCAATAAAGTAGATAGACCACAGAGCCTGGGTGTGTAGTAGACCATACCATCTAGGTTTGTATAAGTGCACTCTGTGATGTTCACAGAATGATAAAATCACCTGATGACGCATTTCTCAGAACATATCCTCATCATTAAGTGACGCATGACTGTACAACCAATTAAAAGAAATGATCAGAATGGATTTTTAAAACTGATGCAGCTATAATATGTCTTCAAGAATCCCACTTCAAATATAATGATATAGGTAGGTTAAAAGTAGAAAATGGCAAAAGAGTATACCATGCAAACACTAATCAAAAGAAAGTTAGAGTCGCTATATTAATAAACAGAAAATTAGACTTCACAGCAAAGAAAATTACTAGGAATAAAGAAGGACTTTACGTAATGATAAAAGAGCTAATTCACTAAGAAGAGATAACAATCCAAAATGTGTAATCACCTAACAACACTGCTTCAAAATACCTGAAGCAAAAACTGCAGAACTGAAAGGAGAAATAGACAATCCATAATTATACTTGGCAACTTTAACACTCCTCTCTCAGTAATTGATAGAAATATTGGACAGAAAATCAGCAAGGATATAGAAGAACTGACAGCCAACTGGATCTAATTGATATTTATAGAACACTCCACCCAACAATAGCAAGATTCACATTCTTGTCAAGTGCACATGGAACATTAACAAGATACACTGTATTCTCAGTCATAAAAGGAACCTTAATGATTAAAATTTAAAAGAATTGAAATCATGCAAAGCATATTGTATCATTTATCTTTTTACCTTTGTCAGCCTTGCCAGAGCTTATCAATTCTGACAAAGGTGAAAAGAGAAAAGATACAAACTAGCAATATCCAGAATGCTAGACAGACCTTCATCGACTTTAAAAGGATAATAAAGTAAACACATATTTGACAACTTAGAGGTAGTGGACCAGTTGCTCAAAAATCGCAAACTATAAAAATTCATCCAAGATGAAATAGATAACCTCAGTAGTCCCATAATCTGTTAAAGAAAACTGAATTTATAATTTAAGAGAATAAATCAATACCCAAATTTAAGACTTAACATAAAGCTACAGTAATCAAGACAGTGTAGAATTAGCAAAAGGATAGACACCTAGACCAGTGGAAGAGAATAAAAAGAAAAAAGTTACACAAGCGCAACCATCTGATTTTTGACAAAGATGCCAAAAAAATTTAATGGAGAATGAATAATCTTTAACAAGTGATGTTGGAAAAATTGGACATCCAAATGCAGAAAAAAAATGAACTTTGACCTAAAGGTCTTACCTTATACAGAAATTAACTCAAAATGTATCACAAGTCTAAATGTGAAACTATAAAACATTAGAAGTAATACATAAAAAACATCTTCATGACCTAGGATTAGGCAAACTATGAAAAAATCACCTGGACTTCATCAAAATAAAAACCTTTGCTTTGCAAAAGACAATGTTACGGGAGAGAACAAGCCACAGACGTGTAGAAAATATTTACAAACCACATATCCAACAAAGTACTTTTAAATTCGACAAACAAAAAGCAAGCAATCCAGTTTAAAAATAAATGAAAGACTTGAATAGATTCTTCACCAATAAGGATATGAGGATAACAAGCATGTGAAAAGTTGTTCAACATCACTAGCATCATGAAAATGCAAATTGAAACCATGACAAGATACCGCTCCACACCTGTTAGAATGGCTACAGTACAAAGTACCAACTATAACAAATGCTGGAGAGGATGTGGAGCAACAGGAACCTTCATATATTGCTGGTGGAATGTAAAATGGTGCCGTCAGTCCGGAAAACAGTCTGACAGTTCCTTACAAAGGTCAATATACACTTACCGTGTGACCTAGAAATCCTTCTGAGTATTTACCCTGGAGAAATGAAAACCTGTGCTCATATAGAAACATGTACACAAATGTTTATAAGCAGCTGAATTCATAACAGTCAAAATTCATAATAGCCAGCTGAATTCATAATAGCCAAAAACACACTTCAAAGGATGAATTGATAAACTGGTACTTTCGTACCATGGACTACTGATACGCCCAACAACTTGGATGGATCTCAGAGGCATTATGCTGAGTGAAAGAAGCCAGACTCCAAAGACTGAAAACAGTGCCATCCATTTATATGGCAGTCTCAAAATGACAACTCAATAATGATGGGGAACAGATCAGTGGTTGTCATGATAGAGAAGGATGTGAATACAAAGGGCAGCACATGGAAGTTTTGGAGGTGATGGAAATGCTCTGTATCTTGATTCTTGTGAGTGTTACATGTGTAAAAGTCATAGAACTGTACCCTTCTCCCAGGTCAATTTTCCTGTGATCATTTCTAAAGTAAAAATTAATATCAAATTTCTGTGGCCTGGTGATATGAAGATATAACTGCTTCCCGGATAAATCTTCTCAAATAAAAGGGTACATTTGAAGACATAGAACAAAAGGTACTCCATTTACACAAATAGATTATATGAATTAAATTTCCAGCATAAGGTAAATCTCAAAGCTGCTAAGCTAAAAACAAGGCACACTTAAATAGATGCGTCGTTGAGAATCCCTGCAAAAGCCTTCTACACCAGCGAAGGAATCTACACCAAGGGAAAGTATCCAACTATGACAAAAATCTCTTTTAAGGAACGAAACATTAATATTCTCATCGCTAAAGTAAACAAAGGCAGATCTTTCCAAAGCCTAGCTTAAATGAATGGAATAGATTTGGGCATCAGAGTATTAGGCCACTCCTGGAAGTTCTAACCATTTAAATAAGAATGTAAAGCCTTGAAAACATGACAGTGTTTTGCATAAGAAAATCTGGATTGGAGCAATGTGATTTTTTTGGCAAGGGTAGAGTTCAGGAAACTCTACATTTGCTTGTGCAATACAGGCATCTGTTTGCTTTATTAATTTATTGTGGGGAACTTGGCACTTAGAGAACAAGAGATATCTCAGTCCCGATTTTGTTTTCTCACTTTAGCCAGCATTCTGGAACCTTTTCAAACGTATCCTGTCTGTTCAATTTGAATATAGTCTTTAAAAAAACATCTCACACACACACACACACACACACACACACACAACAAATTTCTAAATTTTTGTAATGATAATTAAGAATGTAAGTTAGTTTCAATAGTGTTCCTTTTGTTCTCCTGGTTTAACATTACTGGTTAAGGTGATTTTACATTCATAACTGTTAAACAGTGTATCGGAGCAAGGTAAAATAGATTCCGGTGGAGTCGTATTGGTGGGTGGGACCTCCTACAGGCCCATGGATGACTGAAGGCTCAAGCTGCCTCCAACAGCTTCTGCCTACCTATGCTATCTCCCAAGGGGAACAGTATTCTAAGAAAGATATTTTCTCTCTATCCTATAATGGTTGTGATTAGATGCCGTTTCATATTAGGCTTAGCAAATTCACATCCTCATCTTCAGCTGATGATGTACCAATTTACCCATTTCATTTCTTCACAAAACTAACTTGCCTATTTGGACAACTCCTACATTCTGTATATACTTCACGCCATTGTTCTAGCATTAAAAATTCTTCCACGCTGCATTCTATGGGCGAGGTCCCAAACCTTATCCAAAGACATCACTTGAGTATTTCCACTTCTTTTTTCATTTATGAGGTTGCTCTATTAAAGCTGATCTATAAATTAAGAAAATGTTTGAAAACCATTCACCTGGAAGGATGATATTCACGGATAACAAGAACTTGAATTTTTAACCAATCATCTGTGCTTCCCATCACCCTAAACTTTTAGAGTGTTGTTACCAGAAATATTTGACTGATTTCATTCTTTATTTACTCAGTATCGTAACCGTGTTTATTGACTACCTATTATATTCCAGTACGGTATTTCAGGAAAGTGTATTACTTTTTCTCATTTTGCCGGTTGAAAAACTGTTGAGAAGTGAAGTGGCCTAAGGTAGGAAAGAGGAAAAACTAGGATGTGGATTATCTACATCTGAATAGTTGAGCATGGCAGTGTGTATATCCAATCCAAGGTGGCGGTGACTCAGTGAGATTGGTTAGATAGAGACAAATGATTTGAGAGAAACAGACCTAGAGCTTAAATTGAAGCATTTCCGTTATAGTCATTGAGGATTACAGAACAATTAGAGCTAGGAGGAATGCAGAAGAAAAAAACACTTTTGCGTGTCAGTGAAACCTGCCAAGGAATCAAATAAGATTCAAGCATTACATACACATGAGGAACTGGAGAATAGTTCGTTGTGGATCCTTGAACTTTCTATTCAAACCCCAGACAGAGTGATAGAGCAAAGAAAGTAAAACAGGAAAACAAACAGCGGAATAGGATCTAAATCTCTTGAGGGTAGAACGAAGCCTATTCCAGGAGCCTGAGGACAATTTTTAAAAGGGGCGATGACAAAAATTAAAAATACAACTGTTAGGACCCAGCAATTCCACTTCGGGGCATCTATCCGAAGAAAAGGAAAACACCAATTTGAAAAGATAACACACACCACTATGTTCATTGCAGCATCATTTACAATAGCCGAGACATGGAAGCAACTTGGTGTCCATCAATGGACAGACGGATGGATAAGGAAGAGGTAGTATATGTAGAAGAGAAAACTACTCAGCCATAAAAAGGAATGAAATCTTGCCATTTGTGCCTACATGGATGGATCTAGAGGGTATTATGCTAAGTGAAATGAGAGGCAGAGTAGGACAAATGCCACATGGCTTTGCTTATATGTGGAATCTAAAAACAAACGAGCAAACAAAACAAAATTGAAACAGACTCATAAGCACAGAGAACTAACTGATGGGCCAGAGGGGTGGAGTGTGGGGAGATGGGCGGAAAAGGTGAGGGAGATTAAGAAGTACAAACTGCTAGTAAGTCAGAGAGTGTAATGTGCAGCACAGAGAATATAGTCAATATCGTAATAACTTTGTACAAGGACAGATGGATACTAAACTTACTGTGGTGACCACATTGTAAGGTATATAAATGTTTAATCACTGTGTTATACACATGAAACTAATACAGTGTCGTATGTCAACTATAATTTGAAAAAGAAGGGTAGAGAGCATTAGTGAGATATATTATCAAAGAGTTTCCCATCATGCTCTGAGACTAAGATGTGTAGAGCCTGGGAAGGTTTTTTATTTCTATTTTTCTGATTTTTTCCATATATAACTTTTTAACAGGAAATTACTGTTTTCTTTTAGGTGGAAGTAGTTGATAGAGAACACAGTCATAGCTGTGCCTTTTATTCCAAGGAAAGTCCGTTAGTTTGTGTTCTGTTTGTTTTAACACCTCTGTATGGAATGCTTTGGTTTCCTATTAAATGTAGAAAGTGGCCTAGGTAAGCTTTCAGTAGGAAAGACCAGGTCTTGAATACAAGCAAGCCTAGTTTCTAATTAAACAAGTGTCTAATACTGTAATTTCTAATGCACTCTACAAAGAAAAGGCAAAGAGCAGACAGACCAGTTTTTGTTGGCTCTGTTTTTGCTGTGCTCATATCATTCTGGCAAAATGGAAGAATCGAGACAAGGAATTAGTGGATTACACATGCACGTACATTAATACCCTTTTGTTACGTTTTTCATTGTTTATCAAAGTTAATTTGCTGACATTTGAAAAGTATACCAATAGTGACTTCTTACTAAATAGCTTCTTGTATAAAATATCATGGAGGAGAAGTCTGCTAGCACTAGTCTTTGGATGTGTAATGGGTTTCAGTAACTAAATTATACCTTAATAGCTACCTGAAATTTTCTATAGAAAATCCAAACCATTGGACTTCACTAAATGATCTCTCAGTAAGAGAATTACTTCTTATCTCGTATTAGGATGGCGGCTGGTTAGGATAGGGAATCTCCAGCCTTAGAGCCTAGTGGCCATGTTGGAGGTAAGATATATGGATTTTTAAAATAATATTTTTCATTTTTCAGTTATAGTTGGAGAACTATTATATTAGTTTCAGGTGTACAACATAGCGATTAGACATCTATATAACTCACAGAGTGATCACCCCCAATAAATCTAGCACCCCTCGGACATTGTACATAGTTATTACAATATTATTGACTATATTCCTTATGCTATACTTTATACCTCCACGACTGTTTTTTAACTACCAGTTTGTGCTTTTTAATCCCTTCCTCCTTTTTCACCTATCCCCCCCAAACACCCCTCCCATTTGGTAACCCTCAAAATGGTCTCTGTACCTATGAGTTTTTCTCTTTGTTTTGTTCTGTAGATTCCACATGTACATGAACTCATATGATACTTGTCTTTCTCTTACTCACTCCACCCAGTACAATACCCTATAGGTCCATCATGAAATACCTTTTTCCATCTCTTTACTGTCTGTCTATATGTGTCTTTTAATCCAAAGTGAGTCTCTTGTAGGCAGCATATGTAGAGGTCTTGTTTACTCATTCATTCAGCCACCCTATCTTTTGATTGGAGCATTTAATTCTTTTTCATTTATAGTACTTGTTGATAGATATATAGTTACTGCCATTCTTTATTCATATTTTTAATACATATTCTTCTTAAAGAAGTTTCTCCAACTTTTCCTGTAATATTGGCTTGGTGGCAGTGAACTCCTTTAGTTTTTCTTATCTGGGAAGCTCTTTATCTGTCCCTCAATTCTAAGTGATAGCTTTGCTGGATAGAGTAATCTTGGTTGTATGTCCTGGGTTTTCATCACTTCGAATCTTTTGTGTCAGTCCTTTCTGGCCTATAAAGTTTCTGGTGAGACATTGGCTGCCAGCCTTATGGGAGCTTCCTTGTAGATAACTAATTGCTTTTCTCGTGCTGCTTTTAAGATTCTCTCTTTGTATTTAACCTTTGGTATTTTCATTATTATGTATCTTGGTGTGGGCCTCTTTGGGTTCATCTTGTTAGGATTCTCTGTGCTTCCTGGGGATGTATGTCTCTTTCCTTCACCAGGTTAAGGAAGTTTTCAGTCATCATTTCTTCACATAGGTTTTCAATTCCTTGCTCTCTTTCTTCTCCTTGTGGTACTCCTATGATGCAAATGTTTTTACGGTTGACGTTATCCCAGAGGCTCCTTAAACTATCATTTCTTTGGGTTCTTTTTTCTTGTTGCTGTTCCCATTGGGTGTCCTCTGCTTTCCCATCTTCTATGTCACTGATTCGCTCCTCCATTTCATCCACTCTGTTAATTCCCTCTGATGTACTCTTCATCTCAGATATTCTATTCTCCATTTCTGACTGGCTCCCAATTATGTTTTCCATCTCCACTTTTATGTTTTCTGTCTCTTTATGGAAGTTCTCACTGAGTTCATCTACTTTTGCCCTAAGTTCATTGAGCATCCTTATAACTAGTGTTTTGAACTCTGTATCTGTTAGATCGCTTGTCTCCATTTTTTTAGTTCTTTTTCTAGAGCATTGTTCTTTCATGTGGGACATTCTTCTTTGTCTCCCCATTTTGGCTGCTTCCCCTTGTCTGTTTCTGTGTATTAGGTAGGGCTCCTGAGTCTCTTGGTCTTAGTAGAGTAGCTTTATGTAGTAGGTGTGCTGTGGAACCCAGGGGTCTAGCTGCGGGCCAAGTTCAGCCACAGCCTGGACACTTCTATGGCCACCTGGTAAGAGTCACCAAGCAATCCACAGATAGCTGTGACTCATGCTGGGCTTATAGGCACCTCGAAGGGCCAAGGCAGAAACCAAGGCTAACTGTCACTGGCTTGGAGCTGTTCAGCAAAAGTTACAGGCACGCTGAGGCCAGATGCTGTTCCCTTGGGTTTTGTGAGCCTTTGAGAGATTTTAGGAAAGTCCATAGCAGGAGCTAAGACAACCCATCCTATAGGGAATAAATCACTGGAAGCAGCTTGGGTGGGCTCACAAGTTGGGTGGGGTGGGGTCTCAGAGAATCACCTGAGCAGTGGGACCTGTGTTATCTAGGTTGATGGTGACTGAGGTATGGCGACACCAGGCTAGGAGTAGGGAGGGTTCAACATAGGAACAATGGATCCATCCAGCATTTCTGTTGGGGAGAAATCTACCTGGAGAGGCCTCAACCTGAAGCCTGACAACTCACTCCCTGTACGTCCCTGGCGCCCCTCTAGCAGCTGCGCTGGAGCTCAGAGCGAGCTAGTCCATCAGCAAGTAAGGCCAGAGTGGGCTCTTCAAGAGGAATGTACGCGACACTCTTAGCCTTCTGTCTCACTCGACCACAACCTCATCTGTTTTTCACAGCTAGAGGTTGGGGGACTTCTCTTCCCAGTGCTGGGCTGGGGAACCTAGCATGGTCAGGACCCCCCACTCCTTGGGTGGAGGTGGGGGCTCTGCAGCCAAGATAACCCTCCTGATTCCCAGTCCACCATGAGGTTGTTGGACCGGGCTGTTTCGTGTTTCCACCCTTCTTACCAGCTTGAGTGACCTGTTATTTTTGTCCCTAGTTGTAGGGCTTCTGTTCAGCCAGAAGAAGGCATAAATGTTAAATCTGCTTATGCCTACTGTATTTCTCTCTTCCATCATGCCATCAATTAGAAGACACACCACTGATTTAGTAACAGCGTTTCTGGGAAAAATAAAATCATTAGCAAGGGCAGTGGTTATAACACCAGACTTTGTTTCAGAAACATTAAAATGTGATACTAGGTGTCTCAGAATCAAGGCAAGGGTATCGCAGAGCAGTACTCTTAAATAATAGCTAAGGAGAATGGAGTGCTTACTGTGTGCCAGACCATACGTTTGTGCCGAACACTTTATATGCGTTACCCTATTTAATCCTCACAACTCTCATGGGTGTTTTGCACATGGGGAAACTGAAGGTGGGGGAGGTTAAGTGACTTATCCAAGGACTTAGCCTACAACACCCGTCAGAACCAGGATTGAAGCAGTCTGGCTCCAAAAGTCACACAGTTAAACCACTGCTTCGTATATTTACCCTTTCTCATTAATGTAAGACCTTCTACCAAAAGGAAAGATTAAGAACAGTCAGCAAAGACCTTTCCAAAAGTCACCCTTTAATTTTCTGTTAAAGTGATAACTGACCTCCCCTAGCAAAAAAAGAAACAAAAAAACACTATTTCTTGAATATTCCTTTACATCATTTTTAAAGTTTATTATTATGTATGAGTCTATGATATTCTATGAAACTATTCGTCACTTTAAAACTATAGTCATAGCTACAATTTCTGTCTTCTAATAGCTTATAAAGTGTATAACCTCATTATAGACTGACATATAAAGACTCTAGAACGAAACAAAGAGTATAAAGATCATTAAGGGTTTACTGTAGCCAAATTTAACCAAAAAAAAGGTTTAAAGCAAACATATACTACCTACTGTTTCAGTCACTGTTGTAAGCATTTCTCTACTTAAAAACTCTTAAACTACACCAAAATTCTGTGAGGTCGTATTGTCATCCCTGTTTTGTGGATGAGGAAACAGACCACATATCTGCTAAGAGGTGGAGCCAGGATTTGAACCCAGTCTCATTCCAGAGTCTGTGATCTTAACCACCACACTATACTGCCTCATTTCATATTATTACATTTAATAGTTTAATATTCCTTGGCTTTACTTAGCACCTTTCTTCGAAATAGCTTATGCTGCTGGCTACCTCAAATTCCCTATGCCAGAATCCTGGGAGCCCTGAGGTATTTATGATATAATCCCTGTCCTCAAGGAGATTACAGTACCTTAAACAGAACTGACATATTAGCTATGAAGAGATTAAAAGCAAGGCCATATTTTGTCCTATTTCAAACTATTGGAGAGGTAGAAATTAAGTCTTTTTTTTACAGTAATTAGTACTGAAGACTTGCCACCCCATCTTTTTTTCTTTTTAAATCAATTGCTTACATCATTAATGACTTTTCTTTAGATTTATAAAAAGTGTATTATTTGACCTTGGCTCTGGTATGAAGTTCACCCAAAATTTAGAAAGAAAAAAGTTAAATTCTTGCTAGTACCTGTTTGGATTATTTCAGAAAACTTCCCAAAGGCAAATATTCCTAGTTAATAAAGAGTTACAAATTCATTGTGGTTACTTAGCGCTGGCTGCACACCAAGTACTATACTAAGTGTTTCACACACATTCAGTGCTCATAACAGAGCCTTGAGGTGGGATCCCCCCACCACCCGCCGTTTACAAATGAAAGGAAAGGTTGCTTGGCCTCTCTGAGCCTCAGTTTTTTCATTTGTAAAGCAGAAAAGGAAAGCTTCTTTATATTCTAATAGGAATTTCTAAATCCAGATGAAAAATTTCTCAAGTATATACACAAAGATCTATGTGCATCATAAACTTTACTTTTAAGAGCTCAAATTTTGACTTCTTTCCAGGCGAAAGCACAGTTTCTAAAAGGTGCTTCTCAGAATAAAGGTGAACAAAAATTATAAAATTAAATCGACAGTTAGACATGGGGTCCCCAGTGCAACAATGATACACTTGGGAAAGCATTTTATTTGGCTTAGTTTCTCCTTGCAGCCTGTACCTCTAGCCCCCAGGCCAGTGCCCTTTGCTTTGGCCCTGTGCTCCAGCCACTCTGACTTATGGTAGGCTGTGCCCTAAACATGGCATCACCATAGCCTAACTATGTGAGTGAGGTACCAGGTGTCTGTATGGACGGACTGCTTCTCTGGTACACTAAGCAAGTATTTCAAGTTGAAAACTAGCCACAAAAGATCCGATTAGCTCACAGAATGACATAGTTGAAAGTATGTGAATGAAAAGTGGCATATTACAAAGATCAAGGGGCTTGGACACTTGAAAACCTGGGATCAAGTCTTGGCTCTGCCACTTACTAGCTGCATGACCTAGGGCAAGTCTGGTAACCTCTTTGAGTCTCAGCTTTCTTATCTGTAAAATGAGGATAATCAGAATAGCTAGTTCATTTATTGAAGATCAAATGGGAGAAAGCATAATGCAAGGGAGATTGATCTGAAAACTAGGAAGTGTCAAATAGATATTAATCCCTCATGCTAAACTTCTTTAAGCTTCTCTTTTAGCGTAGTGTGATTTAACACATACATAGCATTCAAGAAATCTCTGTCATTTTTAAATAGTATGTACATATGGACTTAAAATTTTTTTTACCTCAGTTAATCCTACCCCAGCATTTCTCGCCAAGATGTGAGATGTCCTTTGGCAATAAAAATCTGTAGCTGTCCTGATTCTAGCTATGAACTTTCATTCTAATTTTGACTCCACCAGTTTTCCTAAGAGGTTTTCAAACTAACCACAACTACCCCATTTACTGTCCAGATTTGGGATCATGAACAGTTGACTTCATCTTTATGAGCTCTGTAAAATAAGGAAAATAATTCTAATTCCCCCCTAACTTCACAGAGCTGTTGTGAAGATCGAATGCTTCAGAAAGCTTAACATAGTATACAAATGCAAGGAACATGAATTAAAAAAAATGAATGTAATCAAAGACCACTCAGTGTAGCATCAGAACTAAAACACACATAATTCTTCTAGGGAATGGAAGGTAAACATGCCATTAAAAGTTATAGAGAGTGATTGATACGAGGAGGGCGAGGTGAAGGGAATTACCCACATTTGACTGCAATACGGTGTTGGGTGAATGAACAGTAGCCCTTCTGATGAGTATGGGACAATAGTAGTGCGTAGGTAGGCTGACTTTAGCTAACTTCCGTGTGGCTTGGATCAACCATGACAACCTTGTCCTAGTTCTCCATCTGAAGCAGAACTTGTTCTGAGATGTCACCTAACTCCGAGTTCACTGTACCATCCAGGTTAAATTATAAGGTTAAAGTTTTCATCCTAAACATTACATCACTTTAGCTGTGTACATTTATTTTAGTAACTGTTGATATTGTTCCTCATAGACCCTTAGGAGCCAGTTACCAAGATATTGGAAAGCTGACCAAACATTCTACATGTCAGTTTTGCCTAAATTTTGTGGGTGGCAGGGGTGGGAAGTGGTAGAGAATTTTTATTATAACAAGATAGACATATTTGGGTGAATTGCCAGTGAAGAAGAACCGTGGCTCCTTTTATAAATAAGAAAATAAAGTCAAATTGCAATTCCAGTCTAGTTTAGATCCTGAAAGAAATTCTAGAAATGACCTAATCCAGGAAACTTTTTCCCAACTAAGATTTCATGCAGAATCCCCATCTATATAAAACAGATAAATTTATCTTTTATCAATATAGATGTCTATTTTAACTTTATAACATTTATTTTTTTAAGGTCTCAGGAGAGCACCAGTTAATCCTGGGCTCTTCAGTGTCTTAAATTGTGTTATGTATACATGTCAGATTTGCATATTTTGATTTTTTTTATCATGAATATATACTTTAATAAGTAAAATCAGAATCAAACATTTGGAGAAGCTGCCAAGATGCACCAGTAGAATACATTTGAAAAATACTGGTCTAGCCCTACTCATTCATACCATAGATATGGAGGCTGTTGAAACTATAATCTACAGAACCTCATTCTGTCTCCATATTTTGCTTCTTGATATGATGATATTAATGAATCTGAACACAGCTACCTCAGTACATCCAGATTTCAAGTATTTCTCCTACTTAAACATAAATAATGTTTCTAGGCCATCTTGAAGTTCCAGTGGAATCCAAGGTGTAAACCTTTGTTTTTATACTATTGTTTCTTCTGGTTTGAAATTTGTATTTAAATTTTTCTTCATGGTGTTAATACATGCCTATATATAGGGCAGGGGACAGATTCAAATCTTGTGGGTTTTTATCTTTTTTGCCTAGGGATAACCTAGAAATATGACATTTTTAAAAAGGAATACTTCTGAAGGGAGGGCAGTAAATTCAAGGTCGAGTCCTAGAATTGTCCTCAGTCCTGTTGAAGACCTCATGGCCAATTTCTGAATATTTCGACATCTGCAGTGTTAAAGCCAGCCTTGTTTCCTAAGATGGAAATTGCCACGTGCAGAATGACTTGATAGAAAATGGTGTACATTCTATATAATCTTCTAACAGCAGAATGCGACCAGTGGCACTTCCCCTAAAAAAAATAAATTACCCGAAATTTGCAGCACATTCATATTCAATTTCATCACAGCAGATGCTCATTAGTATGTTGTTATTAATTGGTATTCACTTTAGGTTTTGTTTAAAATGAAGATAATAATTAGGTTTTAATTACTGCATCATTCGTGGGGGGGTTGGTCTTTGGGGAGAGGGAGAGAGTGAAATGCCTCTTAACGCACTGAAATATTTCCTGATGCTTATTCAGCAACGTGTGCTGCCAAAGACTTTGAAAAATAACTTCGTCTTTACAAAAAAAAAATAGGACTGGGATTCTGAAATGAAGAAATTGCTGTGTGTGTTTTTTTAAGCCCATCGTTATCAAAAACTCGCTCTAAATTGTCTACTTGATGGACACGCTGAATCAGATGATAATGTGCACTACCATTCTTTCTAATCAAATTACCAAAAAGACTTCTTGGAAAAGTAACCCTCACAAGCGGTTGATTAATGAAGTGGTGGCAATGTTTTGTATTAGAACTAATTGAAGTAATTCAAATAAGTTATTTCTGTCGCCTATGGAAATAATTTCCTTTGCAAAGAAGTACAGTGGAGTTGGCAAACCAGTGGTTTTTTTTTTCACCCACTGTTGTTTCATATTTGCAAAATAGCTAAGTTAATATAGATATTCAAATAAAATAGGCAGAAAACTAAGTAATTTAATTGAGTGGCAGGGAAAATAAGAAAGCTTATCAGTTTTTTTTTCATAATCAAGACATAATTTATATAAGGCCTAAAGGTGCATGGAAATGGAGGGGTACTGAAATTCTAAAGGCGTGTCTTTATTAAAACACTAGAAATGGCAGTCTTTAATACATTCATTAAGAGGGGTGCAGTTGTATTCAAGAATTTGAATATATTCCTTAAACAAAGTGTTTCAGAACACCTATCATGGGCATGGCATTGGGCTTTGCCACTACGTATAAATCTAACCTTCCGGAAGTTGATAGTGCAATTGGGGAAAGTATGGGATCTGTCATGTATCCACTGTGTACTGGGTGTCAGTCATGGTGCTGGGTGCTTTCTATATGGTATCTCGTTATCTTTACAACATTAGCCTCATTTTACAGATGAAGAAATTGAGATGTGAATAGGTCAAGCAGTGTGTCCAAGATCACCCAAGCCTTTAAGTGGTAGAACTGACTTTCAAGTCAGGTTCGGTCTGACACCAAAGCCAGTCTGCAATGGGGAGATACAGGAAGCATTAGAAATGATTTCAGGGGGCTAGTGTCATTAGGCAACATGTTGAGGCTCAGTGAGAGGTAAGAGACAGGCCCTTCCTCCCGCAAACATTCACTGAGGGCCACCCGCACACCTGGGTCTGGCCCAGTCATCAGCAGTGTAGAGGAGAATGCACATGGTCCCTGTCCTCCGAAGCTCACATCCTGGGAGGTGCCAGGGTGAGCAAACCCGTGAGGACTATATGGAGTGTGATCTCTGGACCGGAGGAATGTGGTGAACCTTGGGGACCCAGAGGAGAGGCAGCTGAGTCTGTCAGATGGAAAGAGCAAACCAAAGCTTGGCGGCCCAGAAGTCTTGACTATGAGTGAGGTTTGATGAGGAAGGTAGAAACGGAGTGGATCTCTAGGTGAGTCCATGGCCAGGCCGGTGGCCGAGGGGCATGTGGAGAATTCTTGAGAGTGGGCCTTGAGGGGTTGGAACTCCATCTGGCAGATGATGAGGGTGTGAATAGGGATTTTTCGGCAAAGGCAAGTTTCCACTTCTAGACATGTACCTCGTGTTCCCTGTCAGTGGCAGCAGGGTTTAGAGTTCGGAATCTGCTTCATGCTGTGTTGCCTACAATCTTCACGTTTAGCAAAGTAATGAGTTTTAATACACTGTCATTGTATTTTAAGGGTATAGTCAGTACTGGTTAATTTGTGCCTGTGGTAGAAGAATGATGTTTAATGCTCGAAAAATACTTTGGGGGCAGCCCATTTTCCTTCCTGATTTGATATTTTGGGGGCATAAACCAAATGAATTCGATTTCTCTGTGTGTATGCCAGTCAATGTGAGAAGGCAGGCCTTCCACGTTCTAGATTGTACGAGGAAGATAACTTGAGTTTAAGATTTGGCTGTTGATAATCTCTAGGGTCATGAGCCCAGCTCTTCATACTTTAATAAATTTAATTCCGGGGCAAGTTAGGCTTATTTTCAAGTTGATAAGGAGGAAGTTTTAGCTAACTTCTACTCTGTCCCTACAAATGATGGAGATAGAGGAGACTGGTCACATTGCTTTATAAAAGTCTTAGAAAGCTAAAGCAAAAGACTATTGTCAAACTAGTTCAAAAGAAAGTTGAAATTCAATGCCGCAGCCACATTGGAAACAGTTTGGCAGTTCCTACTAAAGCCAAGCATGTGAGCCCTGTGACCCAGCACGTCCACTCCTAGGTGCTGCAGTCATCAGACATGTACACACACATATGTGCTCCAAAGATGTATACAAGAATATTCATAGCAGTACCATTCTTAATAGCCAAAAAACTGGAAACGACCTAAATGCCCATCACCTGTAGAAGGGATAGATTCTGATGTATTCGTTCAGTGGAACACTTCACGGCAATGAGAATAGACGAACTCCTGCTACATGCAGCAGCGTGGACGAATCTCACAAATACAATGTTGAGCAAAAGAAACCAAAAAGAGCGCAAACTGTATGATTCTGTGCACATAAAGTGGTGTCAGGCAAATCTATTGTTATCCTTGAGGGGGAAGGTGGTGAGTAGCTGGGAGGGGAACAGAGCTGGGGACCTCTGGGATGCTCTGGTAATGTTCTGTTTCTTGTTCCGGATGCTGATTACAGAGACATGTTCACTTTGTGCATCAAGATGCACACTTATTTGTGCACTTTTGGTATGGAGGTTATAATTCAACAAAAAGAACAAAAAAAAACCAAAATGCAAGTCAGATTTAACGCTGCCCTGTATTTATGTAAGAGAAAATTATCCTACTCTAATCTTGAAATAACGTGCTTGAACAAGCAAACATCTTCCTCAAAATTGGTTCTCAGAAAAACTTCTTAGGCTGTTTTGGTTAGCAGAAATTCCTTTATCTTAAACCAGGTTGGAGGGATCAGACTCCATGGTTCTGAAAGTATCGCCAATAGAGGTGATATGTAGCACAGCGACTCTCGTCTCAGACTACCCACTAAAACTACCTGGGAGCCCTTAAAAGTGCCCATCCCAGCATTTCACCCTGCATTCTGAGTCAGCTGTTCAGGGATGCGGGCTGAGCATCAGTATTGTTTAAAAGCTCCCCCCGGTGATTTTGATGTGCAGCCATGTGAAGGGACCACTGACCTGGAGCCTCATCAGAAGTCTCAGGAGAGAGACTGGACAATACAGATAAATAAAAAGAACTACTTTTTTATCTGAAAGTACTTCGGGTTGGACAGAGGATGACGTTTACATTATTTCTAATGTAATCTGATTGCGGGAGTCAAAAAGAATGCATCAAAACCGATGGCATTAAAACCTTTTCCCTTCATTTCTTCCACAATATTTGCTAAGTGCCGCCTCCGAGCCAGGTATATCAAAGCGGAATTCCTTTCCTACCCCTGTGTATGTATGGGGCCCACGCTTATTACTCTGTTAACATTCCGAGCAACAAACTTGAATGCAGAATATGATGACACAGTAGCTATTTCAGCTCAGCATTGTCCTTACTAAATCACAATCGGCCACTTTGGTACATGATGTTCTAACTATAAAGGAAGACTGAAAGAAGCCTAGGCACTGTGTTGAGTGCAATTTTCAAGGAAAGAGCAAGAAATCGAACATTTTAAACCAGTAAGTGAAAGCTGGAGAGAGAAAGAAATGTTAAAATATCATCTTATTTTCTTGAAGTATTTTCCATCCAATCTTGTACAGTCAAAATGAGCATTTAAGTGTGGGGAAAAAACCCGCTGAAGATCACAGAGAAGACTAGAGGGTGTCAGGTTTCTTGATTAGAAGAATTTATCATCAAAGGCAAAAGAGAAAATGGTAAAGATATTAAAAAAACAAAAACCCCGCCTAGTGTTCACAAATTAATGGTGCGAAATCAGGAAAACAAAAGTAGGTGTTATTCTTGTTCATTTAAACTATAGTTTTCCCCATTTTGTGTGTGTTCTCTAAAACTACTTAATTTTATTTGACATTGAAAATCTAATAGGGCCTTTTGTTTTCAACCAGTTTACTAATTGCAAAATATGTCAGGAATCAAAAGGGCAGGAGGTGTTGGTATATTTTTTAAAAATATATAACTCCTTTTTAATTTTTTTCCCCTATTTTCCTTATCCATTTAGGCAGTGACTTTCAATTAGCCTGCCTACTAATATCAGGTCACTAAACTCCATGGCTGACGCTTTATTCCTTCATGTGGGTTGTCACTCGTTTGCTTCAGTTGGCTGGCAAAGGTTGTTGTATATCCATTACCAGCAACACAGCACTTTGCATTTCTGAATTGACAAGCAGTTATATTGACCCAGCGCTTATTATGGGTCAACAGCTGCGTTAACCAACGGAAGGACTGAGGGGCAATTAAAATGAATTGGCAAAAATATATCTTCCTAATTTACTCCAATTTGTTATTTATGCTAACATTGTATGGCTTCTATGGTGACACTAAACAGAATGGACCCAATAATGGCAATTAACATAAAAATATAATGGCTAATCAAATTGACAGCAACTGTTTCTCATCATCTCGACACACAATACATTATCAAAACAAACTATTATGAAGGAGGTAATTTCAGTGTTCTATTCAACCTGCAGCATGTGTGCAGTCAGGGAGATGTGTACCAGCAATTACTGCTGAATCTAAAAAACTAAACAAATAACTTAATCGCTGTCGTCCTCCTTTTTTTCCCCCCAGGAAGCAGTAATCAGGATTCGCTAAAAATAACTGGTGTATAATAGTATAATGATGATGCATATTGTAGAATAGCTAATAAGAAATAAAATAGGCTTCTAGGTGTATACTTTTTAAAATAGGTTCAGGTAAAGAAAGAGAGACTCATGGAAGGAGTGCACACAAAAATAGACAATAGCCTTGGCTGATGAATAGTTCCTTGTGGGTTGTTCCTGTAGCCTAATATTTATAGATACCAATTGTAATGGCTAAAGAAGTTGAAAATACACTAAATTTAGTAACAGATTTTCTAATGGAGTGAGCAGGGAGGTCAGTCGTCGAGCTCTGATAATTGAATTTCAGTTACGTCTGCACCCACTTGAGCTGACTGTAGTTTTTCATCATTGATAACCAGCTAGGATCCTTGGATTTAGTACTTGGTTACCTGAAGATACTCCCTTCAAAAATAATGCTGTTTCCCTATCCAGTTGTGGGTAGTGGTTTTCCTTAAGTTCCTAGTCACATGCTAGTCTGTGGGTGCCACCTGACCCCGCTGCATGAATTGTACAAACGACTTGGTTGTCATGGGTCATTCATTCAACAGCTATAGAGTGTCTGTTGTGTGAGTTAGCTGTATGTCTGTGTCTGTTGTCACGGTTACCAACCTGGCATACAGTAGGTGCTCAGTCGATGTTGGTTAGATTTCATGTTCATCCAAGGCGGCAAGCGAGAACTGGTAACATGTTTGTCATTTGAGCTTCTCATTTGAGACGTTTTGAGGGTTTACTTGTTTCACCTTGGTAGGACACCCCCACCCCCAAAGAAGATGTCAAAGCTCTAGCTTGTCCTCCAATGTGAGGGTTTCCCGAGTAACTAACCCCATAGGAAGAAGGAAAGAAAGTTCCTAGGGCAGTTGACTTAAAGTAAATAAAAGTGCATTTGTATGCGATTCACCAAATAATTCTCACTTTGGTTGTTGAACTGACGTGTATGTTTTTCCCCACACAGGGTGAGATATAGTTGCTTAGAAGAATGCACAGTGACTCTAGATAACCTCAGTGTTCAGTATAGGTTTGCTGAATGAATAACAGTTCACACACGTCTCCTGTAATTTATTGAATTAGAACTTGCCAAAGTCACTAAACACTTGATTTGATGTGGGTGGGATGAAAAACCTCGGTTATTTCATTTCACATGGTGTTTCTCAGAGGTCCTATGTTGCCCCTTAGCATTAGCACCGAACAAGTTGTCAAGATGACCTTAACTCTACAGTTAATTCACCATATTGTATCTGTGAGCCAATCCCTGGCAAAGGCAATATAGATTGTTGCCACAAGTCGTAAAATTGGACTCATAGTATAGCAGTATTTGTTAAACAGTTTTCAGAAATTGTTTAACTTCCTTCTAGCATGGACAAGTCCCAGGTAGGAAGCACAGTGCCACTTTTCCCAATTAACAGTGCAAATTGTCAAGGGTGCATAGGAATTTGCAGTTTGACGAAATCAGTTTTTTGACAGCAGGGGTAATCAGTCTGCAGCTTCGCAAGTAGTAATCTATGATCGAAGTGGCAGATTTTCTTCTGAATTATGAATGGTGTGTATGCTGTATGAGGGGACAAACCATTAATATGATTCTCTTCTTACTCACCTACCCTTTCTTTTAAAAAAAAAAAGCTGCTTGATGTGGAAGTCAAAATTAGGGAATGTGCTCTCTGTTGAGAGTGATCTCTATCGCTGCCCCTCCCCAGTAGTAGTATTCATTTGTTTTCTGTTATATTGCAGTATTCTGACAAGTCCCTGTACACCCAGCTGTGCTTTTACCGGTACATTTTTGATGTGGACTATGCACTGGAGAAACTTACTACCGATCATGAGAAAGGTACGTTAAAATACTGTAATTACCTTGGAGTTTAAAGTGGAAATTTGCATCATAAAAGCCAGACCTACTGTGTCAGGCTGTTCACGCAGCATCACACCACTGTCTCAGAAGCAGGCCACGGGGGCCGTTGCGAGCACAGGCATCCCCTCCACGAGGGCGGCAGCGTAGGAATCCCCGGCTTCAGCCTCCACAGCCTGTCTCATATTGTTCTCTACTAAAGCAGGCCTTTGGGGAGGAACTGTACAAAAAGGACTTTTTAAATGCTATATTTTGAAAATGCTATTTTCTATAGAGTTTAGTAATTGTAATAAAGTAAGCATAGGAAACGTGATCATTGGGCCTACAAAAACCACATATTACCACAAAAAAATAGACTGGTAGTATGTCTCTGCTGTTCACTAAAAGCCCAGGTTCATTTTGAAAGAGGGACGGGGTGGAGTTCTTTTATTGACTCCATCCTAAGAGAGTTGTACAGGCGCCTCGGCTCAGATGATCAGCTGCTGCCTGTAACCCTCGTACAAGCCTCGAAGGCACTGTGAGGCTTAATGGGTCTGGGAAAAGCTTTGTTACATAACTGAAAGTATTTGAAAATGTCATGACAAGTGCATGGGTTTTTTTTCTCCTACCTGAAAATCACATTGGCAACTTTTCTATTCCCTGTAAAAAATAAAAAGGCAAATTGACACATTTTTCTTATTAGTTACCTACAGAGTGTTTATGTTGTTTGTCAGTGAATATCAATTCAGCATTTTGTTGTTCGGTATTAGGGCTGGAGGCAACCTCAAGGGCACATAGAAACCTACAAATACTGCTGGATTTCCTCGCATAGTGATCCCCATGCTGCCTTTGATGTGGTCTGAACTCTTTTCAATTCTCGTCCGCATCGACTTCCATTTTTCCGTCTACAAGATAGGCTAGAAATTATTTTTTAAAATGCTTGACTTATTTGGTTTGCTGTCTTTGACTATAAACCACTACGTGAGTGATGGAGGAGTTGGTGCAGATATTAATATATTGTCTTTAGAAGTTCAACAAGAACTTGGGCTATCTCTACAGCATATTCTCAGTGAATGAATGAAATTTATATAGAGAAAAAATTCCTTCTGTCCATTAATTACTAGGTTTTCAAACTCCCATTTGTGGCTGATGCCTATCCATATTTACTTGCAGTATTATTAATAGCTGTTTCTCTTTTACCCCCAAATTCATAATGCCTTTCCTTCAGGCGTATGAATCGAGAGAATTAAATACTGATTCTCTGATGAGTACGTGGTATCTCTTTGCCGGTGTTACCTCTTTCTGGGTATCAGTATATTAGAACTTGCTCTCCCTCGGCTTCTTCCAGAATCTAGCCATCCCAGATTGTTCCCTAGATGTTCTTAGACTCTACAGGTTAGAACCCTCTTCCAGACGTCTCCACAATTCTTATCTGAGGGGCTGCATCAGCCTCATGATCAGCAGTTTCAAAAGTCTGGTGACTCTTGGAGACATGTAGAAGTGATCTGGAAAGTCACTGGAGTCTTACCCAGATTTTTAGAGAACATCGAGACATGTACGTTGCTCTCCACAAAATAGGACGGAATAGAAGTGACACTTGGGAGCGTCTTGTTTGGCAAAACAGAAGTGTTGACAGAATCTGTACACTCACGTGATTTACTGTAGTTCCATTTTACAAGTTTAAGAATTAGGATGCTGTTTGTTTGTTTGTTTGTTTGTCGCTGGCTTCTAATAAATACGCTCTCCAGGAGTTCACCAGGCACTAAGTAAATTATCGATGGGTTCTTTTACATGTCAAAAGGCTGAAGAAAATACAGCAAGAGAAAGGTATGAAGTATATGTCTAACAGAAGGAACTACACAAAAAGTTCCAAAGACCTTCTGTTTTATTTATGGAATTGTAATTATTGAAACTATTTTTCCTTTGAGCTTCCTTCTGCTTATTTATTATTCCTAAATTGCAGTTTCGGAATGAGTGAATTAGCTGAGATTTCCTTGCTCAGGGTGTTTTCAGATCATTCAGTAATGTTTAACGGTGTCTAAGTATTGGTTAGTGGTAGGATATAAATTGAAACGCTGGGTCATTCTTATCCATGGTCTAGGAGCAGTGGTTTCCTAACGAGTGACATCTGAAAAGCTGTCTCCTAACAGACTCCTTCAGGACACATAAAAATCCAGTCCATGGTTGCTACACCCAGAGATTCTAACTGACAAAGCGTGAGGTAGAGTTTAGGAATTAGGAAGCTCAACTTTTTAGAAAGTTCCCAGACAATTCTGACATGCAACCAAGTTTGAGAACCCCTGTCCCGGGCACTCCGAACATGTCAGTCGGATGGTTTCAATATAAAAGAGAATCAAACACAGGTTGTAGTCCATAGGGAACAACAGTTGGAGAACAGGTATATTCTTATAGTGAACAGGCGAACAATTACAGGGGAAACTCCATGTACCAGATATAAAAATCACTTCTCGCTTTGTAAGTTGGGGTGGAATTGCTCTCTTCTGACTTGCTGTAAAAATGGACTGAAAATCTGTGGGATCCAAGGGCAACTAAATTTATCCAATTTGGACCAAAGCCAGAACACCAATAGATGTTAACATGAAAAGTCCTGTGAAAAATTACAGTCGTTACACACAGGTATATGATTGAGAATGGAATCTAAGCATCGTCTGTCAACAAGTGCCCCTGGGACTGGCCTGTGAAATATTTACTGTAGACTCTCCTTTACTGTCAGTACCTAGCAACATTTCCTTCGCTAGGATTGTTTTACCATTTCCATTAGAAAGCCCATATTTTAAGGGTGGTAACTGGATGGTGGTTTTAATTTTTGTTTGAAACTTGGCAATTTGACTTGGAAAAAGCATGTACAAATTATTTGAAAGAGGTTTATTTTTATGATGAAAAGTAGCTCTTGTTAAAGCTTTTTCCTGTGCTTTGCTTTCAAATGAAAGTTTACAGGTCATTAGTCCATAAGGTGAATTAATCCCATTTGGTATTTTTCCCTTTCCTTGAAAATGGTAAAGGACTGTTATTCACTTTGGCGAAGTGTTTACTGCATGTTTACTGTAACTGCATAACATTTTAAAAATCTTATTTCTGTGGGACTTCGGCATTATTATTGTAACTGCTCCACTATGTACGCAGATGGCATAATAGATGCAACGGGAGTTTTCGAGGAACATAGTGGCAAAGTATGAAATAAAAAATCCATTTCCATGATGGCAGAATTATGGTCCCCTTTGACTGCCTCGTTCCATGGGGCCTCGGCCTAGGTAGCGATAAGTGAACATTTTGGGGGAAACATGAATTGGTTCAAGTCTTTGTCCAACTGTCTCAATCAAGTCTGCTTTGAAAATACAGGAGGAAAAAGAATCTGTTTTTCTCAACTGAGTCATTTCTATTTATTTGGCAATAGTAAAAACAATACGTTATGTATTTCCTATTATGTGTTGAGTGCCACGCCAGACATCAGGAGCAGAGATGGCGCATGCTCGCTGCCCTGGAGGAGCTTAGGGTCCAGGGGGGGACAGACAGATTCAGTGGCTAAGTGTGATAAACCACAATCTGGTCAAACTGTTTTGGAAGGACAGAAAGGGAGACACTGACTGCCTTTTAAAAATAGACTTTATTTTTAGAGCAGTTTCAGGATCACAGCAAACTTGAATGGAAGGTACAGAGATTTCCCATATATCCCCATCCCCACACACAGCCTCCCTCCTTATCACATCCCCCGCACGGGTGGGACTTTGTTACAGTTGATGAACCTATATTGACGGGTTATCATCCACAATCCATAGTTTACCTTGAGGTTCACTCTTGGGGTTTGACATTCTGTGGGTTTGGGTAAATGTATAATGACACGTATCCACTATTGCAGTATCACACGGAGTAGTTTCACAGCCTTAAAAATCACCTGTGCTTCCCCTACGCCTCCTCCCTCCCCTAACCCCTGGCAACCATTGCTCTTTTTACTATCTCCATAGTTTCGCCTTTTCCAAAATGTCATGTTCAGTTGACCCTTGGACAACATGGGGTTAGGGAATCTGACCTCCCCCTCCCCCCCACACACAGTCAAAAATACATTTATAGTATTTATTGAAAAAAAAAACTGCACATAAGTGGACACATGCAATTCAACCCATGATGTTCAAGGGTAGACTATAGTTGGAATCCTACAGTTCATAGCCTTTTCAGATTGGCTTCTTCACTTAGTAAGGTGTATTTTAAATTTCCTCTTTGTCTTTTCATGTCTCGTTAACTCGTTTCCTTTCAGCACCAAATAAGATTCCATTGTCTGGATGCACCACACTTTATTTATCCATTCACCTACTGAAGGACATCTTGGCAGCTTTCAGGTTTTGTCAGCGATGAGTAAAGCAGCTGTAAACATCTATGTGCAGGTTTTTGTGTGGACATAGTTTTCAAAGCCTTGAGTAAATACCAAGTAGCGTTATTACCAGATCATATGGTAAGAGTATGTTTAGTTTTATAAGAAACTGCCAAACTGTCTTCCCAAGTGGCTGCACCATTTTACATTCCCACCAGCAATGAATGAGAGTGCCTGTTGCTCTACATCCTCGCCAGCATTTGGTGTTGTCAGTGTTCCGGATTTTGGTTATTCTCATAGGTGTGTAATGGTGTCTTATTTTAACTTGCATTTCCCTGATGACATATGATGTGGAGCATCTTTTCATAGCCTTGTTTGCCATTTGTGTATCTTCTTTGGTGATGCATCTTTGGCTCATTTTTTAAATCCGGTTGTTCATTTTCTTATTGTTGTGTTTTCTTAAGGGTTCTTTGTATATTTTCGGTAATAGCTCTTTATCATCATTAGAGTGAACATGGATCATTTATGTCTTTCGCAATATCTTCTCCCGGTCTGTGGCTTTTCTTTTTTTTTTCTTTGAATACTAATTGCCTTTTCACTTTAGTGTTTGATCTTTCCATATTAAAAAAAAAAAAAAAAGGAAAACTTTTCTTCTGTTCTTGTTCTTTTACCAGATGCTCATCTCCTCTTATTCTGTGCCAGCTATTTGTAGTAAGTTGGTATATTAGGCTGCTACACCTGCCATAACAAAGCATCACAGACTGAGTGGCTGAACCAACAGAAATGTATTTCCTGACAGTTCTAGAGGCTGGAAGTCTGAGATAAAGGTGCAGCAGGGTTCGTTTCTTCTGAGGCCTCTCATTGGCTTGCAGATGGCCATTTTCTCCATCTTCACACGGTCTTCCCTCTGTACGTGTCTGTGTCCTAATCTCTTCTTATAATGTCACCAGTTCTGTTGGTCGCGATCCCACCCTTGTGATCTTATTTTAACTTAATTGCCACTTTAAAGTCCTTATCTTCAAATACAGTCACATCTGAGGTACTGCATTTGGGGGGAGGGCAATTCAGCCCATAACAGGTGGTCTTTGTGGTGAATTTTCTAGAAACTTCTTTGAACATGTTGTATTTGTCTCTGCCAGAATTGAAACACCAGGATTTAGAATGCTGTGTTGAGAAAAAGAACTGGAGTTGTAGCATAAAGGTTAGCAAAAAGACGGTGCTTTAAACCTTAGCCTTATGAAAAGCATCTGTCAGGAAGCCTAGTTTCTCAGTGGAGTCTCTTTAGGCCTAGAACGGACTATCCTTATGATCAGCCCTGTTTCTTGCGAAGGGATATGGGCAGCCTAACATCACTTCCTCTCTTGAGCTTTGTTCCCACCTGCTTGCTTTACCCGTCTTTCTTAAACTTTTCCATTTCTTGTTCTTGTTGCTCTTCTGTCTTTTCTTGGTAACATCTGTAGACATTTATTGTTTAGTGTCACCCAGGACTAGGCAGTCCTTTTATAGTTTCCTGTCATCCTTTCGAATTCTGATACAGATCCTCACAACAGCCCAGTGAGGGAGCAATGGATTGTGTCCCATTTTATTAACGAAGAAATTGAGTTCTGTAATACAAGCTTCCTCTATGTTCTCATAGTACCCTGTGAGTGCCCTTCTCATAGGACTTACCCTGAATTGTTTTGGCTTTCTCTTCCTCTGGGTTCATTGAGGCAGAGGGTCATATTTCGTTTATCTGTGCTTTTCCCCTTGGATCCAGCTCACTAAATTTTGTCGAAAGAATTCTTAATGGAAAATAAGGCCACACAAGCAATTTCAAAAGGATTTTGGAGGAATTAATCCTAGAAAACAGTTCTCTCCATGAATGGAGGCCAATGTGCAGTAAAATTCTAGAGCCTCCTGTATTTCTTGGCTTGACTCAGGTGTGCCATAAATTAATGTCACTAATGTTCCTTGACATTTTCAGATTTAATATCTTTTCATTTAAACTCTTTGCAAGTGATACTAAAGACGAGTGACATAGTATCTCTCATTTTGCTGGTGCCCAATTTGAATTGACTCAAAGAATGTCAAGTCACTTAACTAGTGAGTTAGGCAAGCCGACTGCCCTTCACCCACACTGCCACAGGGTCCTGTTCTCTGCCCACCATCAACTAAATAGTAACACTCATGAAGTGGTAATAATTGTATTACTTTGTGGAAAATGGGGACCCAAAAGAGAGGTAACAGCTGGTACAGAAAAGTGAAGTCATCTTGAGGATGTGGGTTTTTTTAGCCAGAAAATAAGAGTTTTACGGAGAGAAATCATATGTTTTTGGCATATATGGAAATTTGGAGTTTTCTGAGGGTCTCAGGACAGGTCCTTTTCAGTGTTAAGGATTTCTACTCTTTCTTGAACTGGAAAGTGAAAGCAGGAGAGTTTTACTGCTAGATAGTACTGCAATAGAGGTAGCAAAGAGCCTCTGGGGTCCTCTCTAAGCCAGTTGACATTTGTAGAATTTACTTTGTTAAAATCCTCACAAGACATTAAAAAGAAAGCTGTGTCAGAGCCTATTTCGTCCAGTTCTTTTATCACTTTTTAAGCCCATGGGTTAGTCTCCTGAAAAACCTGTTCGATTTTAGAAATGAGCCTTTTCTCAAAAGCGGTCAAGATGACATAAAGTTGTACATCACTAGAATGATAACAAACTATAGAGCAACCATCATTAGGAGTCGCCTGAGTCTGGCTGAACAGTAGCCCTACAACTAGGGGACAAACATAAGAGGTCACCTTGAACTGGCAGGAGGGGTGGAAATGTGAGACAGCCTGGTCCCACAACTGTGTGTGGCGACCAAGAATCCAGAGGGCTATCTTAGCTGTAGAGTCCCCTCCCCCTGACCCTGGAGGAGTGAGGGGTCCCAAACGCACACCGAGCTCCCCAGCCCAGGGTTCCGGCACCAGGAAGAGAAGTCCCCATAACCCCTGGCCGTGAAGACCTGCGGGGTTGTGGCTGAGTGAGACGGAGACCGTGGGAAGTGGAGACCATCCCCTTAAATGGCCTGTGCCCGGCCTAACTCACTGATGGACTTGTTCGCTCGAGCTCTACCACTGAGGCAGCTGCTAGAGGGGCACCTGGAACATACAGGGAAGCGCTGAGTTGTTGGGCTTCCAGGTGAGGGGCAGATCTCTCCCCAACAGAAGTTCTAGCGGTATCCGTTGTTCCTCCATTGAGCCCTCCCAGCCTGTTGGCACAGCCTCCGCCATATCTGAGTCACCATTAACCTGGATAATACAGTTTGCTCTACCCAGGTGAATCCCTGAGACCCCACCCCTCCCAACTTGTGGGCCCACCTAAGCTGCTTCCAGTGGTTTTCCATACAAATAGGCTGTCTTGGCTCTTACTGAGGACTTTCCTAAAATCTCTCAAAGGCTCACAAAATCCAAAGACGCAGCATCTGGCCTCAGCGTGCCCATACCTTGTGCTGAGCAGCCCCCAAGCTCCACATTAGCAGCAGCTGGCCTTGGTTTCTGGCTTGGCCTTTTAAGACACCTATAAGCCCAGCGCAGGTGGCAGCCACCTGCATATTGCTTGGTGACTCTTACCACATGGCCCTGGAGGTGCACAGGCTGCAGCTGAACTTGGCCTACAGCTGGACCCCTCCAAGAGGCCCTTGGGCCAGCACACTCAGAGGCCAGCTTTGACCAGTACTGGAGTCCGAGCACCACCCAGGGCTCTGAGGAGGACACACCTGATGTCAGGGGCAGGAAACAGAGCCCTGCTAATGTGAATCCTGCTCCATAGGGTCGGCCACTCACCAGCCAAGCCTCAGAGCCAGTAAGCCCAAGGGTCAGTACCTCCCATCAGTGTGTACACGGCAACCAAGGCTCAAATATAATGGGAGGGTAGACAGAACCCACACAAGGGATGCACATTCAGCACCTGGCTCAGGTGACCAGGGCAGACCTACTACATAAGGCCACTCTACTAAGACCAGGAAACTTAGGAGCCCTGCCTAATACATAGAAACAGACAGAGAGGCAGCTAAAATGGGAAACAAGCCTGTCCCACATAAAAGAACAGAACAAATCTCCAGAGAAAGAACTCAACAAAACGGAGACATGTATTCTAACAGACGCAGAGTTCAAAGCACTGGTTATAAGGATATTCAGTGAACTTAGGGGAAGGGAAGAGTAGATGAACTCGGTGAGAATTTTAATAAAGAGACAGAAAACAAAAGTGGATACCTAATAGGGAACGAGTCAGAGATGGAGAGTACATTAGAGGGAACTAACAGAGTGGATTAAATGGAGGATTGAATTAGTGACATAGTGGATGGGGTAGCAGAGAACATCCAATCAGAACAGCAACAAGAAAAAAGAATCCCAAGAAATTAAGATAGTTTAAGGAGCCTCTGGGACAACATCAAGCATAACAACATTTGCAACATAGGAGTGCCAGAAAGAAGAGAGAGAGCAAGGAATTGAAAACCTATTTGAAAAAATGATGGGAAACTTCCCTAACCTGGTGAAGGAAATAAACACATAAGCCCAGGAAGGGCAGAGTCCAAACAAGATGAACCCAGAGAGACATACGCCAAGACGCATCATAATTAAAATGCCAAAAGTTAAATACAAAGAATCTTAAAAGCAGCAAGAGAAAAGCAATTAGTTGCCTACAAGAGAGCTCCCATAAGACTGGCAGCTGATTTCTCAACAGAAACTTTGCTGGCCAAAAGGGCTTGTCACATAATATTCAAAGGGATGAAAACCCAGAACATACAACCAAGATTACTCTATCTAGCAAAGCTATCACTTAGACAATTAAAGACCTTCCCAGACAAGAAAACACTAAAGGAATTTATCGCCACCAAGCCAGTATTACAGGAAATGTTAGAGGGACTTCTTTAAGAAGAAAATATGTATCAAAAATATGAATAAAAAATGGCAGGAACTACATATCTATCAACAAGTACTTTAAATGGAAAAGAATTAAATGCTCCAATCAAAAGATAAGGGTGGCTGAATGAATAAGAAAAACAAGAGCATTACATATGCTGCCTACGAGAGACTCACTTCAAATTAAAAGACACATAAAGATGGAAAGTAAAGGAGTAGGAAAAGATGTTTTATAATGGACCTAGGGAGGATTATGCTGAGTGAAGTAAGTCAGATCGAAATTGACAAATGCTATAGGAGTTCATGTACATGTGGAATCTAAAGAACAAAATAACCAACAACCAAAAAACAAAACAAAACAAAAACTCATACAGAGAACATTTTGAGGTTACCAGATGGAAGGGGTGTTGGGAGATCTGTGAAAAAGGGAGAAGGAATTAAGAAGTAAAAATGGATTGTTACAAAATACTCATGGAGATATAAAGTACAGCATAAGGAATATAGTCAGTAATATTGTAATAACTACGGTGTTAGAGGGGCACTACATTTCTTGGGGTAATCATTTCATGAGTATATAGATGTCTAATCACTATGTTGTATACTTGAAACTAATATAATATTGTATGCCAACTATAACAAAAATAAAAAATATTATTGAAAAAAAAAAGCCACACCAAAAAAAAGGCCTTTTCTCTGTTTTTAATAACTAATAGGAAAACACACAAAACAATTCACACCTACCAAATACATATAAAAGTAAGGTACAAATTCTCTTAAGTACCATTTCACTCTTCGTAAAGGTTCATTTTTATAATTCTGAAAAAAAAAAAGAAAAAAAAAAATGGGTAACTTCAACTTTTTTTTTTAATTTTACTGCAAATAAAAATGATCGGAGTTTAGTTTTAAATTATTTCTCTGATTGTTTAATTGAATTTTTATCTAAGAGACTAACATGGCTGTTTATGATTAGGAAGTGATTATGAAACACAAGGAATTTTGCTAATAGAAAAAGTAGTTCACGTAATCCTGAGCTTCTGTGTTTTCGCTGATGTCATTGTTAGGTATTACATAATTTTAATCTTTAATGACTTAGGGGAGTACTGACAACGAACGAAATGTTAAAGTCCAAAACTAAGTAACCGTTATCATTCAAATTTGTAGTTTCTATGCAAAGTGGAAAAATTAGTAAGAAATGCTAGAATTATTTCCAGTTATCTCTGTGTGGATTATAATTTTTATTTTCTCCTTTATACTTGCGTGTACTTTCTAAGTTATATAATCTGAGTGTGTACTGCTTTTAAGTTAAAAGCACTGAAATTTTACAAAGAAATATTTGACTCAACTTGAAATCTTCAAATAATTTGTTGAGGGAGAAAATAACATACCAATGAACCGAAAACAGCTTTTTTCTCCGTGCCTTCTTTTCTGAGTCAAACTTAAGACCTTGGTACTCAGAGCGTGATCAGTATACTGGCAGCATAGACATCACCTGGGAACTTGTTAGAAATGCAAAATAGCAGGTCCTCAGCACACCGACTGCATCAGCATCTGCATTATACAAGATTCCCAGGTGATTCCTAGGCACTGTTAAAGTTTGAGAAGCACTGATCCAAGACACACTCCCTATCTAAAGCCTGCCTCCATTTTATTCATCCATTGATTAGAGGCATCCTTTTGGCAAAACTTTAAAACGACTAATGTGCAGAGTACAGAAGCCCTATCCAGGTTTAAAGCAGAATTGATATGACAGCCTGGTCTTTTGAAATATATTCTGTAATCTTAAATGCAATTGCCTAACTTGGATGGGGAGTGGGGATGAGAGAGCATGACATGACTTCTTCTACCTTGTTTCTTAACTGGAAGGAACAAGGGAGAAGTAAATTAGGGTTTTCAAACTGGCTTTCAACATCTCAAGATTAGTGGCTTATAGAAGAGAGAACTAGAATGCAATTCTATACCCACATCATATAAGGGCCACGCTATATGTGCTCAGAGCACAGTTTCACCCAGTCACCAGATTCTGGGCCTCATTACAACATCGATTTAGCTTATTTGTAAAGATTTCAAGGCATTAAACTACAATTTTTTTTGGAAATGAAAACACGATTTTATTTCTTATATTTTGTTACTAAAAGTTTACTTTGGAATTTACTTTTCCTATTGTTGTTAATGTTTCCGTTCTATTTTTATGCTCAGGACAAGAATGACAAAGTTATTTTCCAATGGCAGCATGGAGCCCCTTCACACTGCTTTGTTTTTTTTTTTTTTCTCTGAATACTGCCAGTTTTGTTTTGTTTTGTTTTGTTCACTAAAGATGGCTTTATATTGTGAGAGAGAAACAACATTTTCCAGGAAATTGTCACCATAGTTGCTCTTCCCATAAGTGGAGATGTCTTGGCTGTGTACATTTTCTGTCACCCTCTTTAGAGTAGCTCAAGTAGGGTGTAAAAGTTGCCATAAATGTGGGCAACAAACTTTTGGATTCTAGTTAGCCTGCCTTTCTTTAAGCACTTGAGTTTTGCACTTATATGTGCAAATGGACTTATAGGCATGCTGTGACAACAGATGTATTAATAGTTTTATGAAATCCTTTTCTATTACATCTTTTCAACGGGCAGGTTCCTTGTCCCTTTTGTAGTGACAACTACAGTAACACAAACAAGGACACCGATGCTGCAGTATCTAGGCGATAATGCTATGGCCAATGGTCTTTATCTGCAAAACATTTTGTCATTTTTTTGAGTGTTGAGCAGAGGAAAAACCTGATAAGATTTTGTTCCTGTACTTTTTAAAAATATGCTTCTATAACCAACGGGGGAAAAATATTTAGCAATTTTCAAGCAGTTAGACCATAATGTGAGCTAATCACTTTATTTTGAAGAAAAGTATTTTTAAACAGTTGAGCTAGTGAATTTACTTTTAAAACGTATTGTGCTTACACAGTAGATGGTTTTATTTCCATGATGTTTTTTACTACATAATTATACATCTTAATTACGTAATTACTATCATAATTATTATGTAATTGCATGTACTTCCACTAATTACAAAATCAGGAAGTGTAATTATCTAGTAAAAACTTTATGAAATTTCATGCACTAAAAATTACTTAAAAGGCTATTCCAATGGTCTACTGGAAGGCTTTCCATGATTAGCCTTAGTCCTGACTTTAGAACTTGAACCCAGAGGCCAGGACTGGGACAACAACCATAAACAGACCAACACAGAACTGAGTGTTGCGATATAGGTAAAGTGGCCTTTGTTCCTAATGAGTTAAAGCCAGAGAGCCCTTGAATTTCTTTGTGACTACGGAGTTGTGGTAAGAATAACATCTTATGTTTGAGGTAGGCATCACTAAAACTATCAGTGGACAGGACAATTCTTTCGCAGGAAAGAATTAGTAGAACGGACAGTCGAGACATTTAGGTTGAAAAACAGCCAGGCCTTCTATAATTCTATAACATGAATAGCTTATTTAGCTATCTCTGCCTTTAAAAGCAAATTATTGTTGTCGTTATTGTTGTTATTATTTTAAAACTCTGTTTCCTTAGTTGGAAGAAGGCTTTTTTTTCCAGTTTGTGTTTATATTTACTAAGATAGGAGTAAACATATCAAAAGAGCATAATCTTTTTCTACTACTACTTGATGTCAAAAGCAGCTTTTGAGACAAACATACACGCACAAACATGTAACATCAGACCCTAAATAAAGACAGAAGGTTTAATTCAATAAAGCTATGATGCCTTTACCATTCAAAATGACATACAAATTGCACAGTGAAACAATAGTCATGACAGCAAATTAGATATGACATCTAAATTACACTACAAAGAGAAATCCCAGAACCATTTTTGGTCTGTAGGAGTCTATTTTAGCCCAGGTTTAAAACCCAATCTAGAGAATGCTTTATTGTCTAAGTAGGGTAATGTTGTATAAGACTAATTGGAGGTTGGTTGAATTAATTGCAGATTAATTAGGAGGAAAAGGTTTATACTTGTGGCAGAGAAGAGAGTAGGTCCTTTAAGCATCATGATAGAATGTACGATAAGTTTCAGGACTATTAAATTATCAATATTTGTATAACATCTAATGATCTGTTCTAACATGACGTAAATAAAGTATTAGATATAGTTATGCTAAATTTTCTTCCCCTCACAATTAGTGCTTTTCACTAAAAATGTTTTGAATTGGCCACTTAGCCTGTATACCAGTTACCTCTTTTAAAAATGCAGCTTTAAACATTAAAAAGTCTTTAGTCTAAGGAAGCTGACATTCCTTTTTTTTTTAATCTTTCTAAAGAAGTACTCTTTGTGGTTTTATCACTTACTGACTTTGTGACTTTTTTATACCAGCTAAAATTAGTAATAAATGTGACTTTTAAAGAAAAGTTTGTGAAAGATATTAAAACACCAACCCCACTTGCTTCAAGCAAATTAGGGGGATTTATAGTCATCCAGAATTGTTTCATGCTCTCAGGGATATTTGGGATTGAAGCAGGTTTAGTCTGACTAGTATTTTTCTGTAGTAGTTTGGGGTTATTCTTAAATCGCATATCCTTTTCCTCTTGAAACTTCGCTCATTTATTTAGCTCAGAATTTAACATCTCATCATTTCTCACTTGCCTTCACTCTGTTGTGATAACATTTCTTCTTAGAAGTGTTTATGCCCCTTCCATGAGACAGCCCTTACCTCTCATGCATCTTCTTAATATTTTGCTTTTGTTTTGTTTTTGACCAAAAGAATATCAGAGTAGCCTTTAATGTTTAAAAGTTAAGTGTTTATACTTAGTCCTCGCCTTTGGTATTACAGTGCAGATTTAATTTTTGAACTGACTTAATGTTTAAACTGACCAGGTTTTTTGTTTTGTTTTGCTCTGTTTTCTTTTCATATAAACTGGCATATGTTTTCATTACTCTCTGTAGTTCCTTAAATTTTTGCTAATTTTCTGAGAGAATCAACCATAACTTTTGACGTTTTATTGTGTCCTTGTAATATCTCCAGTTACCCAGTAGCCGAAGGCCCAGATCTGGTGTTGATTCGCACGATTAGTCAGTGCCCATTTATTACTTTATGCTGCACTGTCATTTTCATATAATAGATACTACCCCTCATACACAAAGAAAACCCATCATCAGTTTGACTCATTCTTAATTCTTCCTGTAGCTGTTATGAATTTATTCAGATCCATCAGCATTCTCTTACCTTGTGGCCAACTCGATGGTAACTAGATGGAATTAGTTAGCCTGTCATTGAGTTCAATTGAATTAACGTTGATTGCATTCTCCCTGTGTAAAGGCCCTGGGAAAGCTTTCTCCCTTGGTCTGTGAGCCCTGCTAACCTCAGCACTGTCCCTCAAAGCTTAAGGCTTAAACCAGCTGCGCTCACAAAAAGATAGGTTTGCCGGCTATTTAGACACTGATGTACTTTTCTTGTTTTAAGAAATTATTGTAAAACCAAAATTACAGATAGGATCAAAAACCAGGTCTGTGTGGTCCCTCTCAGTGCCTTAACTCTGTTTCACACTGCCCGTCTCTGTTGTCCCTGTCCCTCTGAGTCTCTCTTAGGCTCTCTCACTCTCTGCCTCTGAGCGGAGACTACACTCTGTCTGTGGAGTGTTACCCCTTTTCTAATAAACTTTCCTTTTGACTCAAAAAAAAAAACCAGGTCTGTGTAAGTCTGGTTTTCTCTGTTTCTCCCTTCTTCACACCTTGCTCCCAAAATTAAGTCAGCCAGTGTTTCATGAGTCTCTGCTTTGTGTGAGCTGTAAAGGATACAAGTATAAGCCCTGGTTCTGGCTTTCTAGGTAATATTTATGATCATTTTCTTGTTCATGCATTCACCTCTGAGCACCTCCTTTTTATAGGATTTTTTTGTGGAGAACAATCACATCCATTATCTTTTACTTTTCCCATCGGATAGGGGCGGTTGACATTTTTTAGATAAAAGAAAAAACAACCTCAAAGAAATGAAATGACTCTCCTGAGGTAGCAAAGCCCCGGGGTGTGAGAGCCCAGCTTTCTTTCCCCCTTCTTAATCTAGTAGGGAAACTGCAGCCTGAAGAAGTAACTCTAATACGAGGGAGGGAGGGGAGTGGCGCGAAGTGCTGCGGGTCCCCACGTACAGCTTGGGGAAGGAGTCCTGTTGGAGATGGAACCTCAGCCTTGAAGAGTGGATGAGATTTTAGTATGCACAGATCTAGTCATGTAGTTTGAGAGCAAGTTTTGTCTCTCACTATTCTTTAAGCGCTCCGTTGCGTATCTAGCTTTTGTAAATCAAAGAACCTCGTTTGACAAATGCATGATGATTTTAGTCATATCTGAATTGGAGGTTTAGTCAAAAAGTGCTTATTAAGAGGCTGGTCTGTGCTGAGCTTTAAAACCAAGACTGGAAGCTGGAAGACTGTTCTTTCTAAACTCCCCACAGTAACCACTGGTGGTACTTTGAAAGAAGTTGACTCCATCCTGCAGGATACATCTGTCAGAAGTGTATCTAAGTGTTTTCCTATCTTAAATAATTTAACTCAGAATATAATAATGTAAGTATTTTGACATGAAAATGTTACATACCGTGATTTATCTTATCTTAAAACAGACGTCTTTAAAAGGATGGTAAGACAAAACAAAACAGAAAGAGGAATTAAAAGAGATGAATGACAGACTGAACTAGTTTTATTTAGAAGATAAAAATAAAGTCCTACTAGCATTATGACCACGGAATGTAAAAATGTTTTACTTAAAGTATGATTCATTTTTTTTAACTATCATCGTGGTGAAAGTTTAGACAAATGTAGAACCTATTTATAAAGTAAATGTTTGCTCCTAAAATAGATTTATTGGTGTATATTGTGTTGCCAAAACAAAACGCAGATGCTGAACAGTCAGTAAAATCCAAGATAAAAGAGGGTGTCTGAACCTGAGCCGATCTTCAGGAATTTATTCAACGAAGCACACTCTGGTCTCTCATAGCGAAGGCTTTATCACTTTTAACAAATGTGCCACAGTAAATTTATTAGTATGCTACAAAGAAATTTTCAAAATAATTAAGACTAAACTACACTTGTCAAAATAAATGAATGAAATACAATTTTGAATCATCCTTCTTCACTTATTGCTCATTTGCATAATTCAGTAACTTACACGGGAGTATTTCAGTTATGGGTGAGAATTAGCAAGGTTCTGCTGTTCCTTGTTGCACGGGCGGGAATTATGCTACCATGTAATTAGCTATTCCAGACATGGACTAACGGGAAACACCAAAGGGCATAGCAAAATCTAAAGAGACAAGGCAAGGAATCTAAAGACAAGAGACAATCAAAGACACCCAACAAACTCAAGCTGGTAGACCACAGGGAATTTTGAATGAAGCCTCTTAATTTATTTTGAGAATAAGAAATCAGTAGTATGAGAGAAATCTCAACAAGATTAGCTGACTAAGCCTACTTAAAAAAATATCTCTATAGTGCATGGTGCGCCAGGTTAACCACTCCTGTTTGTTAGTCTGTATACGGCTCAACAAATAGCCGACAAAGCCTTTCATGGATATATAGTGGCTTTCCATTCAGGTTTTCACTCTTTGAAGGAGGTCGTTTATACCAATGAGATCTATAGATGCAAATTGCTCTCCCTATATGTGAGGGGTCATTCCTTTCACAGCAGACTTGCTCATCTCTTTTATAGAGGTTTTGTTATTTTTCTGCTGCTCCCAAAGGAATGATGGGAATCACGCCCCCCACCCAACCCCCCATCTAACTTAGCCTCCAAATCTTTTCCCTTCAGCTCCGTGAAACTTTTGTGTGCTGATCGCTGGGAACAAAACAAGCTGTTGGCAGCAGCCTTTAGCCCTGAATCAGGAAACTTTTTTCCTTCTTTCAACCTGAAATATCATCTCTTTAGATGTGTCTCTCTTTCTCACCTAATTCTAAGGAAATCTCTTTCTCATTGCCTCAGAGTGTCACTGTAACATGCGAGGACATGTGGGAACTTCTTGGAAGCAGTGTCCTGAAAAATGTCGTTCTTAGTTTGACTCCCAAGTGATGTAACCTCACAGGAGCTAGAGGAACACAGAAGTGAAGGGATCGGTTTAAGGGTTAGCTATGAAAACCTAACTTCTGATCCCATTGCTGAAGTGGAGGGAAACATAATATTTGTCTCTTGCCTGAGCTTTTTAAAAAATCATACAGACATTTATAGATTTTAGCCTGAGTGTTCAGGAGTCTTAGGAAGAAGGGGTTTCAGGCACACTGTGTGAGCGCTCCGTAAACATTTGTTGTTACGTTCCTTCCGCTAGCATTTGTTGAGCACCTAGGGCTCTGACCTGACAGGCAAAATAGCATAGTGTTTAAAAGCTCTCTCCTGGAGCCAGAATGGCCAGTTCAAGTTTTGGCTTTCCACCTCTTGCTAGAAAAGTAACCTTGGGGTGTGGGACTTACTCCCGTGTTAACCTCTTCTGTACAGTTGAGAGGAGAAGAGCACCTACCTCATAGGGTTCTAAGTTAAACAGGCTGACATATAAAATGCCCAGGACAGTGCCTGGCGCATAGTAAGCATGCAGTAAATGTCACTTAGTTTTGTTACTTCTGAGAATAATACTTTGTCCACTTAGTATTGTAGTTACTTATCTGAATTGGTTTCTGTAACCTTCATGACCGTGTTTTGTTCATATTGGTGTCTCTAGCATCTAGCACACCGCCACACATATTTTAAATGATTGGCTTTTATTTACCAAATGGTGACAATATGAAAAAAGGCATGGTCCCTAATTTTAGGGAACTTAAAATGGATCTTGATAACTACATTTTAGTTTTCTTATTTCTCAAAATATGATTCATGTCAGAAGTACATTAGAAAAAATGAAATTTAATACTCATTATTAGTACTAATAGAAGGGGTTGAAACACAAATAATCCACAGATCATTTTCATTTTGTTGAGCTATGTTCCTTTGGTATGTGTTCCATTAATGTTAAGCAATCAGTACTAACTGTTGGCTCTTTTCTAAGGAAGGTGAAAAAATAGTTGTATTTGTGTGCAGAAAGTCAGTCAGACCAAGTTCCCAAATCATGTACCTTTTAGCAGAGTACTTGTTAATAACCGAGGTGTGTCTTTTATATTTTTTAAAATGATGGGTGCCCAGATGCCACCACCCAGATATCTGATTCAGTAGGTCTGGGGTGGGGCTCCAGTGGCTGTGTGTTTTAAAAAGCTCTGCAGGTGATTCTAAAGCACACCCACAGTGTTAAGAATCTTGGAGTTAGTGAAACTCTTCAAACTTTAATATTGCTTCTTGTCAAATATGCATTAAGTTTGACTTTGATATAGAAAGGGAGATTGGGTGGCATCTGGGTAACAATTTAAATAGACAGTAGAAAGGAAAATGAAGTCAAACACATGAATTATTTCCTAGATAAAGGAATCATTTATGGTTCTATATGAACTAATATAGCATCCAAGAATAAAGTGAAGGGAAAAAATCAGCTAGGGAAAAGTAAGCAAGAAAAAACTGTTTTCTGGTAATGAGCAAATGGAAGATGAAATAAATGCATTTCAACAAAATTGACTATAAAGCACATGTTATTTTCCCCCATTAACTGACATCATAAAAATAGGAAAGGGCCACTGTGGGGGTTGGAGAATCCTCGAAGAGCCTGGCTGGGTAACTGGGGAGGTATCGGGGTACAGGCTAACCCAACCCTGGGATTTAGGTGCCTTCACTGTTTGGGTTTCTGGGACCACTCTCACCTCCTAGCCTCTTCTGCTTACTGCTGGGCCCAGTGGCTGGGTCCTGATAGAGAAGCCTTCTGCAGTTTCATATTGTTGCCTGTCCCCTGTGGGGTCTGAGACAGGATGGTAGTCCACCATCTTCAGAAAGATGCCTCTGGGCGCCATGGTCAGAGCCTGGGTTTACCTTTAGTCTTCAGGCAGGAGAAGTAGCTTGGCTGGCTCCACTCCCCAGCTTTGGAGTCTTGGAAAACAGTGTTCAGACGCCCTTATTTCTGGATGTTGGGTTTCAGATAACCCCTTTTTGCCTAGAAAGACTGAGATGGCACCACCGCGGCACCCGCAGATTAGACCAGACCCCTCAGGGGTCCCTGAGTAGGCCTTGACTCCTCCATGACTACGTCCCTCTGCTCACAGATTTCCCCTTCCCACATCACTCCCCTCAACCAGTCTCTCCCTGTTGGTGTTCTGTTCATCCTTTACGGCCTCCCAACCAGGAGTGATCTCTTTGTCCTCCAGATTTCTGCAGCTCTTGAGCACTGCCCCTAGCACGTTATAACTCTTCGAGGATGTGGCCATGCTTGATACGTTACTGTATGCCTGATGGCAACTTGTACCTAATAGGAACCTTATAATGTTCTATTCTAGAGAACATCATAATGTTCTCTAGAATACTTGACAGTAGAAACATAATACTTACAGGTTTTTTTAATAGAATAATGTTTATAGAATATTTTTCAGACTCCATCCTTTTTTCTCTATTTCCCATCTATGTGATAAAATTTTTTCCATCTCTGTATATCTATATATTCACCAAACATGTTCTCTAGAATACTTGACAGTAGAAACATAATACTTACAGGTTTTTTTAATAGAATAATGTTTATAGAATATTTTTCAGACTCCATCCTTTTTTCTCTATTTCCCATCTATGTGATAAAATTTTTTCCATCTCTGTATATCTATATATTCACCAAACATGTAGCCCATGCCATCTCCTCATTCTACATGGACTTAATTTACCTACTTTCTGATAATTCCTAAGAGAGTTGGGCTACGATATCATGCACCTCCAGGAGATCACATTAATTCCAGGCTGAAAATTTCTTTGTTCAAATCTTTAGGTTATAGAAATCAATTTATGCTCTACTATATTAGTAGAGTGAATAATATGTGGTGACAGAAAGAAATCTGACTATGGGAGATGAACACAGTGTGTGTGTGCGCACACACGCCTTACTGTTAAAGTGTACAGCTGAAACTTAATTGGATTTCATTAACCAATGTCACCATTAAAAAAAGTCTTAAAAGTTTACTTCAGATGAGGGCTGTCCCTGCCCAGGCCCACGCCTTGACCTCTAGAACATATATATATGATAAGAGCTGGCCATTTTGCTGGTGGGTTTTTCTAGGGATTCACAGTTCTTGCTCCTTAATGATCTTGCTGTCTTTGAATTTCTTCCAGTGCTCCAAATTTGTTATTTGGTTTACTAGTCTTTATGAGATCTCAGCATGTCTGAAGGGGCTGCTGAGAGATTCGCAGATTGCTCTTCTCTGGGTCCCTAGTGGGACCCTAACTTGAGCAGCCTGCAGGCACACACGTTGGGTGACAGTGTCAGTTTCTGTCTGTAAACATTACTATTACTAATAGGCTGGGGCAGGAGGTAAAAACTAGTAAGCTCCCATAAAATCTGGAGGTGCCTATGTCTTGAGTGTAACCTGCAAGACACATTCTTAACAGAGCAGTCATTGCATAAAATAATTGCAGGAGACCGAACAAGTTAGAAAAAATATGTTCCTGGTTTGCCGCTGACCCATTCTGTGGCATGGATAAACCATTATCACTCTATGATTTCGTCGTCTTTGTTGAAAACCCAAAAAATAACGTGTTTATGAATCACTCTGAAATTCTTCTGAAAAGAAGTCTGTAAGTCCAAAGTACTATTGTTATTGTTATTGTTGTTGTTGTTGTTAGTGTTCTGGTTTGATTGAGTTTTGTGCCATGTAGTTCCCAGATGTCTCAACTCTCACTGATGAATTACAGAACACCTCCGTGTCATTCTGTTCTATTGCATTGATAACGGTCTGGCACATCTTTGTTTTAACCCCAGTCTCATTAATAAAATACAATTCCCGAATTAAATATATCTATACTACTTTCTATTGTTTTTTTTTCACCTCCTTAAAAACATGGTTACCAACAACTACTAAATAAGACCTTTAATTACTGCCAATCTTCTCTCGAATGTAGCAGTGCTTATCTTGAGTAGTTTGAACTGTAAGTGGTATTCAGTACACCGTGGGGTTGTAATGCGATTACAAAATATACCAAAGTTAGTGATAAAAAAGCATGATAAACCATATATTTGTAGCAGAAACAATATTTGAATTATCAACTGAATAAAAAGGGCACAACTGCTGGTTCCTGATAAAGAAAAATATATAATTAAGTACACTTGGGAAAAAAAATCGTGTATGCTTCCATACACAGTACAGAAAACTTTTAAATATAATGGCTTTTGAGTGTACAATATTTAAACTACTGGCAGAATTAAAAGATTTGCTTTGCTTTCTGCATTATGTTTTCCCAATTAGGATTTTTTAAAAAATAATTCATTCGCCAGTAGAAACCTGTGGTTTTTATATAAAATATTATAGTTCTCCCCCAGATTTCCAGTAATTTTCCAATGGAGTAGGAATGAATAAAGAAAAATATTATCTTTAATTACAGTAAAACTTGTTCATAAAAATCATACAAGAATAATATCATTTTTCCCCCTCCTTTTCTGGGCATTTGATTGAAGAGGACATAAATTCTTTATTTTCTAAATTTAGATCATTTGTTATCGTATAGCATTTAAAGTTCGTGTTTTTTTAAGTGTTATTTTTTAGTAACCTTAGAAATAACTTTTTTAACACTAGGGAGTGGTAATTTGTATAAAATAAAGAACACTGTGAACTTCATTTCTATTTCACAATGAGGCGCAGTGAGAAGTTGTGTGTGTTGATTTGTAAGAGTGTCCTAAGGCATGGGGTGGTGGAGAAAGGAGTAGAGCCGCCATAGGGTTTTAGAACCCAAAGGTTACGTAATGGCAACCAGAGGCCACATAGAACCTCTAAATGTGTTTACTTTGCCTGAACAATACTTCACATTTTTAACTAGTTGCTAATGTTTTTTAAACTAGAGATTTCATATAACAAGCCAAATTTCTATCTTTCTTTTAAAAATCAGTACAGGAGTTCCCCCCTTATCCACTAGGGATATGTTCCAAACCACTCCCACCCCACCCCACCCCGGTGGATGTCTAAAACCGCAGATAGTACTGAACCCTATTATACTATACGTACATACCTACGATAAAGTTTAATTTATAAATTAGACACAGTAAGAGATTAGCAACAATAATAATAAAATAGAACAATTATAACAATATACTGTAATAAAAGTTATATAAATAGCTTCAGGGCCATTACTAAGTGAACTAAGGATGACTTGAACACAAGCACTGATACCCCTATGGTTGATCTGATAACCGAGACAGTTACTAAGTGACTAACAGGTGGGGACCGTCTACAGTGTAGAGACATGGGACAAAGGGATGATTCACATCCCGGGCTGGACAGAGCGGGACTTGTGAGATTTCGTCACGCTAACCAGAATGGCGGGCAATTTAAAACTTAGGAATTGTTTATTTCTGGAATTTTCCATTTAATATTTTTGGATCGTGGTTGGCCAAGGATAACTGAATCTGTGGAAACTGAAACCATAAATAAGGAGCGGACTACTGTATCTGGCTACACCAGGTCACGGTTCCTGAATGACAGTAATTGGCTGGAGCTGAGTAGCAGCTGGAGCGGTTCAGACAGAACATGGTTTCAGTTTGCCGCAGCCCCGCCGCAGCCCGCTTCACTCATTTCTGTTACTCATGTGGCTACTATAGGCATTTGTTTGCTAAAAATACCTGGAGGCTATATCTGAGGAAGAAGGAAAGAAAAGACATAACACTAGATCTCCAACTAACATTCAAAATGCTAAAAGATGAGCGTCTCCTTAGTAAAGTCCAAATCACATTAAAATATAAAACTAGTAACTAACTTTTTTTATGGCACGCTGATCCTCACAGCATCCTACAGAGCAAGATCACAATTACATACTTGTTTCACCAAAGAAGAAACCAAATAGTAGTGAGGCTGGTTAATTTGTCCAAGTTCACAAGTGCTAAGTGTTGCAGCTGACATGTAACCCAGCTTCACATGTTAGTCTTGAGGAGCTCTGTCTGGTAGAATTTCCTGCAGTGACAGAAATATTGTTTGTCTGTGCTGTCCAGTGCAGTAGCCTCTAGCCACATATGCTGGTTGAACACTTGAATGTGGTTAGCTTGGCTGAGGACTTGAATTTTGACTTTTGATTAATTTAAGTTGAAATAGTCACATGTCATTAGTGACTACCTTAGTGGGCAGTGCAGGACCCAAGCTCTCTTTGGCTTCATCACATGGTCTCTCTATTTCATAATCTTATTCTTTCTGATAAAATTCATCAGGTTTCTGTAAGGGTTTCTCTAGTTAATCAGTGGCAAGCATCCATTCCAACCAGGAGTTCAAGTTATGTTAAATAGTTTCTGTATCTGCATAGATTTCCCTCTGGAAAGACTTTCATCATACACAGTAATGTTTTTATAACAAAGTCAGGGGTTCCAGCAGTAAAAGCCATGTATACATACATATATACATATATATATATGTATATATGTATGTATGTGTGTATGTATGTATGTATGTATGTATATCCCTAGTCCAGATGAAAGCTAGCTTAATTCAAGGTGTGTTTAGACATTAGAAACACATAAATGATCAAGACAGTCTCCTTCCCTGGTCCTTTTATGGTCCAAGTCCTAGACTCTAGGATACTAATAGCTGTTACAGAATCATGAAGGAAACTTAACATTCTCTGATGCTTAGCTGGTTTGACTTGGATCAGAGTGACTTTTAGAAAGGTGGTGATTTAGCTGATCTCTCCATCTGTTAGCATATATCATGAAATGTAAAGTGTTATTTATTTAAGACACGTCCTGATTCCAGAGATGTTATCCTGGGAATTCTAAGATAAAGCCCGTGGGGGAAGGGATTTATCTTAGAATTGGTAGGATAAAGTTTGTCAAGGGGCTTCATCTCCACTTGGTCAGCCTGTAACCAGGGGCAGCATTGTGATGCAAATGTCAACTCCTGCTTTGCCCAGTGGTTAATTAAACCCTTCAGTCTGGCTGTCCCCTTCCAGGCTACCTTCTGCTGATTACGATTAATTAACAGAAAGACTTTCTGGTGGTTAGGAGCAGGTTTAAGCTCTTACTCAATAACAGTTTGATCACTATATTCACTTTCTTTAGAAACACCCCGCTCCCATAAATGCAGACTAGGATATTTATTATCATAAATAGTACCGGAACAAGCTTAACCAATCACCTTCTGGCACACAGGCAACTCCGCAGCACTCCTTTTTAGAATACCACATGCTGTAATTCAAATTATCACATTAGCTATCCAAACGCACCATTTGTTTTTAAATACTGGAGTGTTTACCTGAATTTTTTTTCCTTTTTATCTTCCGCCCCACTTCACTGGTACATTGTCACTGCAATGACAGGTTTATTTATGTGCCTTAATATCTTCACTTTCTGTTGTTTTAAAAATACATTCCTATGGCACCGTAGTGGTGTTCTTGAGCATCTTAAAATATCAGTCGTTACGGAGTGGGTTCATGTCTTTTGCTTTTCATGATGCCCACTTGAATCTTGCCTGTATTTGGTCTTTGAACTATTTCAATACTTCTATACTCCTTCCATAAAATTTAGTGCTGGTCTACTCTGGACACCGGACATGGCTTCTGAAATCATAACAGTCCTTAAAAGAAATTTGGGAGTTGAAGCTATAAAAACAGAAGCATTTGTTGCCCACAGTGGAGTCTGGCCCCTAACCATTTCGGACACTGCTGTGAAAATTTCCCAAATACAATCCATTCAGAGCTTACACTTGTACACCAAACTCATGCATGAGTTAGTGAATGTCATTTATTATGTAGTAACAAGAAGTCCCAAGTACTTTGGTAAATGTGTTAGTTTGAACCATATAAAATCACTGACGTTTGACCTTTATAGACCTACAAAATATGGCAACTTCACGTGATTCATCCTAATATTATGGGTTCAGACCAGTCCTGTTTATATAATTCCTTTATCTACTTTTGCTATTTTTCCCTTATGTTTTCTCAGTTAGTACTTTTAATTCAACAACTGTCTCATTGCTACCACTCTTTTGTATTTCTCAGTTAATAACACTTTTTTTTTCTAGTACTCGTCCCTTCTCGGCTAATTCTCCAAATCTATTTAGCCTCAGAATTACTGGCACAAAGAAGGCTGGTTGTGTAGTACCTCCATGATGCAATCAGTATTTACCACTTCAAGTGTTTGACCTATTTTGAGATTGTCATTATCCTAAAAGGTTAGTGTCATTGAATACATTTACTGCCCAATAAATAAGCCATCACTTCCTTCCTTCTCAAATAAAAAAAAAAAGCAAAAGGAAAAATGACAACTTTTTTTGTTCAGTACTGATAGAGGCCATGTTATGTAATGTCTTTGTTATGACATGATTTGGCTAAAGTATCTCTGAAGAATAAAATTAATAAGTATCCTTTGTTATATTCACCTTTTATTCAACTTGATGTAAATTAATAAATTCCTGCTGCCTTTTAATATTTTGTCTTTGGGTCTTTGTCTCAAAAAAGAATTGGGATATAATACGTTTTATTAAAAGTAATAGAGACATCAGCCGTCACTTGGTTTGAAACTAAAAATTGTACCATTTGTATCTGTCCCTTTATATTTGTAATTTCCTAATTTCCACAGGTATGTCTATCGATATATTCATACTCATCCGTATTTTTGCTATCATTACCTTGCCATTTTCATTTTAAGAGGACTCGTTGGTAGTAGTTGGTTAAGGTCAGGTAAATTTTTAAAAAACAGAATAAAAATTTTAAAGCCCTTCCTTATTGAATATTCAACTCTTTACATGTGATACTACTACTCTTCACAATAATCTGCTAACTAGATGTGATTTCCCCTTTTACAGATGTGAAACCGAGCTCAGCTGAAATTATTTCCTAGGCTTCTAATCTATATCTAGTATAGATCCATAATTGAAACCTGGGGTCAAAAGATTCCAAAAACTTTAACCCTGTGCCCCCACCCTATTCTTTCCTTTATGGCATTACTTCCTAGCTATTAAAAAAAAGTAATCCTTAAACATCTATATCACTACAGTGCCTCTAATAGTCTATATTATTGTTCTATATTTATTCCAAATTTGTTTTTAATTTAACGAATTGTTAGTGGTGACCTACCATGTAACAGGCCTAACCAAGGTGTCTGTTTTCATGTTCATGGCACATTCTACAGAAGGAGAGTGGGAAGCAAGCTAATTTCAGACGAGAACCCAACCCTACAGGGATAATAAAATGGTGGGGAGGAGGTAGTGATGGGAATATACAGGAAGTTCTTAGTAAGAAGGTAGCTTTTGAGCTGAGACCTGAATGACAAGAAGAAAGCAGCCATAGGAAAGTCTACAAGCAGGATATTCTAGACCAAGGGCAACTAGAAGGAGCCTGGGGATGCAGCATCATGCAAGTAAGGGAGTAGGTGTGGCTGGAAGAAGCCAGCAATGGGAAGTAATATGAGATGAAGCTAGAGAGAGAGGTAAAAGCTAGATCACAAAAGCTGGCAGAGAAGGGAGTGAATATTACCTTCGGGACAGTGGGAAGTTCTTCCAGGCTTTTATGTAAGGAAGTGGTATGACCTGATTCATGACATAAAACTCTGGCTGCTGTGTGGTAAGTGATGCTAGGTTGTATATATGTCCACTGTGGGAGCCTTTTGGAAATCCCCCTCTAAAAGTGTCCATCTCCTGAAAACACCCCATGTTTTTCCTCTAAAAATGATGCACACGGGCCTAGGGGAAAATGATAAAGCCTTGAAAAGTATATATCGATTAGGGATATTCTAAAGAGCCACTACAGCTTTAAAAAGTGACCAGAATCACCAGCCTCATTTCAGGCTCAGCATGGTGTGTGTTGCAGGCTTTGCTAAGCAGCTCCGGGGACCTAAAGACATGGAGTGTGACAGTGATGAAATTTGTAAATTGTGTTGCCCCACACTTATGGTAGGGATAGAGATGAGAATTGTGTCCATGTACAAATTTTTGCAGTGCTGGAGAACCTTCTGCATTAGTTCCAAGTGCCCTATTGTCTCCAGGTATCAGAAATAAGACCTTTCGATTTTCATTTTCTTTTGCTACTTTTGAAATATGTCATTGGCTTTTTTAAAAAATTAAATATACTTTTTACGTAAATATTTTATCTTTAAACTTCTGAGTGTGAGTTGAATTTTTTGGTGAGGAAAGAATTGTATTTGGGTTTGTTTTTAATTATTATTTTTTTAAATAACATTAAGTACTTGTGATGGTAGAAAATATTAATTCCTTTAAAAATCTGGCTGTGTTGCTAGATCCACCACATTTGCTTTTCTGTGTTTTTGTGAACAACTGATCAAATTAGATTCGTCACTCTTGGCTTGTGGTGATTTGAAATTGAAATGGAATATATTAAAGCAGCCAACCACACTGATTACATTGCAAGCCTCATTTAATTTCATACATTCACACATTACAGTGAAAGGCGGCTTTTTTAATGCGTGATTGTGACTGTACCTTGAGCAACTCCAAAGGTCATCTGTAATGGGCGCATAATTTGTTAGCGTTAGATATCTGATTTATGGTAGGTGTTCCTCAGCCTGATTTGTACTAGTAGTAAATATGGCGAGCATCAAAAGTCATATCTGTAAGAAGTTCAGCCTGTCACATTTGGTGGTATTGTCTTATTCTTCATTGGTCAGTAGACCACAGTAAATCACGGAATAGCTGTCATCCTCAAATCAAGAAAGTGCCAGCACCGCGCCCCTATCGCACAGGGGTTAAATGAGCTATTCTTCTTAAGAGCGCAGGCTGGTCCAGGTGAAGGTGATAAGAGTATTACCAGCTCAGCTAACAGCACTTGCTCAGAGCTACTTGAGCCTTAGTCCCAAAAAGGCTATAAAAGGACTTTTTCAGTTTCATAAGAGCAAGAACATTTGTGAGTTTGCTCTTTTCACTCTTTCTTTTTGCTATCAGTGAGTTCTACTTAACTTCATTTACTCTGTGCTCTCTGTGTGACAGGCACTGGAGGGAGGCCTCCAGGGAGCCGGAGCACGATTGGGATGCAGTCTCTGCCCTCAAGAAGAGGACAGTCAGATACGACCGTTTGCCCCGCTGCACAGGTTTTAGGACATGCAATGGCTTTAACCCTGTCAGTGACTCAGGAACGCAGTTGGCATTAGGCAGCCCCCATTGTTCCTAACTTGGTCACACGTGGGGCTTAGCGCTGCGCTCCAGAAGAAAAGGCTGTTACGTGCTTTATGGGAACTCAGCTGCTTTGTTTGAGGATTCGGCTATAGAGTTGCCTTTTATTTTATGACGGTGGAGACTTGGTCAGTTTGATCCGATGTTGCTTGCAGTTTAGGATTTTCTCAGAGATGTGTAGAATGGGTTTTGTTGGTTTTGATCAACCAATCTGTGATTTTTCAGCTTTCACTCTCAAAAGACACCTAAACCATTTGTTTAAAGCTTTATTGAAATTCCTGAAGGGAGTCCGGATAAAGCAAAATATTCTACCTAACCCCTATTGGAGGAACTACTTTTTAAAACTTTTTTGCACCTCACATATTTTTCTTTTTCTTTTCTTCATCTTTTCTTTCGGTGAGAACATTTAAATTCTACGCTTAGTGAATTTCAGTTATACGGTACAGTGTTATCAACTGTAGTCACCATGTTTTACATCAGAGCCTCAGCCCTTATTCATCTTACAGCCAAAAGTTTATACCCTTTTACCAACCTCTCCCCATTTCCCCCAGTCCCTGGCGACCACTTCTCTGCTCTCTGTTTATATGAATTTGACCCCTTTTTAAATGGATTTCACATATAAGTGATACCGTGCAGTTAATATTTGTCTTTCTCTGTCTGGCTTATTTACTTAGCATAATGCCCTCTCGATTCATCCATGTTGTCACAAAAAAAAAAATAGCAGGATTTCCTTCTTTCTCATGGCTGAATAATGTATACACCACATCTGCTTTATGCAGTCATCTGTTGATGGACGCTTAGGTTGTTTTCATGTCTTGACTATTGTGAATAATAAAATCTTTTTTTTTTTAAATATAACTCAGCGTTTCCTAGGGAAGTAATTCCATTGTTAGAAACAAAATAGATTTTATAAACTAGTGTAAGAAAAGAAATAAAAATTGACAGGTCATTTAAAAAGAGCAGCGCTCCCAGTCTGCATTCTATGTACTTCTAGTTGCAGTAGTATTCCTGGGCTCCCTGTCCAAGGAGGTTTAGAAACTGCTACATTCTGTATCCCATTACCCTTTGTTGTTTTCAATGTAGGTAGGCATATTAAGGCTCCAAGGTGCCCTTCAATATAAAAAAAAATCTATTTAATTTTGCTTTAAGCCAGCTTTATCCATATTTATCTGGTTATATCGTTTGGGAAATACCAGAATCGAATTTTAATGATTATTCCTTCTCTTTTCCTTTTGATTAATAAATAGTAGAAATTCAAGTCCCTACTGTCTCCTGAACTAACTTATAAAATTTTTATTGAGCACCTGTTATGTGCTTTGCCATTGTGAGAGATAGAAAATAAGTGTCAGCATGATGCTGACCACACCCCTAATTGGTACAGTAAGCCCACCCCATGCAATAGCAGAGAGCCATGTGAAAAGGTGCTTTGTGCAGCAGCCTTCTGCAGAAGCAGCCAAGCTCTGAAGTCCACATGGAAATGTCCATAAAAAAGCCAAAATAAGTATGGGAGAAACAAGAGGGGACTAAAAAGAGAATCAGAAAAAGAAGGAAAGGAAGAGAGAAGCAAGTAACAGCCATGATTTGTAATTAATAGTAATGATGGGGTTGGTGATAAGGAAGAGAGCCGGTGAAGAAGACATCAGCTCTGGTTGGGAGGGGGTGGACAGGACGTGTATATATGTCATCATCTCACCCGTGAGCGTTGCCAGTTCTGAGACTGCAGGACTCATGGGCACCACCAGCCTGCCACACAGAAGGCTGTCAGCTGGGGTAGTGCAACATTTTAATAGTGTGCCATAGCTACCTAATATAGGGGTCACGGACTCGCATGTCTTTAGGGACTGGGCAGGAAGGCTGACGGAGCAGACCAGGCGTAGGAAAACTAGGAGTGGCCGGGACTATGGCAGAGGATACATGCTTTCATACAGGAAACATGGGCTCTGTGTGCCAGACGTTGTGATTTTTCAGCTAGAGCCAGAAACATGTCTATTTCTGTGAAATTATCTGATTTGTAAAATGTTGGCTCAATTTTTTTTAAATTTCATTTTGTTTTGTTTAATAAACACTAGAGAATACTCAGTGAGGACGTGGGAACTCTCTTGCCTTTGCTGATGGGAATAAATTGGTGTAAGAAATTTGGCAATATCTAGTCAAGTTGACGATGTGTAAACATAACTCAGCACTTCCACTTTTTTGAATATGCCCTAGAGACCCTCCTGCACCCCACTCAGGGCGCCTCGTAGGATGGCACCTCAACATTGTTTACAATAGTCACCCAGGTAAGCAAGTTGCAGAAAAACAAGTACACATTAAATGGTTTCCATGGATTTTATAAACAACAGTAGAACAGTGTGTATTATTTATGCTTATACAGTAAAGGCATAACACAGTGATAACAAGGAGATGCATCACCTTCAGGAGAGAATAGGGAATGGGGATGAGAAGCTAAGGGCACTGGGAAGCTGTTGAAGATTGTAAGCAAAGAAGGGACATGACATCTGATCTTTTTTTAAAAGGTCAATCTGGCTACTTTATGGGCAGTGTATTATTGTAGGGGGACAAGAGAAGAAGCAGGGAGAGCAGGTAGAAAGTATTAAAGTGGGAGCAAGGTCGCGCGAATTCCAAACAGTGGAGGAGTACCTCTAAGCCAGGGTTTCTCAGCCTCGGCAGGATCGCCACTTGAGGCCAGGTTATTTTTGCTGAGAGGCCATCCTGTGCACTGTAGGAGGCTCAGTGGCGTCCGTGGCCTCTGCCCACCAGATGCCAATAGCACCGCTCACCGCCCCCACACACAGTTGTGACAACTAAAAATGTTTCCGAAAGCCCCAGTCGAGAACCACTAGTCTAAGCAGTATATTGTGAGGTCCTAGGTGTAAAAGTATAAATTTTAAATCCATTTATAAGAAGAAGAAGGCAGGTTGAGTGCGAGTTAATTGGAAAAGATTTCACAGAGGAGGTCAGTAAGATTTGAGGTGATCTTTGCAAGGGTTGGAACACATACAGACGTTGCAGAGACTCTTAGGTCTTGACCGTTTTAAAAAACTTAGAAAGCTTTTTCTTAATCTTATATTCCCCTGGTGTTAGTTAACTCCCTGCCCCCGCTCGTGTTTGACTTCTAAGGTTTTTACAGTTCACTCAGCAACTCCAGTGCTCACACCAGGGTCCCCGGTCAGTTCCTGGTTACCAAATCCCGTGGAATCTTTCCAGTCTGTCTTTATTTTACCATTGACCTCTGTGCCCCTAATTGTTTTCCACTCTTCAAATTATTTCCTCTTACATAATCAAAAACATAGACCACACTTCATGTCTAGAGGTGTTCATCTCTGTGTTACTATTATTTGAAATTTTGTGCCTCCTCCATATCATAGAATATCATACAACCATTAAAACTCACTTGTACAGAAAATGTAGGATGTACAAGGAAATGTTACAGTATGGGTTAAATTAAGAAAAATAAAACAGATTTCAGACCTGTCAGTACACTCACCTGCAGTAACACACATGCAGCATTCATGCACATGAATTTAGAAAAAAACCTGGCAGGAAATGCACTGAAATGTCGCGGCCATTCGTTTCTCTGACAGGCCAGTGTGCTACTTTCATAATTGACGAAGAGATAAAGTGCACCGAAAACACTGGGTTCTCCAGTTTCCCCTCCATTCTCTTCCCTCTCTGCGCATTCTCCGTGGGTGACGTCATCTGCACCCCACACACCAGGACTCCCAAACCTGGCACTCCACCAGTCCAGCCCTGTTTCAGGCTGACTGTACACTCACGTACCTAATGATTTCCAGATGTGTCCACTTAGATGTCTCAGAACCATCTCTCCAAAATCAACACATCCCAAACTGAAGCCAGGGTAGTCTTCTTTCTTCACAAGCTGTTTCTTTTGCCCTCCCTCTCCTAGTCAGTGGCTCTCTCCATCTAGCCTGTCACGCAAGCTGGAAATCATCCCATAGACCCTTGTCTCCTCCTCCCTCCACGTTCAGTCCACCTTAGGATTTATAAGCTGATCCTGACCCTTAAGTCCATCCTGTGGCTCTCTCTTGGCCCACATTTTCACTCACTACGCCTTAGTTCACGTAGCCCTCTAAACAGGATTCCTAGACAAATCTTGTTGGTCTTTCTGCTTCTAGACCATTCTGTCTAGCGCAGTAGCCACTAGCCACATGTAGCTATTGTGCACTTGAAATATGGCTAGTTTAAATTGAGATATAAGTGTCAGATGCACTTCATTAATATTCTTTTACATACTGAAATGCTAATATTTTAGATATAGTGTATTAAATGAAACATCCTTAAAATCCACCTCACCTGTTTGTTTTTTTAATGTGGCTCCTAGAAAATTTTATTTGTTTGTTTGTTTATTACCTATCTAGAAAATTTAAATGACATATATGCTTTGCATTTTATTTCTACTGGACCATGTTGCATCTAACCATTCCCCTGCCTTTGATTTGTGCTGCCAGAATATCTGCTGAAAAGCAAATTCCATGAGCTAAAAATCCTTTGAAGTCCTTCGAGATAAAATATTAAGATTAGCTTAGCACACTAGACCTTCCCTAAAGGCATTCAGTTTCAAAAACTTTTGAAACACTGTGCTTTCCAAACAGAATGTCCAGCTAGATTCAGATGGTAGGTTGGCAGCTTCCAGCCCCTAATCTGATGACTGTCATCTCTGTGGCACCTCTACCTTAGAATATTTAATAGCATCTACAGCCATGCCACCCTGAACAAGCCTGATCCCATCTGATCTCTGAAGCTAAGCAGGGTCAGGCCTGGTTAGTACTTGGATGGGAGACCACCCAGGAATACCAGATGCTGTAGGCATTAAAAAAAAAGAATAGCTTTAGACAGCCGATGGATTTAAGTAATGTTAAGCACACTAGAAAGCTCCTGATACCAATTCTACATTAATACTAAATGAAAAGTTCAATACAAACCCTTAAGGGACAACTAATATTGCTGTTGAAAGTCCTCTGCTGGTCTGTGCATCATGTCCCAGTGTGAGTGGATGCTCTGAGGAGATGGAAGTGGCTGTGAACACCCAGCGTCCACTTTCAGGAGATGAAAGTGGGTGAAACCAACTGGCAAGAGAAACCCCAATGCCAGAAAGATTGGATGGAAAGCTGCAAAGTGCGGAAGATTGATGCTTATGATCTTTCTTTGGAGGAGAAAATCATAAACAGGATGTTGGATAAAATGGCTAAACAAAAATTGGGTCCTAAAATACTAAATAGCTTTAAGACAGCAGTATCATAACAGTATTTTGACTATCCGGAATATATCTTATTTGCCCATCGGTATATGTCTAAGGTGGCTGACAAACTCAGAGAACCGTATCCGAGGTATTTACCAAGGGGAATTTTGTTAGGCTGTGTTATAACTGGCAGGATTTGATGCGTATGTGATGCCGTGGCAGTCGCGACCTAGACAGAACTAAAGTTATTTCTAGATGCTGAAATCCTGTTTTCACTTTGGCTCTGGTGTTGAACCACTGCTAGAGGCTTGGTTTTTCCATCACTGTGTTGCTTTTTTTGCTCAGGGGACCGTAATATTTAGCATATTCAGGAAAGGGTGTCTTCACCTTGCTCGTGGTGTGAAAGTACCTTGATTTTAGAGGAGATACACTTGCTTGAAGTTCGCTGCTGCTTATTTCATCACCTTGTGACTGGGGCTTTCGTAAAGATGCACTCCCGCCGCACAGCACCTTTCTTCCCTCCCACAGCCAAACTGTAACCTCGAAAATATTAGCCCATGGTTTGCTCCCTTCTGTTTCTGCTCTTCTCTCCCATCTTGTTTCGCTGGTGTCCCTTATGGGTCCAGAACCTTCCTATGATCTGCCTCCCTGCCAAACTTTGAAAGATGGAGAAACTGTGTGCACTTTTCAAAAAAAAAAAAGATTTCATTTGTGATGTGATTATATTACTTTTTCCAAGGTTATTTGTATTGTCAGACTAACTTGCTTTATGTCAAAGATATATCAGGCATCAACAAGTAGACGCTGGAGTTACATTTGGAGCAGGTGTATTTCCTATTGTTCCCAAAAATCAATCAATCAATCTCTCTCTCTCTCTCTCTCTCTCTCTCTCTCTCTCTCTCTCTCTCTCTCTCCTCTCTCCCTCTCTCCCTCTCTCCCCCTCCCCCCTCCCTCACACACACACACACACACACACACACACACACACAACACACACACAGTTTCCTTAAGGCGAACCCTAAAAGCACACCTGACTTATTTCCTCTTAGGGTGCCAAGGAGAGTGAGAAGGGGCCTCTTCTCTACTTCCTCCCAAAATAAGTAAGACTCCTTGTTCTTACCAGGACTCCTCATGGCGACCCTAGAGCCAAGAACAAGTTTTACCTAAGCACAGCCGACCTTCCTATAGTGGTCCTCCGCCTCAAATGCCTGGTGAATCCTAACCTGAGAGCTTTAAAACAAACAAACAAACAAACAAACCCGGTGCCCAAGCCACAGCCCAGACTATTTCAATCTGACTCTCTGAGTGAGACCCAGGCAGCAGTATTCTTTAATGCCAGCGTGCGGCTACAGATGAAAACCACTGCTCTAGAAGTCTCTTCCCACCTTCATGCCTCTCAGCCTATTCCTAGGCTTAAAGTTTTTGAGAATATGGCCATTAAGTTTCATAGGAGAACATTATATTGCTTGTCACGACAAAACTGTAATGCTACCACCCACTGACAGCTGTCATTTATTGATCAGTTATGTGTGAAGCACTCTGCTGTGTCCCTGTGTATGCTATCTTTACGTTTTTACTGTATGTTTATATATATTATATTTATTTTCTGTGCTTTACTGTATTTTACTGTGTTTCATCTTAACTACGAAATGGACCTTATTACCATTTCACAGAGAGGAAAAGAAAATATTATAGAGGATAGGTGATGTCAAGATCACTCAACTAATAAATGAGAAGAAACAGTTGATAAAAATATTGATCACATGTTAGATCAAGAACAAAGAAGAGGGAAAAAAAGAACAAAAAAGAGAAAAACTAAAAAAATTGTGTGACTGTGTACTAATTACAATCAGTTACACCAACAGTTTACCATTTGTGCCTAATTACAATATAGCACAATAACGATTATGATTATAAATACCACTAAACAGATATCATATTAACTTGGGCAAATTTCTTTTGATTATAGAACAGCTCAAAGCTTTATTATAAATAGGTGTGGAATGAATAGGTAATAATCATAGCTAATATTTTATTGAGTATTTACTATACACTAGGCATCACAATAAGTACTTTATGTATATTTCATTTAAGCTTACCAGAAACAAAGCTTCAACAGCCATACTATGATTTTTGCAAGTTTTATTGCTAAAATCGACATAAAGCATCGTATTAGTTTAAGGTGTACACCATTATGACTTAACATGTATATATGCATTGAAAAATGATTACCACAATAAGTTTAAAATCCATCACCTCACATGATGTTAGTTTTTTCTTGTGATGAAAAATTTTAAGGCCCAGTCTCTTCATAATATTCAACTATACAATACAATATGATTGTTATTATAGGAGAAGAGACTGAGGCTGGGGACGGCGAGTAGCTTACCCAGTAAATGGCACATCCAGATCTTCAACCCAGGTCTCTGGGACTTAGAGGCCATACTCTCCAGCCCTTCACTATTCCGTCTCTTTGCTTAATATGATATAAATGAATACAGCGGTGCGTGTATGCTCAGCCTTTGCACTTATTACTAATGTGAACTGGTTATCTATTCAAAAGTCATAACATAGCTTGTGAGATGGGTATAATTATTATAGAGTCTACAAGAGTTTCCTTCCATGCTATTAATAGTTTTCATTTTGAATATATGTAATGGTAACTTCATGAAATGTCACTGCTGTATAAGAACAATCCCTATTTGTTTATTCTCCTCTCCCTTCAATCACATGAAACCAACCTATCCTCAGATAAAAAAAAATAGTAACTTCCAGAGTCATTTTAGTTCTCGAATTGTGCATTTCATTGAGATATGGTAGAATCTGTATATATTTAAAATAATCATTTTGTATTAAAAACTAACCCTAAAACATGCATGTAGAAAGGCTTGGTTGATAACAAATATTTTATTAAATATCTCAAGTGGGAGGCATTCGATACCTATAAATAAAATAAGAAAACCTGAACCTAGATGACCCTCAACAAAATATCAACGTACTCTGCCAAGAAACTAAATGGCATGTCCTATTCTAATTCATGGTGATAGAAAAAGAGCCACTTTGCCCTAGCCCTGGTTCAGATCAGTCACACGGGTTGCAGCTGATCCTCAGAAAAGACTGTCTCATCTTTTTCAAACCCCTCTTCCGGGGGGTCACAGCTGGTCGACAACCCATAGGCTTGGGGCTCAGAAATGCTGGATCCCCGTTGTTGTATCTCTATTAACTCTCTGATAGATTGTCCTGCTGTGAGTTTTCCAGCATTCCTCAAAGACGTTGCAGAATCGGGAATAACTCTTTCAATAATGTGTATCCTTCATACAGTTAGAATGTAGACTAAATAAGATACTGTATGTACATAATTGAAATCCAATCAAAGCAGCTTACTTGATATATAGTGATAAGTCTATAATAATGCAGAACTCTTATTTGTAATCATATAAGAAATCTAAAGAACTGTTTCAAAAACCCCTTAAAAAGAAAAGAAAGCTGGGGTATTATGTCAGCAGAATCCCACCTGGAATTATTTAGAAATAAGTTATACCTAGTTTTACCCCCAAACTAATAACTCCCTACCTGTGTTCTTTTTCTATTTTTTTATTTTTTCAGCATAGAACTCATTTTCAAATCACAAACTCTCATGACCTAAAAGATTTGATGTTTGAAGGAGTTTGTGTTTCAGTTACTCTTTGGGTGTGTCCTAGGTGCTAATTGAATCGAGTTCCTTTTGCATTATGATCTCATGGAAGGGTTGTAAACTCAAGCCCCTTTCAAGGATCAGATATCAAGATGTCAGAGCGAGGGGAGTGTTGATTGGTGGGAGCTAGGGAGTGCATGCCCTACCCAAAGGCATTCATGTTTTAAAAAAATTTGACACCTTTAGCTAAATAGAACACACCTTCTAGCTAGATTGTACTGAAGATCTACCACACCAGCTTGCAGACCTTCAGCTACTAAATGTCTTGTGATTAATCCTACCCCCAAAATGGAAATAGTTATATGCAACTTCATTCTTGTGCATGAGTTGCCTATATGTAAAGGTTTGAGTATATCAGGAAATTCACAAAGTCAATTATAGTTATTTAAAAGTATTTTAATAACAAACAAGAACTACTTTCTACCCGAATTCTGATGTTTTATATATATATATATATCCTAGAATTCTTGAATTAAATAAAATGTCATCCTGGCATTTGTGTGTCTTATCTTAAGTTACTGCTTTGCCCATAGTAGATAAACAAGAAGTGTTTAAATTTGGCAGTTGACACCAAATAATTTCCACAACATGGTCTTATGAATCTGTAACTTTAATTTACAAGCAGTGTTAATACTGTGCATTTTGAAAGGCACTTTATTCCAGTCATGTTCACCTTGAGCAATTCTGAATAGTTCCTCACAGATTTCAAGGGAGAAAGCTGTGCTTAAAGTATCAATACCCTAGGCAATAAAAGAACATAACATCGTAGCCACTCTCAACCAAGGGACTACACCATGCCAGACACAGTGTACGCCCTTTGAGTGCACGGCATCTCAGTTACCCCTGGCGCTGCTTGTATGAGGCATTCTTGATGTTTCACCCATGCAGATACTGAGCCTCAGGGAGAGTCCCGTGAGTGTGGTAATAGGCCTTTCTGCTTCTAAATCCTATGCTGGTATGCTGGAAACATCTATTAGCCTCCCCCCCAAAAATAAAAAATCATTGATAAGGCCATCAGTGAATCTATTGGAATAACTGAATGAACCTGGTTAACTTGGTAATGTGCCTCCCATATCAGGTTGCTCTAGGGACGGGAGGATTCAAGTCCTAAAATTCTCCGTAGAGGGTGTGTGCTCCCACTGAACAATCTGCCTGGATATCAGATGCTTTGGTATGAGTATACGGTGTGTAAAAGAAGCAGTCATTACTAGAATTGTGTACAACAAAAGTACTTAAACTAAAAGCCTACCCATCATTGGAAAACATTAACAAACACTGATAACAAGGCAAGCTTGGTCAATGGAAGATCAATATGTTTCCTTTCAAAAAGTTAAAATTCTGAGTTCTCTTTAGCATCTCACTTCAGTTCTGCTCATGCTTCCCCAATTCAAATATGGCTCTTCCCATGTAACTTTTCTCTGGCCTTCTCACCTCCTCATGCAGCAGTTGGGAGATTTTGTCACATCTGCTTCTTCCCACGCACCTCCCTTCCACTGAATTGTGAGGTCCTTGGGGCCAGGGCTGGTTACTGTCATTTTCATCCTCGTATTGCTAAGCACTGAGCCCACTGTGTCTGGTGGTGTGGATGCTCGCTGCATGCCTGACGAGTGAATGACTAAATTAAACTACTGTGGCCACCTCAGCACCATCACTCCCCCCACCCCTCCCATCATCTCGTTATTGGCAAGTCATGAGGCCAGGTTCTGTTGCTGAGCTCACAAAAGGTCAGCAGTCCTGTGGAAGTATTAGTACCTTGACTTGCACAAATTGGGGGGAAAGAAAAATATTTCCCAACTAAACCCCTTCATTAAAAAAAAGCAAGAAGACTGGTTCCAGGAAAGGTTTGTTCCCCTCCCCCTCCTGTATGTCTTGCAACTTCTTTCATAGTTTCCAAAGTTGAATCCGGAATTCTCTCCTGAGGAGTCCCTGGTTCTTAGCAGAAATGAAGGGATCAGGGAAGAGTCCTCTTGCCTCAATATTCTCACTTCCAGTTGATAATGCAAATAAAGAAAGCTAAAACTCCATGTAGCTTATAAGATGGTAAAAGCTCGATAATTAGTCATATCTCACTGATGCCTGTCTTAATAATTTAGGTAATGTTCTAGAATTTCTTATTGTACTTATTCCACATAGTTCTCATTTGAAAAACTAGTAACTCTGCTTTAACCACAGATTGCATCTTTCTTCAAGTGTATGAAAAACATTTTGGTTCGACTTACTGGACTTTAAACATTGAGTACTAAGCTTGCCTAGTAATAAAATGTTTTCTTTCCAGTGCCACTTGATGGAAAATCTCTTCCTGTTCCTCAGCAGACACCTGTTCTGGGGAATATTCTCATTTTCTAGAGAAGGAAATAGAAATACCTCCGCTGCCAGCCTGCCCCTGCAGGTATACTGGAGAACTCCAAGTGCGCCTTGTCACCTTCCTCATCAGCCTGTCGTACTTTTATACCTTTCTAGTTTATCAATTCCTTTTGTTTTTTAAGATTATGAAGAATGCTTAATGTTATACAACCTACTTGGATGGTTTTGACATCCGAGTTTCAGAATACATTTTAACGGGACAGCAGTAATCAGTGCCTGTTTGCAAGAGCAGTTAGATCACATGGCAAAGTCGGACAGCAGTTTGTTTCTTCACTCCTGCCCCGTCTTTCCTAAGCAAATATACTTAGGGTGCTCCTCACTGGTAGTGTATATAAAGGATGATCTCTAAAAAGAGATTGGCAGCTTTAATTTGTTTGATATGTGCAATCATAGTCCGTGTTAAATTTCAAAATGCTTGTCCAATCAAGGATTCAATATAGAAAAGAGGCAGTAACAAGCATGCTGCGCGCTGTAATAAAGAAATCTGTTGATTGAAAACAGTTTGTATATTTTGGAAATGATAGGGAATGTAATTGGTAAGAAAGAAAAGGATAGGACTCCGCAAATAATGGGAAATAGAGCATATTTTTACCGATAATATTAACTGGATTTAATAACATTTTGGTGTTGAATTTTTATGTGCCAGAAAAAGAGAAAGGTGGGTCCTTTCTTGTTGCTGTAAATGTGACAATTAATGAAGTGACCTTTTTTATTTTTGTTTTCATGCAGAGCAGCTTGATTGGGTTGAATCTGTGGCAACGGTGGGTGATGTGCTCTGGTTTAAGAACCTTCACCAAATATCTTTCTTTTGTTTTCTCACCCAAGAAGAGTAGATATGTATTTAACTTCGTTTTAGTTACAAGTGCTACATGGATATACTTTTGGTAGAAGATCCAGACAGTAGACGAGGGTACATCCTCTGCCCTACTCCCCCTTCCCTCCCTGGGGTTACTGTAGTGGTTTAGTGGGCATCAATCATTCATACGTACGTGTGTGTGTGTAAAATATCTGTATAGAAATTCATGTGCAGATGACTTGAGGGGATGCAGTATTAAGCAATTGGATTTTGCTATTCATGTAATTCTCAATCTCTGCACAAATATAAATATATATTTATATATACCTTTACATATGTGTTTACATATATATCTATAGATAGATACATACATACATACATACATACATACATACATACATACATACATACATAGATAAAGAAAGAGAGAGAGAGAGTGTATGTGTCAGAGTCACACCCTGGAGGGTTAATATTAGCAGCTCTGTGCTAGAAATGTGTGTTGATACGGACACTTGTCTGCGTCTTGGGTGGGGCAGCCAAGCCCCTCTTCACCAAGCTCCACCCTGGATCATAAGCATCCTTCTGGGGCTCCTCCACTCAGGGGCAGTGCCCAGCCTTCTTTCTCTGAAGGATAAAATCTTCAACAATGTGTACTTCAACCTCAACTAAATACCCTTAATGGTACCTTTACCTGTCTCCTGTTAATATTTACCTTTTTCTCCTGTTTTTTAGTTCCTTTCCCGCATTAATTCAAAATCCTGCGTTTAGACTTAGCACTAGTAATCTCATTTCATATAAAAATCCAATTATTCAGAAAGTTCTAATGAGAAATTTTCACTATGCTACATTGGTGGCGTTAAGGATGATGGAATACTCTGACTCATAAAAGACTGTATAGAATATAATTTGCTATTAACACATGCTGTCATATTAACAATTTAAAAAGTGGTCAACAGACCTTTATTATCTTTCCATGAATCATCATGTTGAGGTAATCAAAATGCCTAGTTCCCAGCATCCATTCTAAATAAACTGGATTTTACTATATGAAAATGATATTACTAACAAAAGTTAAAGTGCCACATTTAGCATATATAATCAAGTTAAGTATCTACCATAAGCAGAATCCATTTTCTTGGTAAGTTCTTTTTGTGTGGACTGCATTTCTTCCTCTCCAAACATCTACCAAATGTAGTGCTTTGATTCCAGGTTCACTGAACTTTCCCCTGCATCACATTCATTAAACATGTAGTGAAACTCTGTCTGCCAGTCCTTCCTTTTCTAAGTGATAACTAAAATAGTGTCCTCTTTCTCTAAGAATCCATAATCAAATGGCAGAGAGGGACCCTGAATAGAAGAAGGGTTCTCAGTTCTGCTGAGGCGGCGGAATGATTTCTCTTCTGCTTGTAGCAGAGTGTGTGGACGATGCCGAAGGGAAGGCTAGAATAGTCTGATCAGGGATCAGAAAACAGGCAGTCCCCCACCCCCATGCACCAAGGAAGACTGGTGACAGAATTCATCCCTGCAGAGAGAAGGTGAACCAGGATGCCTTGCAATTCCACACCAGGAACATATTCTCTGAACTTTTTTGATTTTGTACTCTAACGTGTTTTGTTTTCTTTTTTTTTTTTTACTAAAATCTCTGATACTTACATATTTAATTGAAGATATATAGGTCATTTGCAAAAGCACCTGTGTGCTCTTGTGTAATATATCCTGTGGAACATATAAACAAAAGATCAATTCTTAAGTGGATAAGGGTGAGAAACAGTATTTTTAAATATTTGTATATTATCTTCTATCTAAGCTTTTGTCCAAGAATCTTTTAAAAGACCATTCTGAGAGGTTATTTTATTTTTATTTTTGTTTTAGGCGAGGCAACCCTTGGTTGACCTCACAGATTGTAAGGACTTTGTCAGCTTACAAGCCCCCCCTTTTTAAAAAAAAATTTTTATGCCTACAGCACCTGGTCTTCCTAGGTGGTCTCCCATCCAAGTACTAACCAGGCCCGACCCTGCTTAGTTACGAGATCAGATGGGATCAGGCTTGTTCAGCGTGGCGTGGCCAAAGATGAGAGGTTAGTTTAAACTAAAATAAATATTAGTAAATCTTAGCGCCTTTGTTTAGCTTTTTGAAAAGGAAAATAAATAAAAATTGCTACAAAAATCCTTAAGAAGCACTGCCCTAGAAAGTTACAGCCAGAAAAGCTGAAATTGCGAAGTGTTCCACGGAAACAAGTTCCGGTCCCACCGTCGTCAGCCCGTACCCTGCCCACCTCTGTGTGCACAGCCGCAGTTTCAGGTCCTCACAACAAACGGTGTTCATAATGAACGCTCTTCAGTTTTCAAGAAAGAGTTCAGCATCCTGTAATGTTATTTTAGAAAGGTTTTCTTTAAAAGTTCCCAGAATTCACGCCATCAGCTCCAGCCTTCTCAACAAACGCAGCTACCCTAAGGATTTGAGATAGCCAGGGTTTTCCTGCCTCTCATTACAAGTTAATGAAGCTTCCCAAATATTCCAAGTACCAAAAAGTTCAGTATGGCTGGTTACAAAAAGCAGTCCGTTTTCCCATCGTGTTCCCCAGTCCCCAGACCTCAAAAGCAACCGCTTGTAACTCGTTCTGCTGCCATTGCTGGTATTTACCTCCTTATCTCGAAACAACAGGCAGAGAGAGTGCATTATGCGGTCATTTCCTGCAGTGGACGGTGAGGATCTGGCACCCCTCTCCCACCCTCACCACACGCACGTGCACCTTTCCCGCCCCTCCCCCTGAGCTCATAAGGCAGATATATCACGATTCTGGCAGGTCAGCAGTCAGTATTTATACATACCAGCCCTTCCCCTGGTTATCTAAACCTGCACTTAGTCCAATTCAAACATATCTGGTATTCGGGCTGATGACTTTCAGGGCCTGATGCACAGCTGTTCTCCTGGGGATCACCCCTTACCTCCATCCGGGCATTGCCTTTACATAGCACTTACTTCAGAGTCCTCGTGTCCTAGATTCTGTATCTTTGTTTACTGTTTCTCTTTTAGGGAGAAGTAGAATACCTCTTCCAGTAGTTTCCTGAGAAACGGTCCATGGCAGGTGAAGTTTTTGAGACTTTGCTTATCTTAAAATGTCCTTAATTCATCCTCGTACCTAATTGATAGTTAGATATAGAATTTGAGGCTGGAACTCAATTTCCTTTATAATTTTGGAAACATTGTTCTACTGCCTTTTTTGAAAGCCTTTCTGATTCCTAATCCTTTCTATATGTGACCTTCTTAAATTGCTTGTTCCTTTTTAGAAACTTGTAGGATCTCCTTTGCACCCAATTATGGACGCATTCATGATGGTGTGTTGGGGGGTGCAGTTTTCATTCATGGGGCTGGACGCTTGATGGGGCCTTTTCATCTGGAAAGTCAAGCCCTCTAGTTCTGGGAAATTTTCTTGAATTTCTTCTTTGATTACCTCCTCATCATTCCCAATTAAGTTTTTTCTTTCTACTATTATACTTTTAATTTCTAAGAACTTTTTGCCCAAGTGTTCTGTTCCATGAATGTAATCTGTCAGTAACTTGAGGTCTTTTCTCGTCGGGCTTGTCAGATTTCCCAGAGGAGACTTTTCCAGTCTCCTCCCTGGGGTGGGGGATGGGGATTAGCATGGCTGCCAGCATCCGAAGAGAAAGGGAACTCGTGGTCTCAGTGTCCAGTATGGGCCCAGCGTACCTGGTATCCCCTCATTTCAAGGACCCTCACCAGAGAATAAGCCTTTTGCCAGACTGTGGTGGCAGTCTGGGGTCCGTTTCTTTTTATTGTTTGTTTGGTTTTTTGTACACCTACAGCACCTGGTCTTCCTAGGTGGTCTCCCATCCAGATACTAACCAGGCCCGACCCTGCTTAGCTTCCGAGATCAGATGGGATCAGGTGTGTTCAGGGTGCCATGGCCGTAGACTGGGTTTCGTTTCTGAAACGTATTTCAACTAGTCTTCTAAGGACACCCTTCACCTGTTCTTCCAGAGACACCTTGGGCAGCAATTTGTGAGCCCTTGGGAATTCTATGAGATAAAACATGTCCCTTTGCAGCTCTCCCCACTGCCGGCTTAGAATCCAGCTATCTAAGATCTGTTAAGGAAATGACCTCCTGTCCTTCTGCTTTGTAGCTTTTGCCTTTGGCACCTCCACTTCTGTTTCCCTCTTCCTGGGAGTTTATTATGCCTTTTTAAAAAAATCCTTTACTGTAATTTTGGTGGAGATATAGGAATTTACAAAGCTACGTATATGTATTTAGTGTACCATCTTTAACCGAAATTTGAAAGTTTTCACTGTAGTCTCTTTTTTGTGCATTTTAATTTTATCTGCATTTATGTTCTAGGATTTCAAAAAAATGTGTATTGTAAGCAAAGCTTCCTTCTTTGTTCTTTATTACAATTAAGAAAGAAATGTTCGCTTAAATCTGTACTATCATTTGAATATTCACAAAATCCAAAGTCCTGAAATTACTGAATACAGGAGATTTGCAGGGGTCCTTATTCACACCTTAGTTCATATTCTACCCAGGTCAAATATGATAGGAGGTAGTTCTTTGTGCCTTTTATTTTCCTTTTTGGTTAGATTCTACATGAGCCCCACAATTCAAACTATAAACCAATACTAAGTATGCAAATAGAAATAATAATAATAGTTAACATGTATTGATCACTGCCAGACACTGTTGTGTGTTCCATGTTTTAAACTATTTAGTTCCCACAAAAACCTTATGAAATAAGGTGCTATTGTTATTCCTACATACAGTTGAGGAAATGGAGGTACAGAGAACTTAAGAAACCTGTTCAAGGTAACAGAGTAAGTCGATGGCAGAGTCAGGATGCAAGCCCAAACAGTATAGCTCTAGGGCACGTTTAGACTTAACTACTATGTGCACAATGCTAATGGTTTGTAAACTGTGAATAACTAAAAGTGATGTCCCCAACTTTGTTATGGTTGTCCCCAAACTTCCCTAATGGACCAGTTGTCAGACTTCACCAACCTATATATAGCTCTTTCTTTCTGCATGAAACTTGCCAAAATGTCATTAGACTAAGGGGAAATTTTTTTTAAGACTGTTTACCTCACCTCAAATAAAATTTCATTAGCAGAGAACTGGTTGGTATTAAGATAGTAGCATAAAACTTGATTTTCCTTGCATGAAAATAATGTAAATTGGCCACTTACCCTAATAGTATGAGAGAATCCAAGTGATGAAACATGTCAATATTCCTCTTTTCCCTTTATTAATAATTGAGGGATACTTTAAAATCATAAAAGATTACATAAGAGCTTTAGAAGAATTTAGATTTTCTTTACTAGGCCGTCATCTTCATTTTTATAAAACTGACATCACTGTTAAACCATTATTAAATTACCTCAGGTTAAAATTTGACCTATTCTGTTGCTGACTGAGTCATACCAGGTCACTGAAACCTAAAATAAGTATGTCCTAAGAATTGGGTGACCATTATAATCTGTTTAGAGCCATGATCCATTTAAGACGCGTTGACGTCTTCTTTTCACCGAAATGGCCAACACATCCATCAGAGATGGCCCCATGTTCTCATTAGCTCTCTACACAGGGAAGGATGCCAGCAAGATGTACAAAAGTAAATTCAGTGGGATCTCTTTGGTTAAAGAGTTATGACTATTATTCTATATGTCAGCCCATGTGTTGCTAACATTTTTTTACAGTAATGTATTTTGTGATTTGGTTTGACCCACAGTTCATATGAATCCAGGCAATTACACTTATAATAAGGGTTCTGCTGTCCAGTTTGTCTCCACCCTAAGGAATGTCAGGAGGCGAGTATTCTGCGTCTAAAGGAAAGATGAAAAATGAAAGTGGAAACACCTGCAGAATGCTTTCACTTATATTACTCAGGGGGCAGCTAACACTCTTAGTGATGAGGCCTCAGAGCAGGAATTCAGAATCAGACGGAGAGTGATGCTGCCTCTGTATTTAGATGAAAAGGCCATCTTAGCATGAATAATAAAATGTACTGATTCAGGTTAGATTACAAGGGAAATTTTGCCCCTTGAGTTTGGGATGGGGCCTGGGGGGTTGGGGTGACCTGAAAATCACTAATATCCATGCACCATGGAAGAGATTTGGACCCTGTATCTTCCATATCTCCCCCTTATAAGGTGGCAATTTCCCTTTAGGGATTTCGGTTTCTCTGTGCATTAATAGGGAGATGGAAAGAGAGAGAGAGTCACGAATTAAAATCATTTTATGGTAAGTGTCTATGCCTTTTCAACTATATGCTTCTCTTTGTAGAACTCCTCTAAGTCACGAAAATCACTCAGGTGGAGACTATGCATTTTGATGTTAACAGATTCCACTCTTAAGGATAGACAACCAGTTAACATGAGATGAGGCGGTGATGGTTTTCGAAATGAAATAATGTTTGATGTAACCTCGAGTTTCTCTCTGAACTTTGGCCATGTGGTGGAAAAGCTAGGAGGGGAGCAGCTCTGTCAAGCACAGAATTACACACGGGGAAAAAAAAATTAATCTAAATACTGAGGGAGAAGCCTGTGTTCTCTTGCATGATATTTAGCAGCAAGAGCAAAGAGAGGGATGTTTCTTTCTTTGTGTAATGTGCAGTAGTTACAATAAACAAGATTTCCAAATCTCAGAGGACTCTCTTGACAGTTGCTTGATAACAGCTTTTTTCATTCCATAGTTTTGACAGTTTGTGTGTGTTGCCATATCTAGTGTAAACTAAAACATCACTGTCATTCTGTTTTTCTTTGTATGTGGCTTCTTTTTTTTCATCTTTAAGATAATGAAAAAGATGGGCTTTTCACTTGTAGACTAGAGTAAGGCAAGTTGTGTGTGGAGATTAGCATGTGTTTATGAATTTTGAAAGATTCAAGTTGACAGCAGAACACTGCTTTAAATAATTATTTCTCCATCTTGCTTCAGTAAAAGTATAAGTGGGATGTGTAAGTTTTCTCTTAATCTTTTGATAAATAACAAATCTTAGGCATCTGTGTGGGTACCTATATTATTTATCTGTGGTTATTGAAAATGAACGAATACAATAAACATCTCTAGCACTCCTGGCTGTGCAGCCTTTGAGAAATGGAAAGCATGCTCGCTCTTCCTTGTTAGTTACCGAGGTCCTGCCCTGCTCCATCTGGGTGCTTTTTAGACCCCAGATAGGCTTCCCGTTGTCAACTGATGGATCCCCCATCCCACCCGCTTCTGTCAAGTTCTTAGCTAAATGATGTCATTGGTCTGTTTTTAGAAACAACAGGGTTTCACTGTTGTTGTGGTTTATTTATCTGCTCTTTGTTTTTCTGGAGTAACTAACTCTAGAAACTACAGTGACGTCTACACCGTTTGCACGGCCGCAGGGGAGGTGACGGCCAGGCTCACAGCAGTCTTACTCATCAAATGCAAACTTCTGATTCCCCAGATTCAGGAAAGGGGCCCATTCCTGAGAGACCTGCTCCCCTCCAGCCCTGATAACGTTGGATTTGTAGAAATCTCGGTGAGGTTATTTTGCCATCAAACCAAATTTGCTGTAGTGTAGCAAAGCTCCCAATGCCGTCATCTGGCATGTTACAGACAAATTCCAATTACTTTTCTAGTTTGAGCTATTGTTAAACACTACAAGCTAGCTGACAGTAAAATTATAAATACAGGTGTTGTCACACTACACTATAATCAGAATTTTAATTTGAATTTTCATTTGTAAAGCCTTTTTTTTCCACAGGAAAATGGGAATAGAATTAGTTTTATTGACAGTAAAAAGACATTTTGAAAGCTTCCTAAATCATTACCTGTATTTAACAGGAGGAAAAATTGTATATGTCCATGTAAAAAGAAGAGTTTTATTATCACATATTTACTCATTATATTTGGTGGTAAATAAAACGGGGAAGACATGTTTGACAAATGATTGACGGAACTCACTAGGTTTTTGCTTCATCAGAACAATAGACAGACATAAATATATATTTTGCTTTTGTTTTGTTCTGCTATTACTAATGCAGACCCTTAGACAAAATCTTCTAGCAAATTAAGTACAGCCTGTTGGGAGTCTGCATGCTATGCTAAACTTTTTATTTGGCAATTTTCTCTTCTTACCCAGATTCATCATCTGTGGCGCTCTTTTTTTTTCCCCTTTTGCATGGTGGTTGGAGTGGGTTCCCCCTTCTCAAGTCCTTTTTTTTCCCTCAAGGCATTTAGTGTCGTGTCTGCCAGATTTCAGTGATGAGCAGCGAATTGCTTTTAAAGTGGGCATTATGCCAGTTCAGCAGCACAATGGAAAACCAATCTTCCACCATTCTACTTTTGATGCTGTTATTGTAGCATTTTAGATAACTGCTGCCACAGGGAAAAAAAAAAAGAAGAAGGAGAAAAAAAAGATGTGCTCAATTGCTACCAGTTAGTCAAGTTAAATCCAGAGTAGCATTAAAATTACTCTGAAAACTGTTTGTCAGAGGTCATGTGCCGTCTCTGGCTGCCGCACATAGGATAGATGTTCTCTTCTGGTGGGGTTTTTTCCCCCTTTATTATTACTGTGACTGACCAGCTCTCTAAATAGCCCTTCACTACCTGTTTACTTATTGTCTTCACCTCCCTGTTGAAAAAATGTGTCAAACAGAAATGTTGAAAAGTTTCTTTAAAGTGCTGGAAATAGCAGGAGAGTGAGTTGTTCAGGGTGCTAGAGTTTGTACAGTGTGAAAGCAAAAAAAAAAATTAGGGGAGAGCAAGAACATAATTCTCTGGTTTCTATAGCAAGATTACTGTTTTCTTCTTTTTATCTTCACTTTTCAACCACCGGGTTCACCGTTCTACTTTTTTTTTAATAGCGCAAATGGAATTTATCCTCTCCATCTTGAGTCCCTCCCTCCCTCCCCCCCGCCACTGGCTTTGCTTGTGAATGAAAGGGACTCCTACTATGACTATAGGACAGATGACAGCTGTATATGTTGTATGTGATGTATTTTGGAGTGAGCCACATTTTTAAATTCAAGGCCAATAGATGGGCTATTTTGAGGGCGGCAGTAACACTATACTTCAGGCTTGCTCCATTTCCTCAATTTATTTAGACTTTAAAAAGTACATAAATAACCTACAATCTGTGCTCAAAATAATTAAGTTGTGATCTATTAGATGTACTGTAGTAATAATAAAAGCGACTTAGTTTTATGGACTGCCTTTCTTCTAAAGAATGTTTATCTCTAATGGATTTTTCTCCTTATGTTAATCATATCTTTTTATATCATCAGACTCTAAGTCTTATAAAGGCAGGCATTTTTGTCCTGTATCCCCGGAGCTTACAACAGTGTCTGACACATAGTAGGCACTCAATAAATATTTGTTGACTGAGTTAATAATTCATGCTTCTCCTATAGGTTCATGGAATTATAGTGTATTTACTTTTTTATGTAAAAATACATCTAGAATGCCAGACTGTGCTCCTGACGTATAGCAGTCATACTAATTTATTTTTTGATCCCTTCTTTACCTCTACTTCATTCCAAGTTGTACTTGACGTGCAGTGGGTACTCAGTAAATGTTTGTTGAGTGAACAGATATCAGTTTGTTGAGAGAAGCCCAAACATAGGTTATTTGCCAATGAAGGGTATGGTCAGTTGGTGGTAGAGATGAGGATAGGTTAGTGCCCTACTGGTCAGTATTTACTAAGAGTCTACAAGTTCTCAGCCTTGTGGTATTCCAGAGTTCTTGCCCAGGTATTATATTGGTTTCCTGGGCTTATATTCAACCACGTTTCACATCCATATTTTCTTCTGGTTTCTAGTTTAAAAGCATTTTAAATTTTACTGAAGCATGTAAGAAGAGGCTCTGATGATGATGTAGTCAGCATTCATCACCAGCCCATTTGCTAATGCCATCTAGATGAATCCATCGCAGGCTCTCCAGGGTGAACGGTCCTCTTTTAATATGGGAAGGAAACTGCCCCACACGGCAGCAGTTAGACAGCAGTTAGATTTCCCTCGGCACCACTTGCGTTTCCTGTGGAATTGTGGCTTAGGCATTGTCATTCTTTCGTGTCCTCTACTACCTGCTTCCCCCTGAACTCTCTGCTTTCATCTGCAAAGTGAGGGAAATGAGGGCCCAGAGGCTGCTTAACAAGGTCAGAGGCTTCAGAGAATTAAGTGACTTAATCAAGAATTGTACCGGGTAAGAAACACACCGCTTTCCCTTTTAATCATTGAGTCGTAAATGTGACATAGCTTTAAATGGATAGCAACAATTTGCAAATCAATAAGACCCATTTTGTAATTAGCTTTGGACTCAGCATTAAAAAGTATACATTGTGGATTATGATAGTAAAAATGCAAGGCAGTGTGGGGGTTCTTTCTTGGCAGCGAAAAATGTGCATATTAAACATACAGAAATGGAGGTGGTGAGTTTCTCTAGCTACTAACAGATTCTCTCAAAAGAATGCCTTGATAGAGGCCATTTTTTTAAAGCAGCAGATAAAAACAATTTTCTTAAGTTTTACCACAAAGGTTATACATTTATTTGAGAAGAATCTGGAATGAGAAATAGAACATTCCCTGATGTGCTCATTCCATGAAATAAGGTTTCAGATTTTTATTAGAGCATATTTAAACATATATAAGTTTTGCCATCTATGCCCTAGCATCAACATTTTACACGGGGGAAAAAAATGAACATGTACGTTCTAGCATCCTGCATCAACATTGGCTGAAATTCTAAAGACTTTCAGTTGCCTTGATCAAACATGGAAAATCTTATAGAAGAGTGCTGAGGCGAGCTTGTGCATTTTTAAAGCTAAATTGTGCAGGCTGGGGTGGGTGGGTAGGAAAATAAGGATTTCTCCTTGTGTCCCTCTTCACAGAGAGTTCAGACGAAAGAGCACAAACTTAGATGTATTGCCTCGCAAAAAGCCTCCTGCTCCATTTCCTTGTGGGCATAGTGTCTCTTCTGTTTAACTTACCAGGTTGTTGTTAGGTTGAAATAATAGGATGTGTCCGTTTTTAACTCTCTCTATATCAGGAGTTGACAAAGATTTTCTGTATACGGCCAGACAGTAAATATTTTCAGCTTTGAGAACCAGTCTCCACCACAGCTACTGAGCTTCGCCATTGCAGCCATACACACACAATACAGCGACAAATGGGCATGTCCGTGTTCCAATAAAACTTTACTGACAGAAACAAATGGCAGCCTAGATTTGGCTTTCAGGCCAGAGTTTGCTAACTGCTGCCATGTAATAATGAAAAAAGTAAAACACAATGCCAAATATTTGGTTATTTGCTTCTAGTAAATAGCCCCCCATTTGAGAGTCAGCCAGGATGGTCAGCGCTTGGCCATCCTTGTAAGGAAGAAGTCTAGAAGGACCATCTCTTTCAAGAGAAAACCTTCTTCAGTAGTTTTTAGGTCAGCCATCCCAAAGTCTTGCTCAATTCTATAGGGAGAATTTAAATTCCATTCAGCTTGTATTTATCAGTGGCCTAAGTCAACGGTCCCCAACCTTTTTGGCACCAGAGACCAGTGCTCCTATGAGAATCTAACGCCTGATGATCTGAGGTGGGGCTGAGGCGGTGATGCTAGGTGATGCTAGCGCTGGGGAGCAGCTGCAAGTACAGATGAAGCTTCGCTCACTGATCCACCACTCGCCTCCTGCTGTGAGGCCTGGTTCCTAACAGGGCATGGTCTGGTACCTGTTGGGTACTCCTGGCCTAAGTCTCACAAGAGGCTCCAGCTTTTCTCTAGGAAAGTGTTCCTTCCTTAGGACACTCAGTTTCCTTCAAACCGTGATGTTAGTTGTTGTAGAGAAAGGATGCCAGGATCAAGATAGCTAAGTAGGGTGCAGTGTGACTACTCATTACCTCCCCTGGACAACCCTGGAGTCTTTGGTGGGGGAGATGAGTTGACAAAGAGGGACGGTTGTCATCTTGGTGATCAACCAAACCATCAAGTTAACGTTTCAAGATATATAGTCAATTCTGATGAAACCAGTGGAGAATCCTACTTAAAAAGTGTCACTGATATATCCTGGAATGGAATAAACTACAATCTTTAGGTTTCCAAGAGACAAAATCACATTAGCTTAATGGAAGGACTCATCCCAGAGAGAGTACAGCATATCAGTTCATAGAATTTAAGAAGGTAAAAGTTGCTAATCCTGATATCCTGAAAACACTGGTATTTTGGATGCTATGGTTGGTTCCTTAAATGCCTGGATTACTTTAATGTTTAGATTTTATTTGATGAGTCAGTAACCCAAAACCATATCCAGTTTCCATAAACATTAAATCCAGAGCAGCCCCCCAAAGATGTACCTGGGACAGAATTTGCCTTTGTACATTTTCCTTGGATAATGAGTTTGATGCCAAGCAGTCATGTAAAACTCTGCCTTTGACTTTTTCTGCTTTCCCTCAGGTTTCTTAAGGCCTTAGATTTTACCCCATCTCTTAGGTGTTCCACACTGAGTCAGTGAGCTTTTTGTAATACATTTCACAGCAAGTTGGGAAATGACATTTATTTGCGTTTTCCTGTATTCCAACGATTTATCCAGTGGCTCTCCCTTGCAGGCAGTTTCTAAGATGGCACCCAATGGCATTCACTCTTGTGTAGCAGCCCTCTTCCTTTGAGTGCAAGCTGAACCAGGTGACAAAGGCGTGGGATGTCAGCTCTGAGATTAGGTTAGAAAAGATTGTAACTTCTATCTTGAGAATGCTGTCTGGCTCTCTTGCTCGCTCACTGTGAGAGAAACCAGCCGCCATGTTGTAAGCAGTCGTATGGGTGAGCCCACGTGGTTAAGGAACTGAGGCCTCAGTCCAACAACCTGAGAGAAATATATAGTCATTTATTACATGATTATGTTGCCGCATACCTATTTGGTTTGGATTAATCAAAATATTCACTTTTTCCCCTCCGCAAAGAATGCAGTTCTCACCAGCTTGGGTATGACATCTACAGATGCATGATATACAAGTTGGAAGGGAATGTGTACTGCTCATGAACAAATATGGAGCCCAGGAAAGGCTGAGAGCCCTTGGAACGGTTGTAGCCATGTCTCTATCCCAAGCATGCAGAAGGGAAAAGGGTGTTAGAGGAGGCTTGCTTTAGTATCAGGATTTAGGAAGGCGCAGCTTCTTTTTCTTTCCTCTATCCAGAAAGTGGCAGTGACCCCAAACCCTGACCATAGCACACCTGTTACCTTTCTGTCCACCTATGGCCCAACCATACTTCCGATTGTTTATATGGATCCAAACTGTCCCTGACCCAGTAGGGTGGGCTGTGAGAACAAGGGGCTGGCAAGAAAGATACCTACTGCATTAAGGAGCAAGCAAGGCAAGGTTTATGTTCTTTTTGCCTTGAGACAACAAGAGCTTAACTGGTGACATTGCCTTTGAACCAGACAGGGAGTGTGGAAGCCATTCCCTCGAGCGTTTCCTTATGTATATTTGCTTCACCCCGAGGGCTTTTTCTTCTCCCACCTGTGGAAAATGACCACTTACACTGGACCATTGCTTTTGCCACCTATACATTGCCACCATTGTCACTGACTAGCATTTGTTGAGCATTAACTTGATCCCAGAAACTACTTGGGTGCACTAATCCTTCAACCTATTCATTCATTAAATAACAAGGGGACTAAGCAGGGACTTAACATTCAGAGATAAGAGGCCAGAAATGAGTCAAGAATTCCCAGTCTACACTGACTACTTTAATGCATATGCATTTTCTTTTTCTTCCTTGTCTGCTCTCCCCTCCCAGAGTGTGCCGGCCCGTGCCCGCACCCCATACCCACACCCTGCTAACTCTTTAGGGTAAATGATTTCCAGATCCCATGAGTAGTACGTGTCACCAAATGGCATATTAATCACTCTGAATTTTTTTTTATGCACCCAGGTTTG
>PUFA01000302.1:282500-577500 GCA_003508835.1 Eonycteris spelaea | reverse complement strand
ACTTCTAAATACTTGTCAGATCAGCCTAGTAGAGCCCTTGAGCTAAAACCATGGATATTTTATCTGTTTGAAGGCTGTATTTTGGTATCAACAAAAAAAAAAAAGAAGAAGAAGAGAAAAAGAAAACCGAAGATAATTATAAGTAGAAATGGAACTGGATAGTGGACAGAGAGACTCTTCAGCCCTTAGAAATATTTTAGCATCCTAGATGTGATTTGACAGGCGAGAATTGTCCTTAAGGCTTTGGTTAGTTGATAAAGGCATCGTATGCTGTGTGTGTGCCTGGCACTGTGCCTTGTGAATTTTTTCTAAATAAGAATTGAATGAAGATGATGGGTTTTATTTCTTATTTCGGTGGAGAAATGTCTATCTACTTGTCATTTGATTTGGGGCCCTAAATGTGGTTGTCTTTGAAACCTGGATGTCACTTGAGATGTTTCAGATACTGTGCATAGCCCAGACTCAGTTATTGATTGTTACTCAGGAGAAAGACAGCCCGGGCAGAGGCTGTAACAGCTCTCCAGAGGTTGAATGGTTTTTAAATCCTAAAGAGGTTTTCTTTCAAAATTCCTAAAGCTTCCTGCATTCCACCCCTTAGGAGAAGCTCGTGTTGCACTGAGGAAGGGAGGCTACGGATTAGAAAAGGTGGAAAGCTGAGAGAACTGTATGGTGGGAAGCCATGCAATTAAAAAACTGACTGAAATTATTACCTGATTTCATAATTGACAGAATATTTAATTCAGATATAGTAAATTGACACACCTCTACACAGAGACAATTATGAGTGACTGTATAACACCTGACAGAATCAATTATAACTGACTGTTGTTTGATACCTTTGCATGGAAATAAATGAAACAGACATTCAGAACAGAGACGGCTGCTGCTTGTGTGCCTAAGCCTGCCTTAATTAAAATAAAATAACCAGTAGGCGATGTTAAAATATCTTTGCCTCGTGGTTTCGAGTTCAGCGTGCTTCTTTTAAGTCCAAAAAGGGCTTTACAAAGAGTAAAGCTGAAAAGAATTTTTTTTTTTTAACTGACGCGGACGTAAAATTTCAGAAGCAGAGATGGTTTCCTTGAGTGAGAGAATACTCCGCTTTATTTTTTTTTCAGATAGTTCTAACATTTGATCAGTTGACGGTTAAATAAAATATTTAAGACAAGTTCCTCCTGCAGGTGATGGTCTAGTTCATCCCATATATTTTTACTGTAACTTGCATGTTTTCAGGTTTTAGATTGTGATAAGCAGAAACCAACTTTTAGTTCATTTTATTCTCTGATAAAATTTTGTGTTAATAATTAATATCCAGGCGTACTTGTTTTTCATTGTTTTCATAGGGTTGGCAACAGGATATTTTTGGTTATTAATATATATCCCTAAGGATTCAGCATGTAGAAAGCACCAAAGTAAATAAGCTGTAGATACATGGTCCTCAAATGCGATTCCCAGGTCAAGCACATTGGTGTTGCTGGTGTATTGAGTGACTTTCGGTGATACTGCAGCCCATTAGAGTATATTTTGCTGATGCACTTGTGTTTTGGAAGAGCATTTTCTTCCCTATATAGACGAGGTTTGGATTTTTTTGTGCTGGCTTTTGAGGCAGTGACAGCCACAGCAAGCCCAGGGCATCTCTTGGGACCCGGCTGGGCTGGCTGCAGATCTTCTGGGCCTCTTGCCTAGTGGCCTCCTGGAATCTTTTAACAGTTGTCCTCGGCACCTGACCTGCAGTGCCTGTGGCCATGAACTCTTTACCCACACCCAAAACCAGAGCAAGGAGAAGGAATCCGGTTTTGCTGGCCACATTACCTGGTTTCTACCATTTAACACCGGTATTGTCCCTTGAGTTCTAAAGTAGTGGGTGTAGCATTAAAGGAAACAGGGTAACGGTTTCAATTAGAAGCCTAATGGTGGGTGGCCTAGGGGCCTAAAGTGGGGGAGAGAAAACCATGAAGAAAGAGCGAGCCCTTTCCCCCTCGGCTTCCAGCCCCGGCGTGGCCCGCAGCAGCTGGTGCAGTTCTGATTCCTAGAAGACCTGACATACATTATCGATTAAATTCTCATTGGGGAAGCAAGTGGGAGCTTTTATCTGCGTCTTGAACTGGCATGGAATGGTGCCTTGGCCGTATCGACTGGCTATGGTCACAGTTGTCTTTTACGAAGGAGAGCACCAAGTGACGCTGGTTGTCATTCTAACTCTGCTGTGTGGCAGCGTAAATAGTCCCCTTTCTAACCAACCTGGTGGGAAAAGTCAATATCCCATCAGCAGAGGAGGTAAACACATCAGGAGCTGTGGCCTCTCTCTTCCTCCGCTGCTCAGTATTACCGCCGCTCTTTCAATGCCCTCTCCCCGTCAGCACATGCATTTGTGTCATTCACATGCACGGGGTGCCGGCCGAGGCTCTGGCCTGCCGGGAGTAGCCGCCCTGCTCGGGGCCATTGTTGTGTATTCCCAGACTCCCGATAATTAGAACTTTCAAAGTGTCTTTCTATGGTCGTTTAACATGCGCCCCGCCCCCCTGCTTCTCCAGTCGCTTTTTCCACCCCCTTTGGGCATTTCAATCCTCTCTACAAAACTTTTTGTTGTTGTTATTTGAAAGGCAGTTGATGTAATTTAGCAAAGGTTGTGGGGAACAAATGGGAATGTGTAGCTAAGGAACAAAAATCTTGAGAGCGAGTTTTCGTTTTCCGGGTGTTTTGTAGACTTCAGTGCTGCTCTGTTGTTTCAGTTGGGGTTTCTCTTTTGTGATTGACGTGCACTCCCTTCTGCATTTCCTTCTCCGTGCTTTCCGATTCCTATTCTGGGTGCTGGGCAGCCTCGCTCCCCCCCCCCAGGCTGGCCTCCGGGGACTGCCCCTCTCTATCTGGGAGCAGTGACACCAGGTGCAGAAGTGAGCCTCTCCTCCCAGTGTGGGCTTGGGGCTCTGCTACCCAGGAGTGCATTTCCACACCCTGGATTAGCGGCTGTGTGACCAGAGAGGCAAGTGACTTGACCTCCCAGTTTCCTCAGTTAGAAAACGGGGGTTAAAAAAATGGACCTCTCCAAACACCTCGCAGCGTTCCTATACAGCTTTGAACAAAACTGTGTCATCTTAATCATCCCGGGCAGGGTTGGCTCCCCCAGGGATCACCCTTGCCCTCAAAAGATCAGACCTGAGTGTCGTGGCCCTACTGCTCCTTTAAAAGGACCGTGTGTAGAGGTAGCAGCCTCTGGGGAGGGGACAGGAAGGGTTGTGCCCAGGCTGGTAGTGCCCTTCTCCAAAGTAGAAGGCCAGGGATGGGTAGGTGGAAGGAGCTGGAAACAGAGGAGGAGGGGTGGCTGAATACCTGAAGTTCACAGGTACACAGTGTGGACAAGGAAGAAAAAAGCAATCTTGCCAATGGACAGGTGCTCTCCAGACAGCCTACCCCTTGCTTCTGTCAGCAGAAGGGGGTTTGTGTAGCAGAGGGACTAGAAGAAGCCAAGCCCACTAGGCCCAGCTGACCTGGCGAGGTGGCACTGGGAAGGCCCAGGCTTCTTTTAAGACAAAGTATTTCTTGCCACATCCATACTTTTTTGCATGCAATTGTGTGTGTATGCTCGACAGCGCTGCGAAAGTGGCATCTGTGAGTGGCGTTCACCTTGCCTGCTGCACATGGGCGCACACCTGCAGTTCACATCAATAGAGGGTGGTCCTGTCCCCCGGTATGCTGAGTCAGCTAGGTGCTGAGAAGTGGCGGGAGGGGAAAGGAAGAATGGCCTCCACAGTGGAATCTTGGGGTCTCGGCCTCCCCTGCATGGGACTGGCCTCAGGGGTAGACCAGTGACAGGACCGTGAGGACACCTGAGCCATAGAGCTGCAAGCAGAATCCACACAGCCTTCTCTGTTGTGTGAGGAATATGCAATGGTCTTTAAGAAGCTCCCTCTGGATGCCGAGTGCAACATAGGGAATCGAGTCAATAATATTGTAATAACTGTGTGGTATCAAGGGGAGTCCTGGACTAGTCGGGGTGAGTGTTTCATGGGTTATATGAATGTCTAGTCACTATGTTGTACACCTGAACCTAATATAATGTTGAATACCAACTGTGATTGAAAAGTAAAGAAATAAAAAAGAATCTCCCGTTGAACTTGTAATCCTTTTATTTTTATTTCTTTTTAGATAAATTGAGGAAGCCTGTGATTACATCTAAAGTTCGTGAGGACTACAAAATTCTCAAGAATACAGCAGATCAGTTCTTGTCCCAAAGTGGCTACACCGAAGTGAACCTCAGCAAACTCTTCGCAGATTGTGCTGTGAAGTTATGAGGGCACCCCAGAAGTGGCTGAGGCATGGCGGGGCGGGGGGGGTTTGAATGAAGAATCTAAGCAGCTTCCTGGCACCTCCACTGTGGCCCTAACTGTTCTCCAGCGGCATCACTTTTCCTTTGGAACTGCATCTCGCATTTGTGTGGACGTGGCTTGGGAGGGGCATTATTAAACAGACCGCAAAAAGATTTAATCTCTCAGGCATTAGAGAAAATGAAAGCAGCCCTCCTATGACAATATACATCGCACTATTGAAAACACTACCCTGAAGCCCTTTGCAAAGCACCTGAAGAGCTAGCTAGCTGCTTCAGAGTCAGGACCAGATTTCTAGGGGAGGGGTCAGTGAGGTAAGAGAAATTAATTGACAGTGGCTGGAATGCAAGTGACCCCAGGCTTTGCCCCAGGGCCTTCAGCAGAGGTGCCCCTAGAAAGAGAGGTTCATGGAGCCTGCTAGGAGCACTAACATTTTGCCTTTTCACACGCCAATTAAACCCAGCTGAACCCAAGTGTTTCCCAGCCCCTGGCTCCAGGAGTGGCTGTCCTTTTCAGCCTTGTCTTTTATATAGGTAGCCGAGGGGGGAGATTTAGAAACCTTGCACTCACTAAATAGATTAAACAGAACTTACTTGTTTGTGGAATTGCTCCAAAGTCCAGCACATACATGCACATGCACACTGGGTAGGTGTTTTTACACTCACATTCCTTTCCCCACCCCCAAGTAGAAAATTCAGATAAAGGTTTCTACAATAGGAAAGCACGTTTAAAATAATTTGACATTCTCTAACATTTCATTAAAAATCTGTAGAGGTTGGGGTGAGGACCACTGTGTTGTATTCAGAAAAATTGGGGGGAGGGATGGTTAGTTGGCCCTGGCCTATTTTTTCTCATTTTTCTAGAATGGTGCACTGTTTGCTGGAAGCTAAACATATTTCAATATAGCAGTCTTTCCTTTCTTACATTATTGGTAAGATTATACTAACAAAATATACTTCCCCGTTACAGCTATGGTTCATTTTTTAAAAACTACCCATGTGTTTTTGTAAAAGAAAAATATGTTGTGTTCTTTTTACTTAAGAATAAAGTTTTCTAAAGGGAAACCAGTTGCAATGAATCCTTATCAGGTACCAAGAGTTGACTAGAGAGGGCAGCTGAGAATAAGGGATCCCCCTCCCAAATCTCAGCGTGATTAGAACTCAGCTCAGAGATGCTCAGCATGATGTATGTCCGAAGGTTCTAACCCCCCGGGCCATGGACCAGTACCCCAGTACCAGCTGTGACAGCAGGGCCAGCAAGCAAAGCTTCATCTGTATTTGCAGCCACTCCCCAGCGCTAGCATCACCGCCTCAGCTCCACCTCAGATCATCAGGCATTAGATTCTCATAGGAGCACCGGTCCCTGGTGCCAAAAAGGTTGGGAACCGTTGCTTTAAGAGGTAAAGTACGTTTTCATATTTGAGAACTAAGCCCAGTAGCATCTCTTTTGGGAAAGCAAAGGTGATGGCTCCTGAGATAAGAGCACCCCCCAAGAGAAAGGTCACCCAGCATGGCCCCCCAGTGAAGGAATACTTGTTAAAGCAATGTAGATGGCGCCGCCCTTTATCTTGCTTTGCCTTCCTTCTCTTTTCTCTCCCTCAGCCTTTCCTCCTTTCTCCGCTGTCTCTCATACTCAGGTTCTAAGTAGAAATACTTTGGTTTTAGGGCTCTGTCAGTTAAGTTAATGCCTTGGTACCTCAGCCTCTGCAACCTGTCAAAACTTGGTGCACCCAAGTCGCTTAAGGGAGCTAAGGGATTAGTGTGTTTTTCATTGCTGTTGTCATATAAGTTTCTAGAGGTGGTTCTCTAATGTGCACTTCCAGAGTCCACACCCCCACCTTGCTTTCTGAAGAGAAGGCATGTTTCATTTCTGGGACCTGGGGTTACGATAAATAAGTTGAACTTCGTCATCAAGGAACTCCACAGACTCCAGTTACTTCTCACTGGTCTGTTTCTTGCCTCTGTGTCTAGATTGTAATCACTGTGAGGGCAGGAGCCATCTTAGTAGCAAGTCTATATAAAGTCTGACATTTCTTGGAACAATCCTAGAAAAGAGTGAATGCAGAAGTCGATGTTTTCTTATTCAGATCTGCAACTCCAGATTAGTTAAGAGGCTTTCCTGAGAGGCACCTAAGGATTCCAGAATGTTGTAGAAAGTTGGAACCACATTTGATGAGGAATTCCAGTGGGTCTGTCTTGGAAGACTGGAACATGACACTCTTTCTCAGAAAGGTTTCTACTCCTTGATCTCCGTTAGTTGATAGCACAGTGGGGGAGAACGGGTGCAGACATGCCACCCACTTCTTTGTCTCCACAGGCTCCCTGGCATGGGTCTTAAGCTCAAGTGCTAAAAGTGAATGGATAGAACAAGCCAGGTCCACACTAGAGAGTGTAGCAGGGACAGTGGGGGACCGGAGTGGGCACGTCCTGTCCAAAGGCGGCAGCCACTGCTCAGTGATGCTTGGAGGAATGGAGCCAGGGCGGCAAAGGAATCCAGTTTTTAAGAAAAGCCAGGAATCCTGCTATTCCATAAAGTTTCTTGATTTCTAAACCTTTGGCAACTGATTTTTAAAAATATAAACGCTGTGGGCCACACTAAACCTCCAGGCAAAATTTTATACGGGCCACTTGGGAAATGGTACCCTAAAGAACGCTGATCTTCTCAGAGCCCCCCGCCCGCCCTCTTCCCCGGTCTCTGAAAAGGGCATCTTTCCTGTTGAATTTAGGAAGCGGGGTCCGCCTACAACACAGAGCATATTTATCTTGGATACAACAAGCTCACCCTCAGCTCTCCATATAAAGGGGACAGGGGAGGCCAGGAGTTGAAAATCCTACCAAGGGCATGCCTGGTAAGATTTGAATTTGTCCAGGAAACTGATGGAGTTAATCTCGGGACTGTTGCCCAAGATATGGGGACTAATTAAAGTTCACAGCCCCTCACTACCACCCCCTTCTCCGGCCCCGTTACCCACCTCTTACCTCCAGCACACACGTACACACCACATGCCTTTTCAAACCTATCATTTAAATCGGTTTGGTAGGAGATTCATGATAAGGAAATTCCAAAACCAGATTTCTCTATCTCGTGTCAGGGTTTTTTATGAAAAACATACCAAGCCCCAGAACCTCTTGTCAGAATGCCCCGACCCCTGAATTCAGTGTTCCCCATCCTAAACTTAAAGCTCTCTCTCCCTCTCTCTCTCTCCCCTCACCTAAATATTTCTTAATTGAACGGTTTGCTGTGGAGCTTCCTTATAGCAGTTTAATAGATTAACTCATTGAGCCAGCCTCAAATTTCAGATTAAAATTCCTTCATCCCGAAGGCAGCATTATCAGGTTGTTGGAGGCTGTTTTCAAACCTTGGTTTTGAATAGCAGCGGCTCTGCATTAATTTAACCACTAAGCTAATAAGTAGGTTTCGTTTTGTTATGCTAAGCTTTATTGCTTTTCTTTTGATCAGAATGGTGTTGTTGAGCAAAGCAGCAGACAAGGCATTCTTTGATGAGGGAATTAGCGCTCCATTCTTCCTCTATTATTCATAGCACAGTGGAATATGTAAGTACCTGAGGGTGTCAAAGGAGCGCAGGTTCTATTGCAAAGTGCTCGCCTTGTTTCTCTCAATAGCTGACTATGAGATGATAAACCGCTTAATACACTGTGCTAATTGGATGAGAGCAAAAAGAGATGGGAATTAAGGCGAGGCAAAAGGAGAAAGTGCAACCAGCCTTCAATTCACTCTTTCACCACTTTACCAGCACCAAAGGAGGCACAAGCTTTCTATAAGCAGACTAGAGGTTTTTGTGCAGAGAAATAAAATGAACGTGTTAGTGGATTCAAGTAATACACTAATTATTGCACAGTATAAATACCACTACTGGTTTTATAACAGGGAGTAAACTTCTTTTGAGAGGGTTATAGGATTGCTTGGCAGTGGTGTAGAACCTAATAAGGGCCCAGAGTAATAACCCCCTGGATTAACAAAATTGCTGCTTGTTAGAAGTATGATTCAGGCTTTTACGAAGATTTCCGGAGAATGAATAAAAATGACTGAATGACATTTCTTAATGTATAACTGGCAATCGCTCTTTTCTTTAAAGGAAAAATGTATACTTCAAACTGACTGTTAATAACGTCCAGGGACAACACGACTTTTTCTTTTGAGAAATGCTTTTTCTCCCGTCAGGTAACAGGTTTTCTTCTCCCCGCCCCCCCAGCCAGGCTGCCACTGTCAGTTAAATATGCAGTTACTCTGAGGATCAGTATTCCAAAATACCATTTTATGCCCCATTTAAGACCCTCTTCATTCAGACACACTCACTTTTGTGTATACACATACACACACACATTGCTCACGAACACATTTTTTCCTCTAAAAGCAAGTTGAACTAACCGATGTATAATTTTCTTTCCTCTAACTTCAGCCCCCCTTTCCATTCTAAGATCTCCACACTCAAAACGGTATGAAAAAGAGAACTGCAGGTGCCTCGTCTCGATATTAAATAAAAAACAACAAAAATAAATGTTTGCCCCAATTGGGGGAGGGGTGGGAAGAAACATGGGAAACTGTCCAGGGCCAATACCAGTGTCTGTGACTTTAGCTAAAGACTGAGTTTCAAGTCCCCAGTCATCCCAAACCTCTCTTCAATAGTCACTCTCCCCTAATTCATCCATTTTCTATCTTCCTTACCACAAACCCAAGATGTTCACCCTAGCTACTGTCTGTCCACCATCTAGGACATGGGTAGCTGGTGGCAGAAGAACACTTAGAGGTGCCTTCTGATAATATTTATGCCAACTGCCTTTTTTTTTTGAGGGGCCTCATCCGGATCTGGCTAGCCTGACTGAAAATGTAGCTAACTTATTTACCCCTTCCCTCGTCCTTCCCACAGCAGCCCAGACCAGGCTCCGATGACCTCTCACCCCAAGATGCTGTGGGGGTGGCCCTGGGAAAGCAGGTGGTGGGGCATTCTGCTCTGGGTGTGACAGGGGACAGCCATGCCCCTCTCTTGAGGCTCTCTGGAACTCCCCTGGGCTCTGCACCTCCTCCTCCTTGGTGGAAGACGTTTGCTTAAGGTTGGTGGGGGTGGGGTCAGCCGCTCCCAGCATTGTGACTGCGTTCCCAGATATTGGGGCCAAATTGGGTTGCCATTCATTAATAATGCTCACAATAAGATTAAATCATTCTGGAAAATCTCATAAAATCCCCCTAAGTACGCTCCACTGGCTCTTTCCAATCCCCATCATTCAGCACTTGGGGAGGTTTGGAAGGAGAAGAAAATTGGTTTCTTTGCTTTTAATGCTGCTTTGAAAAGATACTCAGAGTTTGTCATGCGTGACATGTCACATGTTTAATGTGGACTTGCTGGAAGTCAGGGGGTCTTTAGCGTGTGATATTTATGGGGAATATTAAGTGCAGAATGAGGTCCCTCCAGCTGGGGAAAGTTGAAAGAATAGGAGGCCCAGGACCAGGCTTGTTTGCGGCATCAGAATGACATAGGATTAAGAGTTTGTAAAACAAGGCGAGGGGTTCTCATTGGCCAGTAATAAATGTAATCCTTGGAGGTAATTTCACGCAATTTGCTTCTGCTCCATGGAAGGGTCAAATGAGAAAAAATGACTTAAAAAAGAGTTCATTAACAGGAAGAATGGTACTGTTTCTCGTATACCATCCAACTGGCAGCCTGGAGGGAAAAAAAGCCCTACCTAAACAAAAAGCCAAAATCGATGGAAAATTGATATTGACCACTAAAAAAAAAAAAAAAAGTCTTTTCCCTCACGTTCCTCCTGCTCTCCCCATTCTCCACCCCAAACTCCAGAGTAGCCCAGCCCACCCCAGGAAAGCGGCCTTCACCTCAGGAGACCCCGTGAAGTCTGGAGTGTTGAGACACTCAGATCTTGGGGGTATGTCCTAGAAAGTTCCTGCCCCGCCTGCTAAACCCTAGAAAGGGGTGTGTGGTCGTAATGGCTGAGGAAAGTCCCCCCCAAGCCCCAGGCCGGGCCTCTGCTTGCAAGTGAAGCCAGGGCCAGGGCAGGGTGGTGGTGACCCGCCTGGCGGCTCAGGTCTGGGGAGCAGCCCCGGCCCGTGCCCCCCAAGGGCGTGCTCCTCACGGTTTCCAGCGGGCGGGGACTTCAGGGCTGGGGGAAGGGGTTCCGGAGAGCCAAAGACGCCGGGGCCTGAGCGCGGCAGCTGCTGAGCGGGCCGCCCACCCTGAGCGGCCGCTGACCTCGGCTCGACCCCGCACCTGCCCCTGGGCAGCGCACACTGGCGCCCAGTGCCGCAAGGGGACCCGGCCCCCCTTCTCCAGGGCGCCGCCTGGGAGCGCGCGCGGAGCCCGACAGCCCGGCCCGGAGATGCGCCCGCGCCCCCCGCGGCGACCGATGGCCCGCGGCCTGGCGGGGCGGCGGGCTCCCGCTCCCAAAGGCGCGGTTGTCACGCCGCCGCCGCACCCCCCGCCCTGCGCCTGCCCCTCTCCCCAAAGGTCCGGCGCGCTAATTACTGCAAATTGAAACTAATTAAGCTTCTCTTCCCTTTCCCATCACCCAGGGAGCGTTGGCGAGACCCGGCCCCCGCGGGCGGGCTTACACCGAGCGGTCACCCGGCGGGGCGCAGCCAGGGCCCGAGGGAGGGAGAGGCTCCCGTTCCGTCGCGGGGAAGGTGCGCCGAGGGTGTTAGAGATCGCAAAGCTGTTGGGGTCCCCTCTCGAAACCTGAGTTGTTTAGATTTTAAATGTATACATTTCCCAATGCCTGGATAAGTGATGTAATGACATTTGTCGAGTTAAGATCTGCCACTTTGAATACCCCTCGCTGCCTTTCCATCACCGTTCGGAGATTTCTCTCTCTCTCTCTCTCTCTCTCTCTCTCTCTCTCTCTCTCTCACTCTCTCACTCTCTCTCTCTCTCTCACACACACACACACACACACACACACACACACACACACACACACTCCCTCCTCCCCTCCAGTGTACCGTGGAGTCCGCCCCCTCGGAAGCCTGTGCCTCGGTTTCTCGCCATTACCTGTCAGATCGGACTGCGCACTTCCTTGCTACGTGGCACTTTCCACGAACATCTTCCTTTGCCTTCCGAGCCAAGACTCTCGCTTCAAATTTGTCTCCACCGTCAACAACGCCTACTATGCACCCACCCACCAGCCCACCCCACATCCATGGCCCAGACCTCCATCAACTCCCACTGTGACACGACCAGGGGGAGCCGAGGAGCGCGTGGAAAGCACCTCGGCAGCGTCCTTATTAGCTTTTGTGGGAAATCCGGATCCCTGTGAGGATCGGTTTCAAACCAGGGGCCTCTGCCAGGAAAACACCCGTGCTGATAAACCTGGGAGGTGCTGGGCCGCCCAAGCCCACCCCCGGCCTCTGGGGGGCCCCCTTCTACTGTCCCCTCAGCGCCTGCATAAAGCATTCATACTTCCTTTTGTTAAACATATAATTTTTTTTTATTTTGAGCGTGACACTTCTCCACTAGGTAGCAAGGAAAAGTGATAACAATTACACATTACACAAAAGTACTGTACCATTGCCTTTATCTTGAAGGTTTTGGAAGCCTCTACAGTTAATAAGTTAAATAAAGGGCTTGAGTACATAAATATTTGTCTAGGAACCCTACCGTATCTACAACACAGTAAGAATCTACAGGAGGACAAACTTTACCATACCACGCTGAGTGCAATTGCGTTATAACATTTCAAATATACAAAGCTCTGTTCTTCTTTTTTTTTTTTAATAACAATGGTATGTACAGAATCATTAATCACAGTTTGGTGACTTCAACAGTCCATATTCTAGCAGAGTATTTCCCTTTGGTTTGATAAAAAACCTTGGTTGGTGTATGATAAAGAAGAGAACAAGAACAAGACGCCCCTTTCCGTTAAGTGCACTGTTAGCTATCTTACAGATTCGCATTCACTTCTCTGGCCCTGGCTTCACGCCGGAACCCACGCTGGGGAAATCAACTTAGAGCGCCAAAATACTATTTAAAAAAAAAAAGAAAGAAAGAAAGAAAAAGAAAAAGTTAAGTGGGATGTCAGGAGGAAGAGAGATTGGGCTTTAAAATTTTTTAAGTTCGATACCAGGCGTCTTGGGGAGAAAACCTCCCCGATTTTCAATAAAGTAAGAACGGGAGAGAGTGGACATACGAGTTGGAGCGAGGTTGGCAGTGGCAGGGGCTGGGGCAGGAGCGGGAACAGGGACAGGGATGGGTGGACAGCCAGCCGAGGAGGTGCCACGTCCGGTAGCGCCCAGGGCTGCCTTGTCCGCGTCCAGGCTGCTGCGAAAGCGGCTGCGCTCTCTCAGTGCCGTCTCGGGAGTGTGCTGGTCCTCGGTTTCCATTTGGTCTTGAGTGGTGCTGAGTGAGGTGACCTTTCGGGGCGCGCCCAGGGCGCGAGGGTGCCGGGCAGGCTTTAGCACACCTCCTTGCCCGTGCTGGTGCCCGGCAGGATGTTGAGCTGCGTGAGCTGCGCGGCGTGCTCCTTGGCCTTGAGCCTCAGCGCGGCTATGCTAGAGGCGCGTCTGTCTGCGGCTGCTGTGGCCGGGTCGGCCAGCGCGCCCGACGCCACCGCGCCCTCCACGGCCGGCGTGGGCTGTCTCAGGAGCGCAGCCGCGGTCGACGCGCTGGTCAGGGGGGCCATGGTGGAAAAGAGCCTGCAGGGAGAGCAAACAGCGCGGTCACGGCCTCGGGAGCTGAGCCGTTATCTCGGGCAGCGTTTCCCGCCGCCTCTCACCAGGGGATCAGGGGGACGCAGAGGGGTGTCGCCACAGTGGCGCAGAGTTGCAAGTCCGGGGTGGGCCGCGGGATGGGACGTGGGCGGGGGCGCAGGCAGGAGGTTGGGCGCTCTGAGCGGGCTTTTCTAGAGCAAGGAACCGACTGGGGAAAAGACCAAAGGGCCAGATATTCCTGGAGAGGCCAGAGCCTGGGCAGGAGGCAGGCCCCAGAGCCCAAAACCCCACGGACCAATTGCGGTTTCGCTTAGGAAGGGGGTGTATTCCCAGCTCCAATTGCCTGCAGTACTATTTTCCAGGGGAGAAAAGAGGAGAGACAAAGAGAAAAAGAAAAAGGGAGAGAGGGAGGAAGGGGGGGGGAAAGAAAGGGAGAAAAGAAGGTGGGATCAGAACTCATCAAGACCATTGCTGCAGACTTTGTTTTCTAGGCGCCTCCTCAGCCGGTACTCCTTTGGCCCTGGAAAAGCTGGCCTCATTTGCGGACCTTCGCGCCAACACGGCCGCCCTCCCGCTCCTGGAAAATCTGCCAGTTCCCGGCCAACGACCATGAGGTCGGAGTGGGGGCGCCCGCCTGTTGATTTCTGCTCCGCAGAAGGCTTTGGCCACTGGCTCCGCGTCCCGGCGCGGCGATACCCTTTCCCCGCCACCTTCCCTGCTCCCCTGCAGCCTCTTGCCCCAGAGAACCGCGGACCCTCAATCCCCACGCTCACGCAGCACAGGGCGACGCGGAAGCCTGGAACTCCACTCCGTGCCACCGCCTCCGGGCAGCACCAGGATTGCTCAGAGTGGCGCCTCAACCCCCTTCGCGCAGCACCTCCGTGGTGCAGCTGAGCTCCGAGCCGAATCATCACCCCTGCCCCCAGCGCTTCTCCTCAGGGCTCTGGCTTCCAGCCTTCGTGCCATCTCGGAGTTTCCACGATTAGAAATGAGCCCACTGGGGCTCGAGGAGAGCCTCCCGCTTCTCCACCCCTTATGCCTCTCCACCACACCCTCTTCCAGCCTCTGTGAAGCTTGAAATCCGGTCCCCCAGCTGTGGTTTGCGGGCTTTTACAAGTCACTAGTTGTCAGAAGGGAAAGAGGGTGGGTGGCAAGGGACGCAGGACTTAACTTCTCCCCACCCCCCCCCCAGCAAGAAATAATAAAGTGTGGCCCGAAGGTGGCATAACAGTGCCCTGGTTCCACTAGGTAAACTGAGTCACTACACTTCAATGCACTCACTGTTTATTTTACTGGTTTGTTACAAGAAACTAATTTTACTTAATCTTTTTTTGAAAATTTTCTCTAAGATGATTTTTAAGTGGCTGCGCAGTTGGATGAATCTATTATTTCTTTGTTCTCCCAAAGAGAGATCATTGAAGCTGCATTCAGTTTTATTTTCACTGCACTTTCCAACTTAATACATCCCTCCTTTGTTTCTTTGTCTGTGTGATTATACAGACTTTCTATTTCATCATTCGATGTTCATTTAAAGAAAAGGAGTTATAACATACGATGAACTGTTTCTTTTATTTCGTTGTCTTGTGCCTCATGGGGGTCGGGAGTTGCACATATGGGGCTCTGCTTGGCAGCGGGTCACCTGAGTGACAAGGAAGATAAAGTCTGGGAAAGAAGAGAGACTTCTTTGCACCCAGAGGGTGCCTGGCTCCAGGGCTCCTGTAGGACCAGGGCTGTGTTCGTCTGACTACCAGGTTCGGGGGCATGAGGAAGGATTTTTGCAGAACTTGCAAAGTCATTCTGTCTCTGTAGGGGAAACCTGTACACCTCTACATACATATTACCTGCAGCCTGGGCTGTTGCCACCTTCAAATGGTACTTTTACGGTTTTCACTGAACACTAAAAACTGCCATGGTTGTTGTACTGCCACTGCCCTCCCCTTTGCCGCTCAGTTTGAAGTCATTCCCTTCAAGATCCACATTGTTTGAGGCAAAATTAGAGAGTATTTTCTTTGGCTAACTCTCTGAGGTTAGGCCAAAGAGATAAGATGTGTGTAGCTCTCGCCTGTCTCCAGCCTCCTCCCTGCCCCAGGCCGCGTGTGTGTGTGTGTGTGTGTGTGTGTGTGTGTGTGTGTGTGAGTGTGTGTGTGTGTGTGTGTGCGCGCGCGCGCGTGCTCAGGAGGGAGACAGACAGGCAGACAGACAGACATCCCCGAAGCCGGGTGTTACCTGCCGAATGCAGGGCTGATGAAGGCCGGGTGCCGGAACACGGCGGCTCCGAGGAAAGTGCTCAGGCCCAGCGGCGCCCCGCTGGGAGGCAGGCTGGCCGAGCCAGGAGGCGGAGGTAGGCTCGGGAAGGCAGCGGCAGCGGCGGCGGCAGCTGCCGTCCAGGCCGAGTCGAGTGCGGGGTGGTGCGGGGGAAAGGGGCTGGCGTCCAGGTAGGGGCTGAGCGGGTGGGTGGCCGACAGCGGCCCGGGGAAAGGCAGCCCCGGAGGATGGGTCTGCGCGCCCGCCTTCTCCCGCTTGCGCCACTTCGCCCGACGGTTCTGGAACCAGACCTGCAAGGCACAGATAGCCCAGGGTCGGCGCGGGTCCTGGCCCCGCGGGCGCTCGGAGCGCGCCCCCGCCCGTCCCCCGCACTGCAGGCCCGCCCTCCTTTCCACTGCGGCCTGCACCCACCTCGGCCCTCTCCGGCCTCCGGTTGTTCAAGGACACCTCCGGGACCAAACTTAAAGCCAGCAGCAAAGTAGCCTAGTTCTTATCAAGTTTAAGGAAAGTGGTTCAGTGTATTTAGAGATGGAGAAACCAAGGTTTAAATGTCTGCGCTGCCATTTGCTTGCTGGGCGTCTTTAGACAGTTCACTTAAACCTCTCAATCTCAGTTTTCTAATCTGTGAAATGGGGGTAATAAACCTGTACTCATAAGTCTCTTCTGAGGAAGAAGTAAAATAAGGCAGGTGGAAACTCCTGTTCAGCTTTTTGCTGCATATCAGCTACTTTTGCCTGCTTCGCTAGTTCACCCAAGAGCTGGCAAAATCTCTGCTCTGTATGTATTTAAAAGGGAATGGGGAGGCGGTTCATTTATTCTTTCCAAAAAACATTTATGGAACACCTAGAGCACTAGGCTGGGTTCTGGGGTTTGGGAGGGAGGGAAGCAATGCCAACTGCAATTCCTGAACAAGCACACATTTTCAGGATCTGTTCTTCATGAAATAAAATACCCAGCACACAGCCTGCTATCTGCAGCGGCTCCATGTGGGCCCAGTCCTGCCCAGGAAGACACTGACTGCGTGCACCAGGTATGCAGCAGTAACCTGGATAAATAGAAATCAGAGTGCAGGATACCTGTCAACTTTCCACATCTTCAGAGCTAACAGGTCCTTTATTTCTTTGGGGGATGTGGTTTAAATAGGTTATTTAAATAAGATAGTTCTAGGTTTGAGGGAGGTTTTCAGCACAAGGTATGTTCCTAATTGTTAATAGAAAGCAGTTTTAATAGAGACCTTTACCTGAAATGTTGCAGCTACCATAGTCTAAAAATAACTCCCAGGAGCATGAAATTATTTTATGTGACCTGCTCATCACACCCACGGCTAAGATATGCTCCTTCTCCCCTGAAGGCATTAATATTTTTAGGTCTGAGTTTATGGCTGCACACAAGTCTAAAAATTAAGAATGAACTCCAGGGCTATACAGAGTTATATTAAAATATAATGTAAATGATCCCAGAGGAATATGTTTTTAAAATGTTTTAAAGACATCCATGACTTTCAAATATACACACTGGGTTGTCATTACTAGCACTAGTATCTAAGCTTGGCTTGACTTCTACACAGCCACCCTGAGCAAGAAAAATGGAGAATCCAAATCAGTTGATTACTTAAAATTCTGCTGTAAAGGGAGCCATCCATAACATTCCACAGCCCTCAAATAATCTATTTGTGAATTGCAGAAACACTCCAGTGTGGAAATCCGGAGTTTGTGGAAAAGGGGTAAGACTAGATGGGACCAGGCTGGGTGGGCAGCTTTTGTGTATCCAAATCTGTCTAGACGAGATATCGCGCCACTCCTGGAGGTCAGTGAAAGGAGTAAAGGGAGGGGGACAGTTGGGGCAGAATGCCCTAAAGAAGTGGAAACCTTTTTACAGACGGATCGTCTTCTGGCTCAACTGCAATTATCAAGATGTCCCCCTGCAATTCCTCATTATTGAATTAATACCTCTGAGGCCCCAAAGGAAATAGAAAGGACTCTAATAATTCATATTCACTTAATTACTATCTTCTCCAGTGAATAGAGAGAGAGGAGAAGGGGAGGGGGCGTTCTCCTTTTTTTTTTTTTAAGTTATTTAACTTTCCCACGACTCGTTCCCCTGAGCTGAAAATACGGAGTTGCTGTCACATCTCTGTTTGACAATGGAGAAATGTGTCAACAGAAAGGAGGGGACAGGCCTCATCATTAGCCCTCTAATGCAAAAAGCTGTTGTGTATTAAATGAGCCATATGGAATTTATTGTGCTTTATCAGCGCTTGATTTTGACTGTAAAGTGATTCACTCAGCTCCTAACTCAGGACATCTGTTTTCTGTTGGCCATCGGGGCTGCCCAGTGTTGATCGTCTCTTTGGTTATGAGGCCTAGGTTCGGAAATGCACTCTGGTATGGGGCTGCAAACACCTTTAATAGCATTGCACTCACTCCCTATTAGATCAATGTGGGCTCATTGCTATAAAAATGGAAATCAAATAGCATTAGCCAGCTCCTTGTGCGGGCAGAGGGGGAAATCAAACAGCATTTTGCCTTCAAATGGCCCTGTTTGTTCTAGCACTAAGTGGGCTTTATGAAGCCCGATTGGAGACTTAATCGCAGCCAAATACCTGCTTGGAGCTGAGCGGATTTGTCTAACAACCAAATCCATGCTCCATCCCATTATTTCAATCAGGAGAAGTCAGTCTGAGGATTGGTTCCTACAGGGGCTGGGGCGGGGGGGTGCTCCTGAACTTAAGTCTCAGGGACCCTGACACCCCTCTTCGATCCCGGATCCTGTCTTTAAGGCTCCCAAACCCAGAAACCTTTCCCCTCCACTCTCCTAGGTCTTCATATTTTAATATCTTTTTGTGTCTGAACGTTTGAGTCTATTTTTTCTGATTCTGCTTCTCTTCTTTTAATAAAGGGGGTCTCCACTGTCCCCCAATCCATCAACCACCTCTCTCCCACTCTCCCCCCAGCCTGCTTTCCTCACTTCCTCCCTCTCTGTGGTGCAGCTCACCTGGACTCGGGCCTCAGTCAAGTCCAGTCTCATGGCCAGTTTCCTATAAGAAAGCAACACACAGACAGGAGGTCACTGCAGGCTCCAGCACCCCCTTCAGCCTCCTTCCCATTGCTGGCAGGACTCCTCTCTGTTAGGGTCTCCGCCTGGCTCCTGCCCTCACCTCTGGTAATCCAAACACTTGGGCTTCACCCATCCCTTCACCATTGGAGGGTGCCTAATATTTGAAAGCATAAAAATGCAACACATTGCCCAGGTATAGACATCTAATATATTATATAGTATCATATTATATTCAAGAGTGAGAGAGGTGGTTTCTTAAGTCTGTCTATAAAACTAGGCACTCGGATTCTTCTCACTCTTTCTTAAGCCAGAGTTAGACAAGAAACACACGCAGTGCTTATACCCTGTTTTGTCTTAATAGTAAATAGGAGAACTCAGCACTCAACTAAAAAATAATGTTTTTGCCCTCTTGGTTTCTTTCCTTTCTTTAAAAATCTCTCTCTCTCTCTCTCTCTATCTCTCCTTCTCTCTCTCTCTCTCTCTCTTCCTCTCCTCCTCTCTCTGTGTGGTGTGTGTGTGTGTGTGTGCCTTTCCCTCCATCTCCCTCTCCCCGCGTTCCTCCCTCCCTCCCCCCCTTAGGTCATACTCCCCATTACCCTCTGGAGATATGTTAAGCTTGTTAAGAGTTTCAGTGGGGTAATTTTTCGATTAAACAAAATTCTGCGCACCTCCTGACTCCAGTGCCCACTACAAACCCTGCCCATCTCAGGGGAAGTCAATTTAACTGAAACCCTACCCCGTCATTGCAGTTATTACTGCGACAATTAAGGCAAATAGGAAACCATTAAGATGCTGTAAACGGCTTACGACCTGTTTACCGAAAATATGAGAGCGCTGAGAATAATTGGCTCGCTGCTCGCTAATATGAAAGAGCTGGGACTGCGCCCAGCCTGGGACCGAGTATGCACTGTTGCAGGCCCCCAGTCCACACAGAAACTTCAGGAGGGGAGAGCCGGTTCCCTAACTGCTTTCCGTTGCCCCCTGCTTCAGGAGACTGGCTCCGGGGTAGGAGTCAAGGGGCTCTAACTAACTCCTGGGTCCAAAGGAGGTTGGCATGGGGCCGAAGAAAAGCTGCCCCTCTCACATATTTTGGTTCCCCCTGGAGATGCTAAAAAAGGGCAGACCTGGATGCCAACTGACACACATAATTTTTCTTTCTTGAAAATACACATGTGCGATAGGAGCAGAGAGCCTGTAGGCTAGTTAGCTATTTGACAGCACACACTGATTTGTAATCTTTTTCTTTTTTAAGGCAACGAAGGGCCTGGATGACATAGGAGAGGACCAAGTCTAGCTTAAGGATGACCAAGTTTAGTGCCTTTGCCCTGCAGCCAGCCCACTCTTTTTTCCTCTTTCTGGTTAGGAGTTTGGCACTTAATTGCCAGAGCAACTGCACGTTAGAGTTGGCTTGGGCCTCCTGAGCCTGACCAGCGATTTCTCCTCCATCAAGGGACAGGCAGCTTTCTGCTTCTAAAATGCACATTGAAAAGCTGCACACGTTCTGCGAAGCTTGACAAACCCCCGCGCCAGGCGGACACCACATCCCTTCTCCTCTCACTGGGAGCAGTTTGTCCTAACTCTGGCTCCAAGCGCCTGAGCCAAGACCTTGGCCTGGGTGGGAGAGGAAGGCCCCCTCCAGCCAGGATGGTGGCCCAGGTCGAATGAATATAAATGGGCCCAAGGGCCAGGCATCTCACAGGCACATTCCTCCCCCGAGCAAAAACAAAAACAATAACTTCGGGTGAGGTCGAAATGGAGCGTAACCATGCGGAATATCCGGGTTGGCCACCCATCCCCCACAAAAACATTCCTCAGCTGTTAGTGTACGTCCTGCCAGGCTCCAGCAATCACTGCCTACTCCTGTAAACCCGCGTGCATTAAACGAACACTGGGTTTAATAGCGGGGTTGGGGGGAAGGAAAGCGATGACAGGGGAAGATTCTGGCTGGTGCCTTCAGGTGTACAGATACCAAATACTGCCCAGTTCTGACTTCCTTAGATTATTTCAGGAGTCCTCAAACGGCAGAACTCGGTTCTTTTTAAAGCCTTCTCCGCAGGCACGGGCTCCAGCTTCCCTTCAAATAGCGTTAACTGATACCCACCAGGCTCCTGGGGCATCAGGCGGGGGTGGCGAGCACCCCACACAGCGGCCAAAAATAGCCTCTGCTTAGCTGTGGCCGCGAGGGCGGGCAGCGCTTCCTGCGCCTCGCCGGGAACCTGGCCTGGACGCGGCGCCCGGAGCCCTGCGGGTATGCGCCGGGGTGCGCGCGTCTACAGGGTGGCAATCGCGCGCCCTGTGGAGAGACCGTTTCTTTTTCTCTGTAAAACTTGTTCTTTGAAAAAATGAAACTTGAGAGACCTTGGGAAGGAAAGAAATCATCTCAGTCTAAACTTAAAGCCGGAGCAGGGGTGGGGGAGACGAAGTGGATAGTTTGTGGTGAGCAGAGAGGTAGGTGCGTTGGGGGGGCACCCCTGGGTAGAGCCCAGGAGAGAGGTCTCTTCCCCGAGCCCCGGGCCCAGCCCGCCCGCTTCCCCTCTGGGGCCTGCTTGCGACCTCCAGCCGCTGCCGCCGGTCCACCGCGCGCGCGTACCTGGTGAAGACGTCTGGGTTAGTGCGTCTTCTGGAAGGCCCGCTCCAGTTCCTCCAGCTGGTAGCTGGTGAACGTGGTGCGGTATAGCGCCGCTGTTGCGCTTCAGCAACCCCTCCTCTGAGTCGCTGCCCGCAGACAGGCACACGCTGTCCTCGCCATCCTTGCCCTCAGCGTCCTCTGGGTGCAGCAGCAGCTCCTCCTTGGGCGACAGCTCCCCGCCCTCGGAGGCCACGGCGGCGGCGGCGGCGGCGGCGGCCACCGCGCCGGGTGGCAGCCACGGCGCAGCGCCGGGGCTCCTTGAGCAGCGCGCGGGCGTCGTCCTCAGCAGCTCTTCCTCGTCGTCCTCCAGCAGCTCCTCTTCCTCGTCCTCCTCCTCTTCGTCCTCCAGCAGTCCTCCTCGTCCTCCTCAGCGCCCGTGCCGCCACCGGCAGCTGGGGCACCAACCGGGCCGCCGGCCGCGCCGAGGCGCTCGTCCGGGTGCGCGGCGCCCCCCGGGCCGCCCAGCTCGTCCAGCGCGGGAGGTGGCGGCACGAAGGGCGCCCCGTTCTCGCGGTTTGCCGGCTGATGCTCACCTGCGGCGCCTGGCTGATCTTGAGAGTGTCCCAGGCGGCCGCCGCGGCAGCCGCGGCGGCCACAGCGGCCCCGCGCGTCTGGCCGCTCACCGGGCCGCGCGGTTGGCGGCGGCGGCGGAGGGCCTCCCCCCGCGGACCCGCCGTGGCCGTGGCCGCCGCCGCCGCCGCCGCCGCCGCGCCGCTGCCGCCGCAGCGCCCTGCAGGAGGCGGCCCCCACCCGGGCCGTACAGGGCCGCAGCTTGGGCGGCAGGTGCAGCTCAGCCTCGAACTGGGCGCTGCTGCCCTTGGGGGAGCCTGCGGGCAAGGGAGAACGGTCAGCGCTCCGGCCAGCCAGGCGTCTTGGGCAGAGCCGCCTCCTGGGCCGGCTTGCCACTGCCCTCTCGGCGCCTGGGCCCCGCCGCGGCCCGGCCGCGCGACACCAGACTTCTGCCTCTTCTGCTCCTTCCTCACTTTTCCAGCTTTTTTCTTGTTCTTTACATCTTTCTCTCCCATTCCCTTCGCCTTGTTTTCCTCATTTTCTCCTTCTCTCCTCTCCATCCCTCCTTCTTTCCTTTCCCTCTCCTGCGCTTCTCTTTATCTCTTTTAATTCCATCCTTTCATTTTTCTTTCGCTTTCCTCTTTCTCTCCCAGTCGCTGTCTTTCTTTCCTCCACTTTCCCCTCACTTTTCCTTCCTTCCTCTTTTTGCGCGCTTTCCCCACACACTCCCCTTCTTCCTTCCTTTATGTCTTTCTTATTCTTTCCCTTGCCCTCTCTCCCACGTTTTTCCCCTTCCCATTTCAGGGCAGGGGAGAATCTAAAAACATTCAACAACTTTAAAAAAAAAATGACCAGCCCCCTGAAAACTTCGCTCACGACCTCTGTCCGCGTTTCTGTCATGCTGGCCCAGGCTAGCGAGAAGGGCGACCCCTGGGGTGGGGGGAGCGGCCCGCTGGCCCTGAGAGTAGGTCGCACCCAACAGCCAGCAGCCTGAGAGGGCGGGGGCTCCTGGCCCAGAAAGAAAATGAAAAATCATCCTGGCGAAAATGGGCTCGGAAGGGCCTGAATAGGGGCGGAGGGGGGTGCAACAGGCACAGGCCGCTCCTTCCCTTCGAGGAAGTGCCTGGCACAGGTGCACTGCGGGCTAAAAAAAGAAAAGGAAAAAGTCAGTTTTATTTTAAATGGCCCCGTCTCAGCCGTCCGCTCTTGTCTTCCAATTGGCTCTGCGGCTGGACCGCTGCTTTTCGGATTTTAAAAAGAAATCAACAATTCTTTAGCTGCGACACCTCTGCAGCCAGCTCAAGGCGAAACTTAACATAGCAGGTTCGGGCAAAACAACAGTTGTTCTGGAATTTTGAATTTTAGGGGGAAAAAAATAAACCTTTTAAACATCTTGACTCTATTAAAAAAAAAATAACACAGCAGAGAAAAAATAGCACCCAGAAGCCGCACATTTCATACATTTCAAATACAATAAGCAGCATTTGGGGAATCAGAGAAAGATGTTTCTTTTTTGCAAAGGTTGCGTTTAAAAGGATACAAGTAATCTACAATTTCTTTAATAAAAAAAAAAGCAAAACACCGCGTTTAAAGAAAATCTTCCAAAGAGGAAAGGCCAAGGCTTACTCTGCCTGGACACCCCCACTCACACCTTTGGGGTTCTTATCTTCACCAAGTTTTACAAGGGTCTACCAGCACCTGCTGTTTCTGACCTGTCGCCCATCTTCAGAACGCCCCCAAGGCCACCAAAGGGGCATTTAAATGACCCAAACACCAACAGCAAGAACCTAAGGGTTCCTGATGCGAAGCTTGGCCTCTGCTTTTTCTGGAAGCAGAGAGGGAGGGAGAGACAGCCCCGAGCGAGGTGTTCATCGCTCTCTGAGGCACCAGGCCTCAGAGTTCCCTCTCTTTCTTCTGTCTCCAGCTTGACAACCCCAGGCCCCTGGCTCTGGATCATCTAACATCCAAATTAGTGCCCAGAGCCCTTTGCAGGTGTCTGGCAGGCGCAGCCTTACCTTGCAAGGCCTGGTCGGCGCGGCTGGCCAGCGGGGCGGGCAAGCTTTGCGCAGCTCCTAGCAGCCGCATTTTGCAAGGGCTTCTCCGGCCAGGATGCTGTCGATGCAGTAGGAGAGAGCAAAGTTGGAGATTTACTTTCCACTCGGGCCTCTCCGAGCAGCCCTCCTCCTGATACTGATTGCTCATGGCTATCGGGCTTTTTCCCTGGGCACAGAGAGCGAGCAGCTGGCTGCCTTTCCTGGTGGGTGAGATGGATGGGTGTGTGTGTGTGTGTGTGTGTGTGTGTGTGTGTGGTGTGTTGTGTGGTGGGGGCTTAGTTAGATGGCTGGTTATAATGGATATTATTTCGATCTCTGTGCCTCTCTGCCTTCCTCGGTTGCTGGCTGCCGGCTCCCGCCCTGCCCACGGCCAGAGCTCGCCCTCTCCGCGCTCAGGACAAGCAGTAACAAGTGTAGTGAGCAGCGGGCGCGGAGCTCTGGAGTCTCTCTCCTACGTGCTGAGAGGCGCCCTTTGATTGGCTCTCACCAGAGGCCGGGCTGGGCCGGGCCGTGGGCTCAGCGCAAAGCCTGGACTGGATTCCGGAAAGGCCGGCGCGGGGAGGGGTAGGCAGTGGGCACCACCACGAGCCAATTTTCTTTTTCTTTTTCTTTTCTTTCTTTTTTTTTTTTTTATAACCAACGACTGTCTAAGTTTTCCATCCTGCTCCTGCAGCTCCTCCTTTAACCCTTTAGCGCTGGCCGAAGCTCTAACTTACTCTGATGTCAGGCCTGTGGGTACCACTTGGGAGACTTGCGCCCCTTCCACTCACTGGAGGTCCTCGCTCCCTGGAGGTGAGACCTTGAGGCTCGCGTTCAGATGGACTTGGCAATTTTCAAAGCCAGTATTGCGCTCCCAGGACAACGCTTTGACCTCAGTGTCATGTAATCGCTGTCCTCTTTAGGCTGGACGGGCCTCTGAGGTGCCAGGGTGACAGCCGCAAGAAAACATCTCCCATTAGGACGTTCAGTTTTCTCTTGTGGCCCAATGCCTTGAGCTAGCTGTCGGTCTTCACCCTGAGCCCGGTGGTTGTTCTCTTGTTAGTAGCGTCCCCGAACCTCTGTCATCTCCTTTGTCACTGAGAAAAAGTCCCTTTAAAGACAGATCTGTGCCATGGGCGCGCGGCTTAAACTACAGGACGGAAAGGAACAGGCAAGTGTCGGCTGCGAGGAGGGGCAGCTGGGGACAGGTTTGGAAGTCTCCCCCTTCTCTCTGAACTCGCTTCCCTCTTGGCCCTCAACAAGTTCGCCTCGGGTAGGCTAACGCCCAGAGGCTGGACACTCTCAATCGCGTGCTGGGAGCGGAACATGCCCGGCGGGGGGCGGGGGGAGCGCTCCAGGGTAGGAGGGACCTAGGTTCGCTTCAACCAAATCTAAGCGCCTAAAATTCAGAATTCTCATGGCCTGGTTCCCATAGGTGAGAGAGTGAGCCTGAGGGAGAGCGCATTTCTTCCCAAGCAGCTTCCTGAGCGTCCAGCACTGAGAACCAAGACCCAGCTTGAAACTGAAGTTGGGCCCAGCCCGGGAGGATGCCCTCCTGGCCTGGGTGCACGGCCCAAGGGACAGCCAAGATCACCGACGCTGGTAGGGTGGGGGCGACGGTGGTGGGTGGGAGCTGGGCCGGCAAGGGGAATCCACGCCGGGTTTTCCCCTCTCAACCCCTTCAATGTGTCAAAGAGAAAAGCATTTTACAAAGGATTATACTTGAATCACTTACAGTCGGTATTTTAAAATACAGGGATGCATAACTGGGGATTTTTTTCAGCCATAAACATCTGCATAACTCTTGGATGCTGGTGGGTGGGTGGCAGACAGAGCGGGCTGGCTTGGCAGGAGCATTCAAGACTTGAGTGGGATGAAGGGTTGGGAATAGGCACACTAATCATGTTAATACTAATGCTGATATTCTACTATTGAAGGCAAGCGGGAAAGGATGTCTCTCTCTGTCCTGCTCTGTGTCTCTCTCTGTCTCTGGATTTTAGTTTGATTTTCTCACTTTTCCCCACCCTTGGATGATGCGGGTGGGAGGCGGAGGAGAACCTCAACTATCTCTGACATTTGCTTTTTTTTTTTTTTTAAGCCCTCTCTGCTGTTACAGAGTACCTGGGATCTTCTGCCTTTCCTGCATTCTTCCTTTTCCATCCTCACCCACAGTTTGGTGTTTTTATACTGTCCTGGTCAGCTTTTAAACTAACCTTCTGCGCGCTGATTCCCTCCCGCTTCCCTCCCGGGTCCCAGAGAGCCCACTCTTGGCGTGCGGATTTCAGCACAGCCGAAAGGCATAAAGACGCACCCGTCTCTCCAGAGCCTCCAGCCGGGACCCTCACGGGCGTCTCTGCGGCTGGTCGCTGCGAGAGACACAGGCACCTTTCCCTCCCTGGCGGGCCCCGCGTCGGAAATCTACAAGACCCGGCTGCCCGGTGGCTCCATCACTTCAGAGTCGGCTCCGCACACGCAGGGAGTGGGCTGAAACTGAGTCCCAAAAAGAGCCTGCGAAATAGAGACACAAATCGTTTCTGAGAACCTAACGGGGTTTCAACTCTCTCTGTGGAAGATTTCTTTGCTTCCGTCCTCCTCCTCCCCCTTCTGCAGCTGTTCTCCTTTAAAAAAAAAAAAAAAAAACAGAAGTCGGACTTTCTGCTGGGTGTATTCTAATTTTAATCATCCACTGTAAAAGGGGAGGTTAACATAGAATTTCAGATTCTAACTTAATGACCCCTGGAATTAAATCTAATTCTATTAATGGCATATAATAATGTGTTTCTCTGGGAGACCTGTGTGAAAACATTAGCTTTGTTTGTTATTTTGTTTATTTTTGGTATTTTCTAATCAATCTTTCTAAGTGAGGATGCTATTAGAAACACAGGTCCCTTCACTTCAGGGAGGAGGGCCTGACCCAGCTCACTTTACATCCAGCAGCCGTAAAATGATCTTTGTCACAATTCAATACCCAACTTCAAAATATACAACTGACTCTGCTATTCCTGAAAGATTAAATTACAAATAAAAACAGAAAACTTTTCTAACATACCCACAGAGAGACAGAATCTGCTGGCGTCTCCACAGTGTCTAATCAGAATATGGGTTTAAGATGTCTGTGTGTTATCCTGTATGTTATTTTAGAAAACAAATGATGCTCTACTATTTAGGAAGAATTTAATCGCTTTGTAGGTAGACTTTTGAGAATTGGGCTACAAGACTGTATAAAAGAACTTTTAGTTGAGCTAACTTAATATTTACTCTCTCAGAAAAATGACACTTCACTTTCTCTTCACCTCACTTTCTTCACTTTCTTTTACCCACTAATCAAAAGTAATTTCATATTAGTGATGCTATTACTCACGTTTGTACTTGATTATTCACAACTCCTGGCTCCTCTAGTCTTTGGGGGTCTGTAACTGTTGGTTTTCTTTTCCTGAGCTGCCTGGAAAACAATGGTTGGCAGTTCATCTGCTCTAAAAATCAATCACTAAAATAAAAATGGCAATTATGGCTGGAAGTGAGGGTCAGAAGTGTTTAAAACTGTTGTTTATGGCAAAAAATGAGGCTTGTACCCAGGACTGGAAATAATAATTACTTAGAAGAGGCAAATGGAAGAAACTCCTTTCTTTTCTGTGGTGAGAGCTAATTCTACATTGTAGTTTCAAAATTGTATTTGCGAGAAATACTGGATAAGGGGTGGCAGTTAGATGTCATTATACGGGGGAAATGTTTGGAGAAGAGTTAACCTTGCACACTTTTCATTTGAGACATTTTAATTTATTGTACAATAGACACATAGATAAATAAAGCTGTAATGGGCTTCCAGCCACACCGGACAGCTCAGGTCCCCTTAAATTATGTTCAACCTCTTCAAAACATATATTTAAACAATAGAAATAAACTTCATTGGAGTCTGGCGACCAATTTGGAAGCCATTGGAAGGGAAGACAATAAGTCCTGATTACACTGGAGGATTCTCTGTGATGTGATATCCCTTTGCCAAGTCATTTTGCTGTTTTATTTATTTAATTTCTTTTTTTTTAAACAAACTTTCATTCATTTATGGTCTTTCCGCAACCTGCTAATTTAACACTGGAGCGCGTTACTGCAGTGTTAGGAGGAGAGAAAGAGGGAGAGAAAACAACAATACTGCAATGATCCAAATGATACAGTAGAATTATAGCAATTATAGTTCTACTTGTGGAAGAAAACCTTGCTGAGATCAGGCAAACAAACTGAAGCCTTGTGAGGATAACAAGCCTCGGGATTGACAGCCGGTGCTGGGAAGAACCGGAGGGCACAAACAGAAATATTTGCCTCCCCCACCCGCCCTTAACTCCAACCAGTCAAGGTTAACCTCAAATGCTGCTTTCAGAGTCTTATCCACTTCGGGGTATGCATTTTATGCACCAACCGAGGTCTGTCCTCCTGGAAGTCTGGTAATGGGAGGAAATGTAACATAATCCGCTTGCCTAGCACTTGCCCCTCACCTTCTCTGCCCCTGTTTGCCCTCCATTTACTACCCCTGCCTCAGTTCTCTCCACGGCTGCTGGGATCTGTCTGTGGACAGTGTTTTTTTGTTGATGTGTTTTCAAAGGAGCAGCCGGTGGAAAGGTCCAAAGGGTCTGATAACTTGGATTTCCAGGGAAGACTCCTTGGCGATGCTAATCCTTCCCTCTTCGCTATGTAGATCGCCTGAGCCATGGGTTCCACCATCTGGGCTAGACCGGGGAGAGGTTTGTTGGGAAGCGACGCTTTTGGAAGCGTCCGGAGGACCACGGCCGAGCCCTCAAGGTATGGACGTGTGCATGTGATTACTGTTTAGGACAACTCTCTTTATCTGCAAACTTCGCCACTTTCGGTTACCCATCAGCAGCCAGGAAAGGACTGTGGGGGAGCGAGAACTAGAGAGAAACCGACACCCCCACCCCATCCATCCAGCCGGCCAACCGAGGCATTTTCAAGCCTTGCTGCCAGCACAAAGCCAGGCGACGCAGTCGCAGCCTCACCTCTGCCCTCGAACGGGGGGTGGAGGGTATCCCCTCCCACGGGCGAGAAGCAAGGGGTGGGCGCTCACCCAGAGTCCCTCGGCAGGAGCCCTCATCTCCTGCCGCACGCATCCCCCAGGTTTCCAGCCCCGACAGGGAAACTTCTTGGAGCCCTGTAATCACCACCACCTGGCTGCTTCTTTCCAACGCCGGATGGCGGGAGCCTGGGTGCGTCCAGGGTCGAGGCGTCCCCCAGTGCAGCCCTTACTCTGTAGTTGCCGCTCCCGGGGACCCCGGATGTGGCGGGGACACGGATTACACCTCGGGTCAGGAGCAGCGAGGGCCCCAGAGCTCGCGTCAGTGCGGAGGCCCTGCCGACCCTGGCTGTCCGCTCCCCAGCAGCTGAGCCCCCCTCTCGGCCTGGGCTCGGAGCCATGGCCAGAGCGCGCCCCCTAGCGGGGGCTCGGGGTGGGCCGGGCCCTCCCGCCGCAGCCTCCGGGGACTCAAGTTGGCAGATCCGAGGGATCCGGCAGGAATGAATGGGGGAAGAACACAAAAGCCTTGGAAACATTTCCAAGTGTGCAATAAAAGACCCATCTGTACCTTTCTTCTCCAGCGCGTTCGTGGGTAATGTCCCCCATGTGCGTGCGACGGGAGATAATTGCTGGGTGGATTCTTGCTGATGAACCTCAGAAAACACTGACTGAGAAGTGGAATAATTGGGGGTGGGGGCAACAAGAGCCCTGAAGTCTGAATCCCTTGGTCTGAGGCGTTTGTGGGGGGTCTGGCTGCCCTCACCCTCGGTCCCTAGCGGGGTCATCTTAAAGTAGCTACACTGGTTATTTCTTTATTTGAAATCAGTCTCTGCGGCACCCCCACATTCTGGCTCTCTGACGCCTCCCACCTTCTGACTCTAGGATTCTCCATTTTTTGACTTGATATCATCAAGTCATCCCCCCTTCTGCTCTGATTTCCTCACCTCTGACTTCATGGACCCCTCCCTGCTTTCTGCCCCACGTCCCTACAGCATTTGCATGAGGAAACCCTAGACCCCAAGATTCCTTCACTTTCCACTGCTCACAAATCACCACTCCCTCTTGGTCTGGCCAGAAATGAAGAGAAAAGCAAGGTTCTTGTCCCCCCGCCCCCAACACCTTTGACTTGTTTGACCTGGAAAGGTTGAGTTTTCCTGAAGCTCTTAGGACCTCTGCTGAAAAGTTATTGATAAAGCCTTTACCAAGATGAAAAATTCTCAGTGCAAGTCGATCCATAACTTGTTAATTCTTTTGCTCTGAGTGTGTTCATCCTAACTCATCAATCAGAAAAATATCAATCGTGCTTCTCACGACCTGGAGTGTCTGCAATCTCTTGTCCTCAGCCCTGCAGGATTTTAAAGTCATATGAAGGCCACCAACACATTGATTAGGTAAGGCCTAGAAGGGAAGAGCCCCAAAATAGGAGCGATAGCTTTTTAGAGCCTCTGGTTTTGCAATGCGTCTCGCTAATTGGGAAGTTCAACACGAGGCTTTCCTTGCCCATAAAAGGCTGGTATTTTAGAGCGGGGGGGGGGTTGTGCGATGGAAGGGGTCCTATGGGGAGGGAGGCGTGGGCGTCCCGGGTTTAATTGAGTTGCATTGTGTTGAAGGGAAGAGGGAAGATGCCGAGGCTGAACAGCGCTCTGTTCCCTTCATCACAAAATAACCTGCAAGTAAAAAAAAAAAAAAAAAAAAAAAAAGCCCGCGACTAAGAGCCGGCTCTGGAATAGATACCATTAGAACCACGTGCCTCTGGAATAAAGAGAGCTAATTTCCTGCCGCAAATCATTTACCCCATCAGAAAACACAAATAGCTGAACAGAAGGGGAAAAATAGAGGAGGAGGGACGAGAAAGAAAGGCCCTGGAATAAAAATAACTGCGCGAAAGGGCTTGCATTCCCCGCGCTGACAGGCGTCTCCTCCAAATCTGGGGCAGCTCCGTCCTCCCCGCCTTAAAGGCCCTCCTTCTGTCCCCGACTTTCCAGCCCACCCAGGATCCGTTTCGAGGACACCCGGCATTTCGGGAGGAAGAGGGGAAGCTTCCAAGCCGAGAGGAGGACGACATGGCCGAGAACTGGGACCCTCACGGCCTAGGGGCCTCCTGGGGCCTGGGAGGCTGGGCCTGCCGGACTTGGCCTCCTGGTCGAACCCAGCACCGCTGGCAGGGCCGTGTCCACAGGGCCACGCTCGGCTGGGGCGGTCTCGGTTTCCCCGTCGAGAGTGCTCGGGGCGCCTAGCAGCGGCTGCCTGGACGTTCGGGATCGTGTCGCGTCCAGGGTTTTGGTGGCTGGGAAAGCTGAGCCAGGACCGGGTCCCCTGTGATCTAGATGGTGCCGACGAATGGGGAGGAGTGACGGCAGGTCCGCGCTGGAAGCGAGACTAGGGTGCCAGCGAGAGGGCGGTGGCCTGCGGGGACAGCGACCAGCCCTGGAAAGTGCCCGCGGGAGCAGGTGCAGGCGTAGAGTCGAGGCAGACAAGGTGGGAGGAGGAGAGCAAATCTATCTGCTCAGATGCAAATGCGCCGCAAGGGAGCCTTGGCAGTTTTTCTTTGGGGATTAAATGAGAAGATCCCAAACGGATGATTTTGAGTGGAAAATGGTAGCTTTTTCATCACCGCCTGAAATTTTGTGTTGGGTATCTCTAAACATCACATTCTTTCCCCGCACTTCAGACTTTGCGGGTCTTAGCACAGTTCCTGGCCTGGGGAGTAGCTTAGTACATCATTTCTGAAGCGGAGAATTGCGTTATGGCCGTGGGAGTGCAGAAGGTATTTTATTTGGGCAAATGGCAATTGATTTTTCATTCTCATGGGGCGTGGGCACTGATCGATCGTTCCCCCATCACCCCTTATATATCCCAGCCTCATTCTTTTTCCTCAATTCCCCCTTCACTGCCATTGGAGCCATTTCATTGTTTATTACTTGACCAGCTTAAGGCTTGCGGGGGACTAAGAAGAAATTAAAACCAATGTATTTTGCTCAGAGAATCCCAAAAAGGCTGGAAAGAAAGAAGATTGAAACCCACAGTTCAAGTGAAATTTAGACCTAGGAGTGATTTTTACTTATTTCTTTTCATGGATAATAGAGAGTTGGCGTTATCTGTCACTGTTGTTCCCTAATAAATAGCTCCAAGACTGTAATCTAACAGGTGTAAAATTTCCCTTTTCTGAGAAACGAAGAGACTACCAACACTATCTTTTAAGTAGTGCAAATAGAAACTGTGGTTGTTGACAGTCTTCCACACTAAAGAATCAATTCCAAGCTTTCTTTCTTCCTTTCTTTCTAGTGGAGGCCTAGCTTTGGGGGTACGGTGATGTGTACCCCATACAGAGGGTTGTAAATAAAGATGGGCTGATTTGAATTCTGGGGCTCCAGGTGAAAATATTCAGAAAGGGCTTTTTTCCTTTCTGCCAACTGCAAAAAGGACCGATCATCAAAGAAAATACCTGTCTTTTCTTTTACCCATTTCCCTTCATCTCATTCAAAAATATGGCCTACTTATATTAGACATCACAGGGGGGAGTGAAAAGGAGAGAGAGTTGTTCAGACTCTCATTTCTCTACGAGGTCCCACTGGCACGAGTTGCCTAGTTGTGTGTTTAATCCTGCCTTCCTCTAAGACAGGGCCTTGTTTATGGAGGTTTCATATGCACTTGTTGTTCGCAGCCCCCACACCTCCCAAGCATCCCATTGGGCAAGACTGGCTCCCAGTGCAGACAGATCTCACCCAGAGATGTTTTATTGAAGACAGGAAGAGCAACTGGTGCAGAAAATGCTGCCCATTTATCTCATCATAGACCAACTCTTACCTGTTTCTCCTCACCCTCCTTTCTTCTTCTTCAGCTTTTGGGCTGAAGCATTTTGATTTTATTTATATAAAGAACGACATTAGAGTAACCTTTTATTGCATTACACTAAAGGGAGATTGAACTATCACTTTGAAAATTCTGACATTCCAATGAGAGCTATATTAAATTGCTTAAAAACATTTTGAAGGCATCATTGTTATTGTCTGTAGTGGTAAGTGAAACAAAGAATTTCACAGCATGTCGGGTTTAATACTAAATATGCTCATATTTAAGACTTTCAGCTATTAAGTAGAAGAGGGGAGAAAGGAAGATGGGGAAATAGTAACCGAGGGGATGGAATAGAGAACACAGAAGCCACCTTAGAGAAGAGAATCCTGAGAATAATAGCTAACATGTTGAGCATTTACTATGTGCCATTGTCCTAGTGCTTTCACACTGATTGATTAATTCTCCCGACAACCCTATGAAGATAGATTATAATCACTGTTTTACAGATGAGGAACTGAGGCACAGAAAGAGTGGCCAACTGGCCCCAGTTACCCTGGAATTTGCCTGGTTTTCACGCTGAAGGTCCTGTATCCCAGCAAATCCCTTAGTCTTGGGCAAACTGGGATGGTTGCTCCCCAAGGCATAGGAAGCAGTAATTTGCCTAAGGTCACAGAACTGGGGCCAGGATGCGAACCCAGGTGTTCTGACTCAAGTCCATTGCCCTTTCCTCTGTAAATCTTGCCCATTTTACACATGAGTAACTAGAGGGTCAGAGAAAGAGATGAACTGACTTGACAGCCACACAGCTTGCTAATGGCAGGTGGAGACTACAATTCGGGACTTGTGAATTACATCTCATTTCTACTCTGGCTACCTTCTACAAAATGAGTTTTGTAGAAAAGAAGGTGGCTTTAAAAAATCTTAAAGATAGAATTAAGGAGGAAAAAAAGAAATAATATCCAATAAAAAGATATCAACCATATCCAGACATGTAATCATCACTACCTGGCACTATTAGAACATGGAGGAAAAGGAGGTCACCTATATTATAAACACAATTTATAATGAAAGACAATTTTAAAGTTGCAATAAGCACACAAAGAAAAAATTATATGGAACATGCAGCCATTAGGCAGGGACATTTTAACTCACTAAAGCATTTGGTGTATTGTTCTGATACCTTAATTGTCAATCAAGATGATCATTGTTCTGGCTCACACCGTCCTCAAAACTGGCAGCCCCCTGCGGTGTTCAGTGTTTCCAAACAGCTTCTCGTGGGCTCTTTGGACAAAACTTCAAAAACCGATTATTTTTCTGTGCATTATAGTTTGTAAGCAGCTTGTGGAGCTGGGCATTGGCCAGGAAAGAATCAATCAATCTCTCTCTCTCTCTCTCTCTCTTTTCTGTCTCTCTCTGTCTCTCTCTCTCAACATAGCTCATTGTAAAAATGCAGCTTGACATCAAAATTATCACTATTTGATGCATTTTTTTATAATTATAGGTCATCTCTCAGCTACGCTTCGTGGTTAGCAAAGTTGTGATTTGGCCTCTTTCACACTGATGTGAGACAGCGAGGCCCCGGCACCTCTCAGAGTTCTGGCGGGCATCCTGGATGCCATAAGCTTGTGCACAACTTCAGGGAAGAAAACATTTTGGAAATGACAAGAAAACTGTGAGGGAGTTGCAACCATAAACAGCAAATGTGCTAAAGAGTGGGGACTTATGCAGAGCTAAAAGAGGGCAGGTGGAGCGTGTTCTCAGTTTTTTAAATGTGAAGAAAACATTGGGCTGACTCCATTCTGGTTCTGCAGAGCTAAAATGTGCCTTCCTGATTGTTGTTGTTTTATTTAACAGAAGCACCTGGGGCTGTGTGAGGACAGGGCTTGATGAGCCAAAGGAGTCTGAGAAAAGAGGTGAACAGCTGTGGTTCTTGTCAAATACAAAAAGCTTTAATTGTTGTTTAATCATTCCCCTGTATTGGACATTTGTGTTATTTAATTGTTTTTGCTATTACAAATGACATAGATAACGAAAACCTCTGTGCGCCTAATTACTCTTTTGCATTAGCATTTCCTTTACCTAATTTCCTAAGACTGGGATTACTGATTAAAGAGTATGAACATTTTAATGTCTCTTGAAATATTGCCTCAAATTTCTTTAACTGGTCGAATCAATTTATACCACCACTAGCAATATATGAATGTATCAATTTTACTACAACCTTGCCATCATTATGTATTACAGCTTTTTTCTGCCTAAAAATTGTGTTATAGTAAAATAGCTATATACTTGAATCTCGTTCTTTCCAACTCCAAGCTCAGTAACTTTATCCCTCACCCCAGCAGTTCTATCTCTGCTCTTCTGAGCAGCTTGAACTACCAATAAGATGGCAAGGATAAATGAGAAAAAGGGCCATCCTAAGGCAGTGCTCACCTGCCATACTCAGAAAGGTTTCTGAGATGTCTCTGGCAGAATGCGCAGTGTGTAAAATCTTATGCTCCTGAATCTGTGAGACCTAGCTTGGAATCCCATTCCTTCAATTTCCTGGCTGTGGCCTTGGGCAATCTAACTAATCTCTTAAGACTCAGTTTCTTCACCTGAAAAGTGGAAATGATAGAAGGACCTGAAGCATAGTGATACACTGTACATACTAAATAAAAGTTAGCTTCTTTTGTGTGATATGTCAATACCAATACACATTGTTTTACATATGTTCTTGAATATTCATAAACTTATTTTAATGGAATATTGACTTGAGACTGGAATCACCATTGAAAGGTATGTACAGTTTAAACTATAGATATTGACAAAAAGGCTTTTTAAAAGATCATTCCACTTTATACTCATACAAACAACATAGATAACACCGGGTATTTCAATCTTGTAAAATATTGTTAGTTTGATGAACAAAACCTAACAGCTTATTATTGTATTTATGTATATTTCTTTCATTGCTGGTGAGGCCAGGTATTTGTTCATGTGGCAATATGCTAATTGTATGTCCTCACTTACGAATTTTGTTCTCAATCGCTGGTTAATGTTGTACACAGATTATTTTACTCACAGTATTTTAAAACTTTACTAGGGCTTATGAAGACCTGGCATGAGGATTCCTGTCAGATTGTCATTAGTCTTACTCTGACTTCCTTTTGATTCTAAGCATAATGGCCAGTGTTTCTTTTTATGAGTCTTATATAGCAATGGCCCTCTCATTCCGTTAGATGGTTTCTCTTGAAGGGACATGAGACAAAAGCTTCTAATTGCCTCCAGAGATCCATTTTTTGGTAGTAGGTTGAAGAAGGCTGCAAACTCTGTCACTCTTTTTCATACAGAAGTGAAGTTTTTTCTCTTCTTGAATTTGGACTGGCCCTGTGACCACTGTGACCAGTAGTAGGTTGTGAAGTGATATTATGCTTAAGCTTGAGAAGGCCTGAAAGCTTCTGCTTTGTGTTTTTGGTCACCTCGTTGGACAGAGATCACATGGAGAGGAGAGGCTGCGAGACCGCAGTGAGAGGGAGAGAGGCCCAAGCATTCCAGCATTTTAGTTGACTCAATTGTCTGAGACCCCAAGTGAGATTAGTAGAAGAACTGCTCAGCTCAGCCCACTTAACCCACAGACCCATGAGAGATAAAATGGTTATTTTTTTTTGGTTGTTATTTGAAGCCACTACATTTTAGGGTGTTTTATTAGGCAGCAATAGATTGTCAAAGCACTCTTTATGTCCTTTAATAACCAAACCCTGATTTTTACCTGCACATATTGTATTGCCACTGAAAGACCACAATTCTTGGCCTTTCTTTCAGGGAAAATAGACAATTTGACTGAATTCTGGATAAGGATGTGCTCTGCAGTGTCTTTAAGAAGTCACCTTAAAAGAGAGGGAGCAGGCCCTTTTTTCCATTCCTCGAATTCGCTGCCTGGAAATGTGATAACTAGAGCTCTAACAGCCAGAATGATCCATAAAGACAAGAATCACATCCCAGGGATGGCAGAGTGGCAGGCTGGAAGGTATTTGGGTCTCTATTATAGAGCTGTCATACTCTGGTCCTGAACCTCCTGCTTCCACACATATTTTAAATGAGAGGGAAGCAAACCTCTTATTAATTTAAACCATTGTCCTTTTTCTATTTTATGCAGCTGAACCTAATCCTAAGTGACATAGGGTAAGACCAAATTCCATTATGAAGCATGTCACCTTGCCTTTGCAATAGGGGCCTAGTCACAATGGTTCATTTATCTACCTTATGGGAACCCCGTATCAAGATACAATGGTGAGCAAAATCGGACATGGTCCCTACCCTCACTCGGCTTACAGTTAATCAGACCATCAAAAGCAAATGGAAAACTGTAACTGACACAAGTCCTTGACAGACAGGCTCATGGTGCCAGGAAAGCCCATAAAGTGGCCTTTGCTGAATCAAGGGAGTCAAAGTCTGGAAGTGATGTTTGAACTGAGATCTGAAAGGTAAGCTCAGGTGAGCCCAGTGATAAGGGTAGGGAAGAAGAGCATTCTAGGCAGAGGTGACAGCAGGTAGAGGAGCATGGCAAATATAATGGGAAGAAGGATGATGTGGCTAGAGTGGGGACAATGAAGTGAGTTGGGTGCGCATGAAGCTAGAGAGGGTGGCAGATGAGAAAACTAGGAGTTCGTGTTTGTGAGTCTGGCCTATGTTGTACAAACATTGAAACACCATTGAAGGTTTTAAGCTGGTGAGTGGCAGTGGTCTAAAAGATAAGGTGGTAGCAGAGGAGATGGAAGGAAGCCAAAAGATTCAAGAAATATTTCTTACTCTTACTCTAGTGCTTAGGTCCCTGACTTTGTTTTTCATTTGTTATTGAGAGCTTGAATTGAACTGACTCCTTAATTTTTGGTGAAATTAGTCACATGTGTTAGCTAGGATGTGGATTGGACTGCATGTGACTCAGGACAATAGGGGTTTAAACAAGTTGGAAGCATATGTCTTTTATATAGAAGTTGGAACTGATATGCTGTCTCTACCCCAGGAAGTCATCAAGGTCCCAATCTCTTTTGTTCTTAGGATGTCGTCTTCATCTCTATGACACAAAATGGCTCTTGTTAACATTCCAGCCAATGTCAAGGGGGAGGGGAGGAGAGGCCACATCTCTTCCCTTTTTGGGCATGGTTTAGGAGTCACACACATTGCTCCTTCTCATATCTCAGTGACCAGAACTTTGACTCATTGTTACACTTAGCTGCAAGGGAGGCTTGGAACTGTACTATTTACTCTGTACAGCCACGTGCCTGGCTAAGACTAGAGAGTTACAGTACTATAGATCACTAAAGGTAAAATATACCTGATAGCCAAATTTAGCCATGCCCATTCATTTATATGTGGTTTATGGCTGCTTTTGCCCTCTAAGGACCCTTGGTTCCATAGCAAGTGGGCAGTCTGAGGACCAAAAGGACCACTGGTAAATTAGTGTGGGCTTGCTGGTAGCTGGAAGGTTCCCCCACGTCACCAGCATAAAGGACTGACTATGGGACTGATGGTGGCAGAAAGGGCCCTGGAGAACAGTGTGAGGAAGGATGGTTGCTGTTAGGGCTCTAGATTCCACAGCAAATGGGCAGGCCAGTGCCTTGAGGGCTGCCACTCCCCTGTGACTCTGGCACATGTGCAGGCTGTAAGGGACCCCTGAGCACCAGTATTGCTGGCAGGTTTAAGGTGGGTAGGTGGGAAGATCCCTCAGGGCCAAAAAGGCTCTCCATTTCACAGCATGTGAGTAGGCTGATAGCCGAAGGGCCTTTAGTTCTCCAGCACATGAGAAGGTGGTGCCGGAAGGAGAAACAGAACCATGGAATGTGGGCAGGCTGGTGACCAGAAGAGCCCCATGGTACCAGTAACAGGCTAGTGACTGGAAAGGGCCCTGGGTCGCCAGTGCATGGGAGGGATGGGGCTGAAAGAGTTCTTGACTCACAAGCAGGTTTAGCTTAGGTTCCCCAGTGGCAGACATCTGCACAACTGTCAAAAGGGCTCTCCATTCAAAAGAGCATAGGCAGGCTGGTGGTCACATGAACCTTTGTTCACCAGCACACAGGGCAGGCTGGGGAACGAAGTTACCTGCGGAGCCATAGGGAAGGTTCCTTGGGACACCAGCATGCATGCAGGATGGTAGCCGAAAGGGCTCCTCCTCCGTTAACATGCGGTTGGTGGAAAAGCACAAAGCGCCCTCTGCTCTACAGCATGTGAGGCCGGTACAGTGGCCTGAAAGGCTTTCACTTGCAAAGGTAAAAGCAGGAAAATTGGTGGAATTGCCCACAGTTCTCCAGCAGGCAGAGAAGGTGGGGGCTGGGAGATGGGGACAGAAAGACCCGCGGAGCCCATGCGGGAGTCAGGTTGGTGACCAGAAGGCTCTCTAGAACACTAGAGCTTGGGAAGACGGTCACCAATAGGCATTTGTCTTCCACAGCTCTTTTAGGGCGGAGGCTGTTTTTGTTTCCAGTTCTGCTGCAAGCTGAGATCCTAAAGATTCCACGGATATGTGGATTTGGGGCTGGCTGGTGGCTCCAAGGACCCCTGACTGAGTTCTGTAGATGAGGAGCAGCAGCACGAAACCCGAAAGGTACTGCATACGTCAGTAAGAGGGAAGGACGGTGGCCGAGAGGGCTCTCATTTCTCCAGCACACAGGCAGGAAAACTCTCAGCTCTATACACACCAGGCCTGTATGGTGGCCAAAACGGATCTCATTTCCGCAGTGTGTGGGCAGGCTGAAGACTGGTTAGGCTTTGGTTCCATAGCACATGGGCAGGTTAGAGGACCAAATGACTGGTGGAACCATGGCGGCTGGGCTTGTTTATGACCGGGAGAGTCCCTGCAACCAGTGGAGGAGGATGGTGGGCCAAAGGATTCTTAGGGCTACAGTACACCTGTGGCTAGAAGGGCCCTGGGCCTAATTGGTCTTTAGCTTCCTAGAGATTACAGTGTGTTATGAAGGAGATTACTACACAAATAATTACTTGATAGTACTTGGTGTATGTATTGTAAAGGAGAAGTACTTTGTGATATGAAAATAAAGAGCAGGGGACCTGACCTATTGTGGGGGTCAGGGAAGACTTCCTTGAAGAAATGAGAGACTTGACAGATGAGCAAGCATTTTCTATGATGTTATCTAGACCAGCAGTTCTTAACTTTAGTGTGCTTCACAATCATCCGGAAAACTTGTAAGCACGGATGACTGGCCTCACCCCAGAGTTTCTAATTCTATAGGTCTGGGAGGGAGCTGATGATTTGCATTCTAACATATTCCCAGGTGATACTGATGTTGCCACTTGTGGCCACACTCTGAGAATCACTCATCTTGGCCATATCTCCCAACAGGTGTGCTGAGGCACAAGTGTCGAAAGTGGGTTATAGGCCACCTGAGAAATTGCTCTCTTTAGCTCTCAAGGGCAGCCAGGCTTATACGCTGGGCAGGACTCAAGAATGGTCATCTCTAGCTGTATATGGTCTCTTGTATCCCCTAGCATGCTCTACAAACATCATGCTTATATCACTATGATACTGAAACAGTTTGGGAAAGACTGACTTGGTTAAACGGGTGAGGAAGGAGGTAAGTGTCAGAGAAAAGGGTTTGTCTGAGGACATTGCAACAAGCAAGAATGCTACATCTTCAAAGAACTGAGAGAAGGCCAGTGAAGCTGTAGAGGAAAAGGTCCAGGGAAGATGGTATTAAAAACTTAGAGGGTCAGCTCAGAAAGGATTTGGAAGACCTCATTAAGGATTCAAAACCATGGGAAGCTGTTGAAAATTTTAACTAAGGCAATGGATTGGAAGTGTGCAAGTATGCATGTGAGAAGACCAATTAGGAAATGACTTAATAGTTTTGGTCTGAAATGATGGTGGTGTGGTCCAAGGTGGATAAAGTGAAGATGGAAACATTAGGAAGATATTTTGGAGGCAAATAAATAGAACTTGGTGGTTATTAAATATAGAGGTTGAAAGATAAGGAGATGTCTGATGTCATTCTCAGATGTCTAGCTTGAAAACATATATTTTTTTTACTGTGATAAACCACATTGGTGGGCAGATGTGAGAAAAAGTAGTTTCGGAGGTACTGAGTATGAGATGCCCTTGTTTTTATCACTCAGTTGGAGCTATTGGGCAAGCAACTAGATGTATAGCCCAGACTGCAGGGGACATATTTAATTAAGGGTAACTGCAGAGGAATGTAGTGTGTGCACCTGGACCTTAGAGGACACACAGATATGTGGTCTGGATCTCAGGATACCCAGGTGTGTGTAGCTGGATTTCAGAAAATGTCCAAATGGACATTGTTAGCATGCAGAGATATGGTCCCAGAAGCCATGGTAGGTATGTGGAACAGAGATTGCAAACTCCAATGCCTATAGGGCCCAGATGGTAACATAAGAGAATGAAGGCCAAATGCATATTTTGTTTGAGTCAATGATTGGGACTGTCCACTCTATGCTGTTCATATATTGCCATGTAGTATTGCATGGATTTTCAACTGAAGCTGGGAATCAGGATTTAACGACAAAATATCTTGGTTATAAATGTTGACTCAATTTGAAAAATTGATCTGGACCAAATAAAACACAGATGTATTACAAGTGACTTGCCTGCTACCAGTTGATTGCTTCTGCTGATGGGTGAGAAGGGAAGAGTGTCCTGGACCAAGCTGTGGGGAATCCAGTTGAATGAATAAATTCGAAGTTCTGGTAGAGCAGGATGTGGAGTGGCCAGGAGAGTCAAACTAGGAGAGCATGATGTCCTGAAAACCAAGGCAAGGTGACATTCAGTCTTCAGTGCTGTGTGGTGTGACAGATTCCAATGCCTCTAGGATGGATGCAAAGAAAATACTGGGTAGATAATGTTTTAGGAAATGCCCATGATGGAAAATGTTTATGCTGTGATCCATTTCTCTTTAATCTAGAGGACAGAGCTTCAAGACTTCAAAGACTTGCCTGAATTCACATGTAAAGCCTTATAAACAAGTCCCTTTCCTTCCACTGTCCAAACCTTAACGACTTTATGATTTAAAAAGTCTTATTTGAATCTTGGGTTGTAATTTGATTCGATCCAGAGAGAGAGAGAGAGAGAGAGAGAGGAAATTCAACTCTTGGGAAAGGGTTATGGTTAGGCTACAAAACTGTAGGATTTGTCTCCAAGGCCTCCTTTTGCTAGGAAAGTAAGTTTGCATTAAAACTTAGAGTAATAAGCTGAATTATGTATTAAAAAGAGTCAGATCTCAATACTATTCTTTAGGTTTCTATTACAGTTTAATAGAAAGAGCACTTCTAGAGTAGGAATAAATGTCTTACTCTATGGTCTTAGACAAATCAATGATCTTTGTCTTAGCTGTGAATGAGGATACTAATATTTCTACTCATACTATATGGGCTTGTTGTATGGATCTAAAAAAGACTGAAAGTGCCTGAAAGCGATTTAAAATTGTTAAAGTGTCAATACGAATTATCAATGTAAAGTATCAATATAGTATATCAATATGAAGTTGAACTACTGCTCTAGAAGTTGAGGACTCTCAACACAGACATCATAAACTATGTTACCCAGTACTTGCTTACATATGCTAACGATGGGAAATAGTTTAAATGGAATATATATCTTATCGTTCAAACCAGGACACTTTGGTGTGTAAAAAGGGACACATTTGATTCCCTAAGACCACAGGCAAAACCCGGGACTGCCCTGGTGCAATGAGATCCATTATCACCCCAGACAAAGGTAAAATGTCACTGGATATAAAATTGATTTGTCAGATGGTGTGGTGACATCGGATCTATGTATGCAAAATGCTTTTCTTGTTCCTAAAAACTCACTCACTTGGATATGCTATAAGGACATCTCAGTATCACAAACAGGAATCCTGGGTTAAGTGAAAGAAAAGAAAATAATAAGCATTGAATTTAGCATCTTCAGCTCCCATCCTTGCTTCTAAAGGGCATTTAGAAATTCATCAGAAGAATTTGCTTTGGTCTAGCGTTCTTAACCTTACTGAAATAATTTGGTTTTTAACTCTTAGACAAGACTGTGGTGAGTGAAAAGAAGATTGGATGAGTCTTTACTGAGAGGAAAAGAAATATTAAATAATGGAATTAGCACACAAAAGATGGTAGATTCAACAGCAGCATATCCCAGACAAACTAATGTACAATACATTTATATTCTCATGCAAATAGATGAGATACAATGGTATGCACAAAATTTGAATGTTTCAAATGATTCATTTGGAGCCTGGCTATAGCTCTAGCTGGCTCGTTTAGGCCACAGTGATTTAGGGATTGTTAGGTGAAACTAATAGGACAATAGTTTACATATGTTTTCATTTTGTGAGTTTTTATCGGCTCAAGTTTGCGGTGGGTTTTATACCTTTGTTAGAAGTCTTCCTGGATTGTGATTGAATCATGGTGGCGGCTGATGTACTATTAGAAGACACTGCTGCTAAAAGATGGACATTTCTCAGTAATCAGGTAAGTAGGCAAGCTGGCCTTTGTTCTCTGTGTAATGTGAAGAGCTCTCTTATCTGCTGCATAGCACATGAAAAGCAGCACATCTGAATTGACAAAGAGATCTTTAGTTCTCTTCCACAATGTGCAAAAGAAAAGGTAGAAAGAGAATTGGAGGGTGAATTTATTTCTTTGGGAGTGTGCACTATCAGTTTGTGCAAAGGAAATGCTAATGGAAATTATGTTCCTGCTTGGTAGAGACGGAGTTCCCCATCTCAGGTTGTTGTATTATGTTTTTTTTTTTTATTGGGTCTGAGTCCAGAAGCATAGCCTCTCAGTCACTGGCCAGGGTGGAGCAGTGCAAAGAACAGCTGTCTGGGAGGGATCCATGCAGTTCTAGCTCTGCCCCTGGCTGAAAGGACTGTGACTCTAGCCAGGCTGGGCCAGAGGTTCCCCATTTTGAAAATCCACATATATAGAGAGATAATTGAGGACATAACAATATGATTAACATGCTAAGCCTTTGAGTTTGTCAAAAGAAATTTTCCATCTAAATATTGTCTTTGGATACACTGTATCAGTATAGTTTATTTTCTGGACCAAAGTTCTGTGTTCTTCTGTGTATAGGTGACTCCACCAAAGTCAATGGAATGATTGCGGGCACATTCAGAGATTGTAGTGATTAGAGGCACTGTCATCATTTTATGTCAATTTAGTAACTGAATGGTAAAAGCAAGTCTTGTTTTACTGTGATATTTTACATTTTTTTCTAAATACCCTTATTTGGCATCAAAATAATGGCTCCATTCAGAGTGGTAGCATTTTTTTGTTTTGTGTTGTTATGGGTCCTGCATGGTGGTTCTTACACCAGATGGTGGAGAACCGTTTACTACTACTTGTCTGATTTGAAATAAATTTAAAAGCTTTAAGTTCATACTGGGAAAAGCAGAATTCATTGAAACGCCTTTGTTCACTTTGACAAGGCTAACTTTCTGTTAAACTTCCCGTCTTATTTTGGTTTAAAGATGTTTCACCTCAAATACCTGTAGCAGTTTTAGGGCAGCTCCTAGAACACTTGATCAAATAAAAACAATGAACATCCACTGATGAAGCCACATCTGGAGTACCTGGGGTGGGGGTGGGGCAGGGCATCTCGGAGCCAATGTTTGTTCAGTCATTTGACAAGTGGGCATTGAACTCATCCATTGAATCAGGTATTTTCCAGGCTCTGGAAATGCAATAGGGAAAGTTCGAGAACCCTGTTCAATATAGGATTGTCAGTTAAAAAATGCATCTGCTACTTAACCCAGCCCTTGGTGGTGCTTTGGAGCTCTGAGCAGGGAACAACAGTTCGTGGGAAACATGGGAAGAATTAAAGCCTTTTGTCCTTCAGCAAAGATGTCTTTTCGTCTTTTTCTAAGGCATAGAATATTCAGCGCAACACTAGCAAGAATCTTACTGGATATTGAGATGTACAAATTTTACCAGATGCCTCTTTTCTTCGATATTATGTGTGGAAGGGTCAGAGTTAACCACTGTGGTGTTCAGTTCAGTTCCTGGGGCTTTCGGTTCCTCTTGCCTTCTTTGGAAACCATTTCCTGGTGTTCTAATTCTGTATCTTGCCAAGTAGCAAGAGCTCAGAGGAAAACCCCGGAAGTAGCTTGTGGTGAAGTTTCAAGTTTTTTGGCTCCTTTCCAAACACTCGTGAGCTCCATTTGTGTTCACATATAAGAAAAGCCAACCCAGATCTCCTAATAATGCTTTATTTAGTGCTTAAACTTTAATTGCAGGGTATAAATGATACCATTAGGAACCGATATCAATACTAATGCCACCTATATTATTATTACTCGGCTGAAAACTAAGCTTGTTGAAATATATTTATTAACACTGCACCCTAGAACTACACATTTAAAGCTTAATTCTGTGGCTGTTCATGAATTCTCAGCATACTACAGTGTTGGGACTTTCTAGCTTGAGATAAATTCATTATGAAATTCGAGTGATTAAGTGTGTTAAGGCATTTTAAAAAAATTTTCTGGGGTAACAAATACAAGCTGGTTTACTCAGAAGATGAAACACCCTTTGTGGAATTCTAGTTCCTTTAGCCAACAAACAGTTAAGTTCAGCATTTATGATGTATAAACTTTGCTCCTTAGCATTAAAATGTACCTTATTCATTCCTTAGATTTCTCTTTCAACCATGGCTATTGTTTGTCACTAACAGCTAGCTTTTGTGAAGTTAATAAATGTGCATAATAAGGACATAAAGGTATGGAGAAGTAATACTGTAATCCTTTTGTTTGGATAATCAGTCTAATGTATGCAAATTAAACCTTATTAGTACTAGGGTTTTGTGTCTGCTTATCAAAATGTGCCATTTTCATGAAAATTGGAAGTCCATTATATAAAGTTATTATTAACAATCATTTAGGAATTATATACGGTATGCAAATTAAAGTTGATTACAACTAATTAAGGGCTTTCTTTGTTATTTGACCTTGTCTGCTTTTTATGTAAATATGTTTCTTTTGGTCTGGCATATTTTTAGACTCAGAAAAGTATATTAAGACAAGTTACATTATGTATTTTTTAATATATCTTTGTGTTGCCATTGTCTGTGCCCCCCATTTTACAGAGGCACACATGATATGTAGAGCCATGCATCTCACTGTTTGGGGATGATTCTCTAGGTGAGTAGAATTTCAGAAATAGAGAACAATCAAATTTCCAAGTCTCTTCAATAAGTTTAATGGAATATGATCACAAATCCAGTATAACATATAAACAGTCTTCATGCCAGAATGCCCCTTTTTTCCACTATTTATTGACTTCAGCGTGTCTTGGGTTGCAGATTTCCAAATGGAGCTAAGTAATAAATGATCATTACTCACTTATAAGGTGTCCTGCAAAACTTAATTGTTATCCATGAAAGCATTCAGCTAAATATAAGTAATTTCACCACAGAAAATATAACAGGTCCAGAACCGATGTCCTTTAGGAAGAACTGTGTGCTCCCTGTGACAACAGGGGAAGAATTTCTCATCAGGCAAAGAGGAAACATTCGAAGTGAGACTTTTTAGCATTTATATTTTTCCTTCAGTGTAGTTCTAGTTTTCTGTGAACAAAGAAGTTTGATACAGTGGCTGGAGCAAAGAAGGATCCTGAGGCACTAGGTTTAATTGCATGATGGAAAAGATCTATTAATCAATAGCTTTTCATTTGCCTTAAAGTAAGTATATGGGTAGGAAAAAGAATGGGGAAGATAAACAACGCAAGAAAAGAGACCAGAATATTGCTTGAGTGGAGAACAAACTGTATTTACATATTTAAAAGAGGCACACTGTTTAAAATTCTTTAAAAAAGAAACTAAGAACCAAATCACCATTAATTCATCCAAATTTTGAACATTTTCTTTTATTTTTCTACTTTGAACAGTAATAGTTTAATCTTTGAAAAATGTCATTTGATTCTTATAAAGAGATTAAAATCAAGCTTAGTTGAGAAGTATTATACAGACAGAAAAGCATACACATCATAAATGTACAGCTTGTTAAATTTTCACACACTTAGCACTTTGATGTAACCAGGACCCAGATTGAGCAACAGTATCCCCCACCTTTTTCATAAAGCAGGTGACAGTATATATGTGTGTCTGTTTCTGGCCTCTCAGGGAGACTTGACATCTCTACAATATCGAGCCTATCAGTCTATGAACATGGTATATCTTTTATAAAGGGAAGCTTTATGATTCAATAGTGTCCTTGGAAAACACAGGTAAAGCAAGGAGAGGTTAAGTTCATACATTTTTTCTGGGATTTTGAGGGCCTCTGCACAGAGTAGATGTCCTGCTTCACCACATTGTTTAGAAAGGATGTAGATGTGCTGTGGGGCTTCATGGAGTAGATAAAGCTTTCGCGTGGCGCCTTCTGTTTTCTAGTCACTTCGTGCTTTCATCATCCTTACTGCAGGTGTTCAGTATCCTCCTTCCTCAGGGCATTGGCCATTGTTTCTCACCACTTTTGCTCCAGTTCCTCTGTTGAGAGTTTCTAGTATAACGCAGAGCATGCTGCCTTTGGTAGCCTTCCACTTTGAGTGCAGGGCTCTTAGTAAACATTTTTTCTCTGTTCCAAAGAGAAGCTAAATTTGATCTTCTCAGGGTCAATATGTGCCCTGATGAGATGCATAAACCACAAATTGGTTTTTATGTTTCTAGAGACCAAGGTTTTTTTTTTTTTTCCTAATTGTTCCAGACATTTTTCTTTCCCCTCAGCAAGATATAGAACATTTGAATTCCTATCTCCATGGAAATTAAAAAAAAGAGTCCTCACTGGCACCATAGTTTAATAGGTGCAAATGGAAAAATGATCTCATGATACTGGCCTCACAGAAATACAGGCTGTGTCTGAATTGTACCATAATAAAGGTGCTGCTGTGGGTGCAGCTTTCCGCCTTCTAAGAAGATCCTTTGCTCTTGTAGGAGTTGCTGGGTGTGCCTGGAGAAGCTCCAAAAGGTTAATAAGTGCCTGTGGAAGCAAGAGGGAAGATTGAAAGAGAACCCAGGAAATTCTCACAATGGTGCACAGAAAAGGAGTCAAGCGCCAAGTCTCTAGTCTGCCTTCAGAACAATATAGAGAAACAGAAACGCAAGCAGAAGAGGTGTGGGTGATGCTCCCATCTGTCAGGTGACTGGCTATGTAATCTGCACTTGCTTTCCCACGTGCTGACTGCCTTCCAGCCTCGGAATGGAAGATAGGGTTGCAAAATGCTCTCACCTGGTCCTTGGCAAATGGGAAAAATGGGCTGGGCTGACTACAGTTGAGTTGTAAGAGCCCCTAAGAACAGGTTCCCTAAAGTCACCATTTTGCTTTAGAAGGTTTATTATTTTACATTTCTCAAAATAACACACTAAAATTACAGGCAACACAAACAAGATTCAAGCTATGTAAGTCTTTTAATTCAGGCAGAATTTAATGTGTAATTAAGATTAATTATACCATAATGGAATTGTAGACACATGATTATTGCATCATATTTCTCACAGACATGCATCTTGTTTCGCATCATTCTGGCTTCTCAGGTTGAGGAGCATGCTGAGAGGCAGAGCCATGGAAGCTGACTGCATTTTGCAGGATGTGTTTGTCACAAGGTCGTTTTGGAAGTTATTTGTTGTTGCCAGCGCTCACTTCAGAAGTGTTTGGATTATGCCTGAATGCAATTGCCTTAAAAAAAAAATTCCTGCTTTTTTTTTTTTTTTTTGAGAAAAAGCCAGCCTTAAAATATCTCCATTAGAAGCTGAAAGCATTTGTGTGTGTGTCGTTATCAAGTTTAGGACATCAACTGAGTGTTGGTGTTTGTGAATTGTATGTGAAGTGTTTGGATTATAAAATGAATTTATTTCTCAGTCATAAATTCAAAATGTGGGCGGGAGTCTAGAGATGATTTAGAATAAGCTACTTCCTGAATCAGAGGGGAAGATGGGCTAGACCTTCACAGGTGGTTTTGACTCTCCTGTTAGAAAAAGAAAAATCCAAAGAACGAAATTCCATTATATACTATAGTATATTATTTAAATATATAACAAATACAACAACTCTGAATAAACACTTCAGCCTGCATAATTAGACCTAGAGAGAGTTTTCTAAGCTTTAATCTTGGCTGTGATTTCGACACTAAATGGGAATATTTCTCAAATATGAGTAAATTCTAGCTCCTTTCATTATGTAATTAATTAATTATATACTTTTATTATGAAAGTTTTCAGACATATACATTCAGACATTTAAAAAAAAAATTCTCTTAGACTCTAGTGTTGACTTATTTTAGTTATATGCTAACATAATATCAGTTATAAAATCTTGTGCTTTTAGCTCTCATACTAGTGTAAAGTCAAATCAAGCAACATATTAAACACCAGCAAACATATACCCATAACATTTCAATTACTCATATTAATTTAAAGTTAAGCGTAATGTCATTTTTATGAAAACTAGTTTTTAAGCCTACCTATATTGTTTTATCATTAGGTCACAATTCAAGCAGTCTTACTCTGGCTGAAGTGATTATAAATTCATCTGAAAACTAGTACACTAAAATAGGATAATAGCCTTCCATTATAAAGCAGACTGGCCAGGTGACCCAGGACATCTGCTAAGATGATCATCTAAATCAGGAATCAGCAAACTTTTCTGTAATGGACCTGATAGTAACTATTTTAAAACTTTTAGGGCCATGCAGTTTCTCACAACTACTCAGGTACTGTGCTGTATCACAAAATTGGCCATGAACAACATACAAGTGAATGAGCTTGGCTATGTTCCAATTAAACTTTACAAAAATGGATGGAGGGTGGGATTTGGCCATAGACTCTAGTTTTCCAACCCTGGTCAAAATGAAAATACAGAGTCACAAAATTCTTGGGATATCTTTGCAGACCCCCATTTAAAAAACAATCTATATCCCACCTTTCTGGGATAGTCTGCATAAATGGGATGTGTGTATTTTAAATTAGATTTTCAAAAATTATACAAGTAAAACATTCTTATTTGACAAGTGAAACAATTCAGAGATACTAAAGATACTAAAGTTATTAACATTTGTTCCATCCCCTCCATTCTCACCATCCTCAGATAAACAGTATTAATAGCTTAATTCACAATGAACACTTTCCTTCGTGGTTGGACATATCTATAAAAACATATAGATTGTCCCTGTACTCCACTTATTGATGGGTCTCTTCTATACATGTGTCTCAGGCTTTAAAAAAAACCTAGATAATATATCATCTATCCATTTAGGCCAGTAGACATAGATCTGTTTTTTCCCTTTGATTTTTATTGTGAATAGGTGAAATAATAGTAATGAATACTTATACAGCCTTCATCTAGATTTAGTCATTGTTAACATTTTATGATATTTGTGCTCATGCTCCTTACACCCCCATTTGTCTGCTTGAGCTGTGTAAAATTGATAATATTCAACCGTTTTTGACAAATAAAAATGGCTGTTTTATACAGTGAAACCTAATATTTATTTTTCCCTGAATCATTTGAGACAGAATAAATTGGACATTATGATACTTTACCCATAAATACTTCAGCATGCATTTTCTAAAACAAATAAGTACCTTCTTACACACACCCACATGACCATTATCATATACCTTAGAATATTAACAATTGCCTTATATTTTATTATAGCCAGTTTATATTAAAATTCCCCAATCGTGCCTAAAAATCTCTTTATAATTCTTTATATTTTTTAGAACCAGGATCCAATCAAAATTCACACATAACAATTAGTTTTATGCCACTTTAGTCTCTTTTAATTTAAAATAAATAGTTCCCCACCTAATTTTTCTTAATCTTGATCTTTGAAAGAGACCAGATCAGTTGTCTTACAGAATATCCCACACTCTGTATTTGTCTGATTATTTCCTTAGGTGTTGTTTAACTTGTTCCTCTAGCCCCTGTGTTTTCTGGAATTTGGCAAAACAGTTGCCAAATATTTGGCAATGACTGTAAGTAGGAAAAAAACCCCATATTTGGCAATAATAGTTAATAGATGATTCTGTGTACTTCTACCGTATAACATCAGACTGAGTAATTTGATAACTTGGTTAAGATAATGACCACTGAATCTTTTCCCTTGTAGAAGTAGGCTTTTCCCTTAGCCTTCTTTTAAAATAAGTGTAATGTTGCATGTATAGCCTAGTTATCTGGATAAATAAACTACAGTTTATTCAAGCATTCTTTTGTTGGTAGAGATTCAATTTGTTTTTATTCTTTCACCATTAAAATGTCTTAGTAGGCATTCTTGTATTTAAGTATTCTTAAGTATCGATACTTTTATTTCTGAGGAATGGATTCCCTTATGTGGATATTTATTTATTTGACATTTAGTTATTGACATTTGACATTTAAAAATTTATTTGACGTTACAAATTTTCAAAAAAATCTGTATCATATTTTCACCAACGATATATGAGAGTGCCTTTTTCCCCCAAACCTTCAACATCGCTGGATATAATTGCCTTTTAATCTTGATAAAAGTATTTTGCATTTATGAGACTACTAATGAAGCTGTGCAACCTAGTACATAATTTTTGGCTACTTAGATTTTTCTCTCTATTAATTTTTGGCCCATGTCTCCCCATATTTTACTTTGTTTATGGTTTCTTTTGCTATGAGAAAAATTAAGATTTAAAAATGTTATTAACCGTCTGTCTTTTCTTTTAATGATTCCTAGGTTACCTATCTTGCTTCAGAAGGTCTCCCCCATCATAAGATAATATAAAGCTATCCTAAATTTTCTTTTAGTATTGTTTTGATTTGTGTTTATTGCATGGTATGAGGTAAAGGTTTAGTTTTGCTTCCTTTTGGGTAGATAGCAATTATGTCAGTGCCATATTAAATAGTTTACCCTTTTGGCAAGGATCTGAAATTCCACCTTTGTGGATTTTATGGTTATATGGTTATGTTTGGATATATGTTTGGATGTATTTCTGAACTCTCCATTCTTCTTCACTGACCTCTTTATTCCTACACTAATACCAGAGTATTTTTATTTTAGTGTTTTACTGTAATTTTTAATTTTGGATAAAATAAGCACTCACCATTTTTTTCCCCTTAAAAATGTCCTGGCAATCAGTTTGCAGCCATTTCTTTTTCCATATGAACTTTAAAATCATTTTTGCCCGATTCTCAACCCAGTCCCTTAAGATTCTGGTTAGGATTGTATTAAATGTATACACAAATGTATATAAAAATAAATTTGGAGGAGTTAACATTTTAATTCTGATATAAATATGCATATATGTTTATTATATATACATATATATTTAAGAAGGATTAGCATGTTAATGATAAGCCATGTGCTGCTGAAATGATAGCAAAAGAGACTGGACTTTGATGAATTTCTTGCCCAAACTACCCTCCCCTCAACAACGATGCCCCAAACTCACAAAAACTTAGAGTTTTAGTTTAGAAGACAAAATTAAAAGATTTGGGTGTCATTGGAGTGCAGTTTTCTTTCAAATTGTAAAGGTAAATTGTTTTTCTGCATGCTATGAGAATAAAAGTGTATTGGCGTATTTCTGTAATGTGTCAGTAATGTATTCCCAGGTGTGCTTGAAAACTCGCCTAGATACTATTAATCTCATCTGTCACACTATAATGTATCCTCTCTGTGTCACCTTCAACATACAAATATTCATTTTCTCACTTTAAGTGGGGGAGTTTTAACGTGGGTCAAATACCATTACAATGAACTCTGCAGGTATGCCAGATGCTTCCTTTACCATTTGGTGTGTGGATCAGTATTGCCTTCCCATCTCACACACCCTGATGCTCACAGGTCAATGGCTGGATGTAGGACCCTTTCAGGGAGCCACACCTTCTGTCATCAACAGCAGGCCTTCTGTGGCTGCAGCTTTTCCAATTCCAGCTGCATGACGATCAGGGCCATTGATCTTGAATAAAGCACTCAGGAACCTTAGGAATTTAGCAAGGGTGGGTTAAGCTGAATTTGTTAGAAAGTGATATGAATGTTTTATTTGTAAGAGATATAGATAACCAATATGGGGGAAAGCCAAGGACTCTGAACCTGCAGTATCTGGATCTGAATCCAAGCTCTATCACTCCCTTGGCAGGGCCAACTTTGGTGTGTGACTTAAACTAGTCAGTGCCTCAGTTTCCTCATTAAAGTGTTAAAATTGTAGGGCTATTACATGACCTGATATATGTAATGCATTTGAAAACTGCCTGGCATATGATCAGTGCTCTTTAAGTATTTCCAATATTATCATTATTATTAGTTCCTTGAAGGAGAAATTGGGCACAAAGGCTGTGATTACATGAGAAAAGGCAGGAAGAAGGCAGAGTGTGACAGTCTCAGGTAGGTAGACAGAGTTTTAAGATGTACTTGTATTCCAGGAGAGAGCTAGGGTACAAAGCAAGAAACTGAGAAAGAAGTATCTTTGTAGGGGCAACACAGCAGGCATTAGTGAAGAACTGCGATGCCCAGAGCTGTGTGTGTCCAGTTATTATCATAGTCACTCTGGATCCTGTGTTGATAGCAGTGTAATTAATTTCAGACCTCACTTACTGGGAGTCCTGATGCCCCTAATATACCCCCATCCCCAGCCAGGATTGGCAGAGTTACTGGCTGTGTTGTTTAAAATGGAGGGCATCAATAGGCTGACCTGAACATTGTATGACAGAATGTAAATCAATCTTCTTTCCTTCTCCTGTTATTTTTTTTAATGGAAAGTTTCAAGCACATCTAAAAGAGAAACTAGCATAATAAATTTTCATGAACCCATCACTTAGCTTCAACAGTTATCAACTCTTGTCTCATTTTTACCCTCATTTACTTCTCCACCCTGAATATTTTGAAGCAAATCAGACATCACTAAAAAGTAAAGACTATTTTTTGTGTGGTAAATATATATATAACATAAAATTTACCATTTTAACCATTTTTAAGTGTACAGTTTAGTGTCAATAAGTACACTCACAATGTTGTGCAACCATCCCACCGTTCATCTCCAGAACTTTTTCATCATCCTCAACCAAAGCTTTATACCAATTAACCAAGACGTCCCCATTTGCCCTTTCCTCCAGCCCCTGGCAACCACCATTTTACTTTCTATCTTTACGAATTTATTCTAGTATCTCATATAAGTGGAACCATACAATTTTTGTTTGTTTGTGTTTGGCTTGTTTTACTTAGCATAATGTCTTTAGAGTTCATTCCTGTTGTAGCGTATGTCAGAACTTCAGTCATTTATAAGGCTATTTCTATTGTCTATACCACAAAAATTCTTTTTAAAGTATAACCACAATACCATCCATAATCTCACCCACAAAAACAGTGATTTCTTAAAATCATCAAATATTTATTCCATGTCTAAATTTCTCCAATTGTGCCATAATTATCTTTTTCAACAGTCTAATTGTTTGAAGCAGGATAAGATCCATTTGTGGCAATTTGTTGGTATGTCTTTTATTTCTCTTAATCCACAAATCCTTTATTTTTCTAAATTTCTAATTCATTTGTTGAAGAATTTGAATCGTTTGACCTGTAGAAATTTTCAGTGTAGATTTTGCCAATTGCATCCCCACAGTGCCATTTGACTTTTTCCTATGTCTCTTGTGTTTCTGGTAAATCAGTAAATTAGTAGTTAGATGTAGAGGATGGCTCAGATTCAGGTTTGATTCTTTGGCAACAATTTTTCATAGTAGTATTGTACATAAGATCATATCATATGTGGTGGTTTCTCTTTCTGTGATGTTAACAGCAATTAATGATCATTGCTTAGGTCCATTCATTCATTAGGGGACATTCTAATTCTATTATTCCTCCTTTGTTTATTAGCTAGAATACTTCTATGAAGAGAAATTTTCCTCATTTCACTATTTGGTTACTCTTAAGTATGCGTTGTAAAGGAAGGCCAAATAAATGCTTGTTCTTTTGCTTTATTTATCATCTTTCATACAAATGCATTTGTTCCCTTGCATTCTACAAAAGTAATCAACAAGAATTAATTTTTTTGCATTTGAGTAATTTTATGAACTCATGGATTGTTAAAGATTTGATGTATTTGAACCCATTCCATTGTTATTATTATTAATTTTGAAATCCCCTCTTTGGCCAATGGGAAACTCTTCAAGTTGGTACCCTGGTTCTTTTGACATGAAACCAGGATTATTATATTTTCTTTGCTTCCTAATATAAGAAGATAATGCAAGCTCCACTTATACATTTCCTGACCTTGATAAAAAAAAGTCCTTTTTTTTTTTAAATGGAAAATGTTATTTATAGATCACAATTTGAGTCCTGGGTGTTCATTATTATTGGGCACACACTCTTATTTAATAGTACATTCTTTTCAATGATAAAGATAATACATGCTCATTGTATAAAATTTGGAAGATACCAAAAATAATGGAGACCATCACTATATTTTGATGTACCATGTATACCCAAATATAAGTGAGTTTTTCTCTTGAAATTATTCCTCAGAAAGGAAGGTATCACCTTATATGTGAGTTCTTATAAAACATCTTCATTTTAGGATGACCTCTGTCTAGGGGAAGACATACCACTCTGAAATGACTTTACCTACTGATAGTTTTAGATGCTTATAGAAATCATCTGATAGAATTGGTAGAATGGAGGCAAAGAAATTTAACACAGATTTAGTAATTAGGCCTGGGTATATAACCCCAAATTGCCAAATGCTGGATGTTGTTATAAATAAGCCTTTTAAAGCTCAACTTTTTTTTGTAGAAATCATAAGTATACACTTATAAGATGAATGAAAAAATTCAACATTTCCATGTTATAGAGATGGATAGTTTAAATTGGGATAAAATTTCCAGTGCAAACATCATACAAAATTTCAAATAATTATGTGTCTCAAACAAAATGGATTTGATGGATGTGAGGCCTCTAGAACTGTGGTCTTCAGACTTATTTACTTGTCAAACCTCAAAGAATTTTGAAAAACAGTATATTTTTTCATAATTTAAAATTGACAGTTAAAAATTTTAATCTCAAGTGTAAGTGGTTACAAAGGGTACAATTCTAGTATTTTGTAAATATTGCAATTTTAGAATAAAACTGTATCATTCCTTTAAATGCATTTAATAAAATAGAAATTCCATGCAGTGATTTGATAATTCCACCTTTCACTAAAAAATTATTTTAAAAATTTATATCATTACATATCACTATGAACTAATAATTACATTTTATTTTTCCCCACAGAATTTTATCCCAATATAATACATTTTATGCATGAAGGTATTAACCTCTGTATTATACTTCTTGGACATAAATTATGCATTTTTGTGTACGCATGTGTGTGTATTTGAAATGTTAAAAAATTTTGCCCATGACCATGAGGCTATATATGTTAATTAATTGATTCTAAATAGAGTTATACAATTAATCAAATTGCACAATTGATTAAATCACAAATATTTGACACATTGTGGTAAATGCTTATTAAACTTAAAAATTATATTGGAAAAGAAGCAGTAAGATAGATGAGACTTTTTCTCCTCAATTTATATATCATACAAATATTTATTATAAGAATGAGACAAGGTTTGGCATCAATTCTATTACTAGTATTAATTTTTTAAAAGATGTAAGGAGCTCTGAGTAAACTTGTTCATATAAATAAAAAGTTGGGAATGGAAAGAGTTTTTGTGAATAGCCATGCTGCTTAATTCTCTGAATTCTCTCTTACTTAGTTAGTTGCCAAAAATCTCATGGCAATCTATCAGCAAAAAATTATTTTCAATCATCTATTAGCTGACAACTCAATTTGGCCCTCCTTTAATTTTGTTGAAAGCAAAGACTTGGAAACCATTGTTATTGCAAAAGAATTTGTTACCTAGCTATGAATGACTTTCACCTTCTCAACACCCAAACCAGTACTGTATTTGGAATTGTTCCTTTGTTTGGCACCCTGGAGGTTGTTACACCTTGGGGCAACATTACATAGTAAATTTAGAAATGGGAGATTGTGAAAGGGGAGGTAGAAATTGAGAATCTGCTCCTCTATCATAGGCATGCTTTCAGGAGGTCAGTTTTGGGAAAGAGTATATAAATTTGAGGATCTGGGAACTGATTCTTTTAAAACTGTCCTCTTGAAAAACCTTTAGTATTCGATTTATGTTGTAGAATCTAGTCTGTGTTCTAGAATCTCACAGAAGACTTAAAACATGGGTCTAGTGATCGCAGCATATGAAGAATGTGAAAAAAGTTATTTTATGTAATGCGAAGTGGGGAAACAATATTTCTAAATTAATATTTAGTTTATAAGTGATGTCAAATATGTATTTACAATTCAATAAATCAATCAGTCAACACTTTAAGTAGATATTGGCTATTTCACCACATCCATAAGGGCTTATATATACAAATTTGACAAAATTATTTTGGGGGGCAAGCTTCACATTGTGAAATAGATTGATTGCTTCCTATTTGAGCACATACAGTATATAATTCTAATTTTTTATGTGTGTATGCAGATACACATACTATATATATATAGTAAATTCTAATTTAACATTGTTGATAGGTTCTGTGACTTTAAATGAAATGATGTATAATGAAATCAGTTTTACCACAGGCTAATTGATATGAACAAATCTTAAGTTCCTATGGTATCTCATCAACATTATAATGAAATGATGTTGAATGAAATAACATTATTTGAGGACCTGCTGTATTTAGCAAAATTAGGATCATTCAATACTTTTTGTTTTTATACATGATATATTTTTAATTGTTTTTAAATTAAAAAAAACATTTAAAGTTTTTATTATGGAAAATGTAGACATATATTAAAGTAGAGAGAATAGTAAAATGAACCCTTACGTGCCTGTCACTCAGGTTCAACAATGATAAATGCATGACCAACCTTTTCATCAGTATTCCACACCTGAATTACTTTAAATTAAATCTGAGGTGTCTTATCATTTCTTCCATAAACATTTCAGTATGCATCACTGAAAGAAAAGGACTCTTAAATAAGTGTAATTATAGTGCCATTATTGCATCTAAAAATAATAATTTCTTCTTATTATCAAATATCTAGATCCATGTCAGGTTACCATGGTTGTCTCAAAATTTTTGTGACCATTTATTCAAATCAGGGTCTAAGTCTATATATTGTGATTAATTATGTCTCTTGTACCTCTTTTAATCAATAAGCTCCTTTAATATCTCCTCTTTTTTTCTTTGCAGTTTATTTGCTGGAAGAACTGAGCCATTTGTCTTATAGAATTTCTCATAGTCTGGATTTTGCTGAAGGCATACTCATGGTGTCATTTAACATATTCTTCTGTCCTTTGTTCCTATAAATTGGTAGATTGAGAGGCTTGATTGGATTCAGATTTAATATATTTTTTTGGCTAAAGTATTTTAGGAGACATGTAATATTTTATTTCTTAAATTTTTAGCTACTTTATTGCAGTAAAACTGACATGCAATAAACATATATTTAAAGTATATAATTTGATAAGTTTTGGCATGGGTATAAACTGTGAAACAATTACTACAGTTAAGATAATGAACATAAACATTTCTAAAAGACCCTTTCACACCAGGGTGAGCATGGGGAGAAAAGATGTAAACAGGAGGGAAACTTGTCCTGCCACATACTGGATTGGAGTGGACCTTCATAATTCTGTGGCTTTCAAACATTTTTTAGCAATAAAATAATTTCTTTTAAATGAAATCTTGCAAAATTCTAATATATAATAGAGAAAATTAAAGGTGGATGTTTTAATAGTATAAATTTATTTTATTATGTAATTTATTTGATAGGTATTAATACATTTAAAATAAATAACATAAAATAGCCAATATAATAAAATATTATCGACTTAACTATATTAAGCTATTATAGATATATTAAAATTAATAGATTTGCTTATCTTTATACACATGTAAATTATAGTCTTATGTCAGTATCAGTAGCCAATTTACTTATTAAAATTAAAAAGATATTAACTGTGATAAAATACACATAACATAAAATATATCATCTTAACCATTTTAGTGCACAGTTCAGTGTGTTAAGTACATACTTGCTGTTGTGCAACTAATCTCCAGATCTCTTTCATTTGCAAAACTCTATGCCCATTAAACAATAATTCCCTATGCTTCCCTCCCCCCAGTCCCTGGCCAGCCACCCTTCTACTTTCCCTGTGAATTTGACTACTCTAGGTACCTATGTAAGTGGAATTTGTCTTTTTGTGCCTGGCTTATTTCACTTTACATAATGTCTTCCAGGTTCATCCATATTAAAGCATGCGTCAGAATCTCCTTCCTTTTCAAGGCTGAATAATATTCCACTTTATGTATATACCACATTTTGTTTAGCCATCCGTCCATCAATAGACACTTGGATTGCTTTTCCCTTTTGGCTATTGTGAATAATGCTGCTATGGACATGGATGTACAAATTTTCTTTGAGAACTGGCTTTTAGTACTTTTGTATTTTTTACAATTTATTTTTGTATTTTGCTTTGGCTATGTAGTATTAAAATATTTTACCTCATATAGATACATAGTTGCAAATGGTAATAGTTTGTAATAGCATACCCTAGCATTTTATGACTTGTCTGAATGTCGACTCATCTGGAATCATGTATGAGGAATTCTGAGACATTTTAGTTCCAAAGCTAATCATTAGCAATACCTAAAAAACTTTTTTTTTTCAACCAGTAAGTATACAATATAGAGAGTCAGTGAAAGAGTTTCTAGCCAGTTAAAATCTATCATGTGACACAACTTGTGAGGTTGTTTAAAGGAATTTTTGACCTTGCACTGTCCTGTTTTGTAAGATATTCTCTCAAACTTTCAAAGCAAATACATTTTGTTTTTGCTGAGGACTCATTAGTTTAGTTTTCTTTTTGACATTTATGTGCAGTTTTTAAACTCAGTGATGGTGTAACTCTATGGCTAAACTGATTGCTCGGTGTACTAAACATCCATTTAACCAACATTTAGGGGATATCCATGCCAGATCCACAGTTCCCAAATGATGAAGAAAATAGATATGATTCTCAGCCTCGTGGAACTCACAGTTTAGTAGGGTCAATAAAAAGATAAGTAAACAAACAATTAGGTAAATAATTACAAATAATGGGGTTTTATATGAAAAAGAACAGTAAACTGTGAGAGAGACTAATAAAGGTGACTGCTTTAGATTGGATTGGCAGAGAAGGCCTCTCTCTCTGAGCTGACATTTAAGATGAGTCCCGATAATAATTTGGAAGAGGACAAATTATTCTAGACAATTCCAAACAGTATAAACAGCGTGGATAGTGGTTCTAAGGCATGAAAGAGCTTGGTGTGTTTGAAACATGTGGCTGAAGCATATTCAGTGTGCTAGTTTCCTATTGCTGCTGCAACAAATTACCCCAATTTATTATAGTCCTGGATGTTAGAAGTCTGACTTAAGTCTTATGGGATAAAATAAGGTGTCAGAAGAGCTAAATTATTTTTTCGGACTCTGATAGAGAATCAATCTCCTTGCCGTTTCTTGCTTCTAGAGGCCACTTGCTTTCCTTTTCTTGTGTTCTGTTTCCATCTTCAAAGAGCATTACTCAGACCTCTGATTTTGTCATCAAATCTCTGACTCCGATCCTCCTGCCTCTGTTTTAAAGGACCCTTCTGATTGCACTGTGCCTGCCTGGGTAACCCAGGATTGTCTCCTCATCTCAAGTCCTTAACTTAATCACATCTGCAAAATGCCATGTAAGGTAACATTCACAGGTTCCAGAGAAATTTGAGGAGCAATTATTTTGCCTACCATATTCAGGGAGTGGAGAAATAAGAAACAAGGCTTTATACATGAGTGTATAATGTTCTATTCAGGGACATTTTAGTTAGTAGAATTTTTATTCATTAATGTTTAATGTAAGTTGTTGTAACAAAAAGACTCCGCTACATTGAGGCTTAAACAAGATAGAAGTTTATTTCTCTTTCATGTAATGATTCAGAGGAAGACAATTCAGGGTTGGAAGGGTGGCTCTGCCCACAAGGGACTTCTGAGCTCCAAAATACATTCTGTCTTATTGCTCTTCTAGCCTGAAACACGTGGCTTCTGGTCATGGTTTAAGATGGTTATTAATCCATACTCTGGCCAGTGGGAATGTGGAACAATGGACATGATGCCCATTCTTTTTACAGGCAGGACCCGGAAGAGGCAACATAACATTTCACTCACATCCTAACTGCTGGAACTTTGTCACATGGTCACACTTGGCTGCAAGCGAGGCTGGGAAATGTAGTCTTTGCTAGATGATTACGGGTCCAATTAAGACTCGGGTATTCCGTTATTAAAGGAAGGAGGGGAAATGGAAATCTGTCTCTGAAGTAAATTTTTTCATAAAAAATGCTGGTTTCTTATTTTTATTAGAAAAATTCGTACTTGTACCTTGTACTGAGATAACTGTTGGCCTTCAATATAAAAAAGGAAATTATGATACTTTTTGCCCATATAATTACAAACATCTCTGTAAAGTCTGAAAATTTAAAGTCTGCTCCTTAATAAAATTGACAGTTTGTATGGCATTTTTCAACCCTATTTTGAAAGATGCTGACATCTTATTAATGCTTAGAGCCTATCTAAATAGAATAAGAACTAGTATAGTTGAAAATGTATGGCACCAACATTGATAGAAGCCTCTACTTCTCCAGTTTATTCAGTAAAGGGCTTATTATTTTATTATTAACTTTTTAGTAATAAATTAAAAATTATCAACATACTTTAAGATATATTTCTATTGAATAAGTGATATATACTAAAAGTCTTCTTAATAGTTACCTGGAAGAACATATGTAAAACAGGCAAAAAAGAAGAATATACATATTTATACTTGTATACAGGTAAATTGTAGACTTCACATAGCAGCCTTGAACAAATTCATCAAATATGTGTGTGTGTGTGTGGTGTGTGGTGTGTGTGTGTGTGTGTGTGTGTGTGTGTATTCTTGGATTCTATTTAGCTGTTTCAGATAAGGGTACATATTATATGTTTGAAGCCATTTTGTTTATCTACCATTCATTCTGTAAATATCATTTGGTACCTACTATGTATCAACTGCTGTTCTAGATGTTTGGGTTTATCAATGAATAAAAGAGACAAGCATCCCTTCTCTTCGCGGAACTTCCATTTATAATATCAGTAGATCAGAGTTTCCTGAGCATTTTTTTAAACGTGACCTTTTAAAATGTGCCATGCATACAGAAAAGTACACAAATCATATATGAAAAGCTTAATGACTTTTCATAAAGTGAACAAGCCAGTGTAACCAGAACCCCAGATTTTGTTTTTTGCTGCCTTAGTCTCTGTCTCCTGGGAGTAACCACTATCCTGGATTTCTAACACTGCAGATCAGGTTTGCCTGCTTTTGAACTTTCTGTAAGCGAAGTCAAACAGTGCATGGTCTTCTGTAGCTGTATTCTTTTTCTCAACATTTCGTTCATGAGATTCATCAGGTTGTTTTGTGTAACTGGAGTTCACTTCTCCTTACTGTATCGTATTCCATTGTGTGAGTATACCACAATATTCTTTAAAAAAATTTTTTTTCTTTTATTAGTTTCAAATATACAGAATATTGGTTAGGCATTTATATAGTTTATAAAATGATCCCCTTATTGCTCTTTCTCCTCCTCGGGCTCTCCACCGAGCCAATACATTTAATGCTGACTGCATTTCCTATGCTGTGCTCCCCATCCCCGTGACCAACTACCAACTACTAATTTGTACTTCTTTAACCCTTCACTCCATTCTCTCAGTCCCCCAACCCCTTTCCCTTCTGTCCATGACCAGATTGTCCTCTCTATTTGTGAGTCTGTTTTTGGTTAGTTTGTTATTTTTGTTCCTTAGATTCTGCATGTAAGTGAAATCATATGGTATTTATATTTCTCTGTCTGACTTATTTCACTCAGCATAATAGCCTCTAGTCAATCCATGTCATTGCAAATGGTAGGATTTATTTTTTTAATGGCTGAGTATATATGAATCATAACTTCTTTATCCAATCATCTGTAGATGGGCATTTAGGTTGCCTTCCACATCTTGGCTATTGTAAATTGTGCTGCCATGAAACATAGGGGGCATAGATCTTTACGAACTATTGTCGTGGTTTTCTTTGGATAAATACCCAGAAGTGCAATTGCTGAGGCAAAAGGTAGATCCATTTTTAATTTTTTGAGAAACCTCCAGACTGTTTTCCACAGTGGCTGTACCAATTTGGAATCCCACCAATAATGTATGAAGGTTCCCTTTTCTCTTCATCCTCACAAACACTTGCTGTTTTTTGATTTATTGATGATGGCCATTCTGACAGGTGTGAGGTGATATCTCATTGTGGTTTTAATTTGCATTTCTCTGATAATTAGTGACCTCGAGAATCTTTTCAATGTGTCTATTGGCCATCTGTATTTCTCTTTGGAGAAGTATCTGTTCAGGTCTTCTGCCCATTTTTAATTGGATTGTTTGTTTTGTTGTTGTTGAGTTGTATGAGTTCTTTATATATTTTGGATATTAACCTCTTATCAGATGTATCATTAGCGAATATCTTCTCCCAATAAGTTGGTTGTATTTTTGTTTTGTGATGGTTTCCTTTGTTGTACAAAACCTTTTTAGTTTGATGTAGTGCTGCTTGTTTATTTTTTCTTTTGTTTCCTTGCCTGAGGAGATATGTCTGAAAAACAAATTACTAGTAGCAATATCAGAGAGATTGGTGCCTAAAGTTTTCTTCTAGAAGTTTTATGGTTTTGGGTCTTACATTCAAGTTTTTAATCCATTATGAGTCTATTCTTGTATATGGTGTAAGAAAGTGGACCAATTTCTTTTTTTCTTTGTATCTGTCCAATTTTCCCAGCACCATTTATTGAAGAGACTGTCTTTACCCCATTGTATATTCTTGCCTCCTTTGTCATGTATTAAGTGAGCATATAGGTGTGGATTTAGTTATGGACTTTCTATTCTGTCCCATTGATTAATGTATCTGTTTTTATGCCAGTACCATGCTGTTTTGATTACTGTAGCCTTGTAGTATAGTTTGATATCAGGTAGTGCTTCCTCCAACTTTGTTCTTCTTTCTCAAAGTTGCTGTGGCTATTCGGAGTCTTTTATGGTTCCATATAAACTTTAGGATTATTTGTTCTAGCTCTCTGAAAAATGCCATTGGTATTTTGATAGGGATTGCATGAAATCTATAGATTGCTTTGGGTAGTATGGACATGTTAATAATGTTGATTCTTCCTACCCATGAGCATAGTATATGCTTCCATTTATTTGCATCTTCTTTAATTTCTTTTTTCAATGACTTATAATTTTCTGAGAGTAGGTCTTTTACCTTCTTGGTTAATTTTGATTCTCAGGTATTTTATGGTTTTCAATGTAGTACCACAATATTCTTATCCATTTTCCTGTTGATGGGCATTTGGTGCTCTCCTGTTTTGGCTACAATGAGTACTGATGCTATAACCATTCCTGTATATGATTTTCAGTGGACATTTATATGAATTTCAATTAGGTATATAAGTAGGCATGGAATTTCTGCCTCATAGGGAATGCTTATATTCAACTTCAGTAGTTATTGACAAACAGCTTTCCAAAATGTTTGATCCAGTTTATTCTCCCCGCCACCAGCAATGTACGAGAGTTTGTTTGCTCTACACCCTTGTTGACACTTAGTGTTGTCCGCCTTTTCATTTTGCTATTCTGTCGAAGTATAGCAATACAGGAATTGCAGTTTTAATTTTCATTTCCCTGATGACTAAGTGGGGCTCCTTTCCCTATATTTATACCCATTTTAGACATCATCTTTTGTCAAGTGTCTGATTCTTACGCTTATTTTTATATTAAATTGTCTACTTCTTTTAGTAGGCTTTTCTCTGTGTGCATCGTGGCATCTTCCTATGAAAGATGCTATATGTATTGGTATAATCAGATTTAAATTTTGTTTGCATAATTTTTTTCAATAACATTAAAGTTTAATTTTGCTGAAAGAACCAAGAGCCTTATTTTTTATGCTCACTGTGTATTATTTCAAAACGATGTTGTAACTTGGCAAGGGCCGCAGAACTCTTTTTGAAAATTTTACTGCTTTAACTCTGCTGATGACTTGTGCACTGTTTTAACAGGATAAAAGCTTAGCGCCTATAACAAATTCAGCCACCATTTTATTGTCTTTAAATTACATCCTGAGAGTATTTTAGGTACATTATTTTCATTTTTTGTACTGTCAGTTGCTATAGGAAGATTTATTTGATTCTAATATGCTATTTTGTGTTGTTTTCTCCAGCCCAATTAATCTCATCACCACCATCACCAATTTTTTTTTTGTTTAAAATGTCCTGTTTTTAATCTGTAATTCATATCTGGCTTTAAAGGTGATGATTTCAAACCACTGGAAAAACTTGTAAATAATAATAGCTCACGTCGAGACTGTTTAGTATGTACCAGGCATCGGTCTGTTCTTTTAAGTGTTTTAAATCATTTACCCATATAAGGTAAGTCCTGTTATCAGCTTCATTTTACAGATGGTGAAATCGAGGCCTAGGAGAAATAACTTGGCAAAGTGACAAAGTTGGTAATTGGAGAATTCAGGATATGAACCCTGATGCCTAGATCTCAATTTTTCAAGCATCTTTGGCTGTCTCTGTTAGCTTGATATGGCAAATTTCCCACTACCAGCATGCTAATTGACACACTGTACATTTTCCCTTACTGATAGCACTGTTATTACATGGAAACTCTGCTACAAGCAAATGTTTGACTTGTCTAGACCCTTCAGATGTATCACATATCCCAGCTTCTGGAGTCCTTTTATTCAGAGATCAGACACAAGGATGTGATCAGCTCTTCTTACTTTTCCTCCACAAAGTTGGGGCATCACATTTGCATTCTACTTTCTCCTTACATGGGTCAGAGTCTGGCACTCTTGCACAGATCATTGGCGGCCAGGCCCTCTCTTTTTTTCTCTTGTGTCATATTTGGTTTTGGGAGGGGGAAAGAGAGAGAAAGAGAGAAAGAGAGAGAGAGAGAAGAGAGAGAGAGAGAGAGAGAGAGAGAGAGAGAGAGACCCTTTTGGACCTTGAGCCTCAGCAGTGCTGTCCACCCTAGGTATGACAGCACTGTACCAGTATTTTGGGCATAAACCAGCTAATACAAAGCTGCACTATAACTTACCATTTATGCTGTCTGTAACATAAGTCTCAATGGGATAGCAATAATGTTTTGGCCGATACAAATGATATGCTGGGCTTATAAATATGATTTCATTTAGAAAGTAGAGCCCCTGGGTGGCTCTATCTTTGTTTTGGGAAACAAATTGGCACTTTTCTAGTACTCTGAATATTAAAATAGAATTGGGTATGGAATTCTGTCTCGGACTCATCCAAAGGTTTCTAATTATCAAGGCAAGCTAATGACCAGGTATAAAGTAGTTTTGCCTGTGGTTGGTCCTATGGTTTGGACCTCTACACATAAATGTTAGAGTAAAGCTTTGGTGTTTATTTGTATCTTTTCATGACTAAGATCTTTTTGAAACATGAACACGTCTTTCTTTTGCTGCAATCAAGTTCCAAAAATTTGAAAATATATATGTCATGAAAGTAGGACAAATTAAAGGGAAACTCAGCAGAAAAAAAGTGCTCCCCCACCCTTTTAACTTCGATAAGTTGTGGAATGTTCTGACTTTTCTTTTTTTTAATGTGGCACTGATGGCCCTGTTTCAAAACACCATGAGTATGAGTTTGTCTAAATTGTATTTTAGTGGAAGTTATTAAATGGAGACCTTGAGAGTCAGGCTCATTGTCTGGAATTTGCTCCCTAACCTGCAATTGTTTGCTAGCATTTTATGAGCTGATTAGTCCCTTAGGATTCAACTCTGTGAGGCCCATTTTTTAACGTGTGTATGGCAGAGGCCACTGTGTTCAGGCAACACAAATAAAGGCCAATGTGGGTGGCTTAAGTTATGGTATAGACTGAAATCCTAACAATGAAGAAACAAAGAGTTTATCAGGAGCCATTTGCTGCCTCTGGATCTTGGGTGTTTTTCACCCTCATTCTATGAGTTTTCAGTTCTACAGTGTTCATTTTTCTTGAATGGTGGGAATGAGCTCAAGAATGTGATAGTAGAATAGTGTATCTGTCTCCTCCACCAAAGATAACTTTTTTCTTCTCATCTACTCTGTTCTGGTTCTATGATTTTCTTATTAATGGACATATGGTTGGGAAAAACTTCATGATTTATTTCACCAATAGATTCCAAAGTTCCAATAGGTATTATGGTAAAAGAGAAAAATTGATTCCTTTAGATATACAGTAAAAATTATTTGATTCCTTTCTAAGTAATTTTACAACAGTATGACCTCTCTTGCTATAGAGCTTTCTTTACTCACATGTCTATTAATTCACTAAAAGGGGTGAAAATCAAAGTGAATACTTCTACATTTCACAGGTCTGTTTTCTTTTTAATACCACACAATAAATTACTGTAACATGAATGTCTCTGGGCCTCACTTACTAGTAGATGCAGATGGAATTGTGTTAACAAAGAATCCACATTTCCTAGCTCACGAAGGACTTCTAGCCTCCATAAAGCCCCCTTCCCCAAAAGGATTTCTGTTAGTCATTAGGAGGAGGCTCACACATGCTCACAGACTATCATGGAGTGTAGCCATATTGTTTCTTACGCTTCTAAGTTTCCTCGTTGGTGGCTTTTGCTCCCAACTCTGCTTGATGGTATCTCTGTTGTACCTGTTGCCTCTTGTGGGATGCCAAGGGGAATTGTCTTGATGCTTACAGAGGCAGTCATCCTCCAGAGCTGTGATGGTGCTTTATGGATACAGAGACCACCCCTTTCTCCAGCTCGCATTGGGGCTATCACCTGGGAGACCAAAGAATTGCTTTTGCTCCCCCAAGTCATGCCTCACAGAATCTTTAATTAAAATGATCCTTTCATTTTCCCTTGCACTTCTTCTTTTGATTAGAGGTCAGGCTCCTCTCCTGGGCGTGGGAGAAATAATACCAGGACATTTCTCCATTTCTCCTCCCACCTCTTATTTCTGCCGCTGGTCCTGGGGCATGAAACTTCCCCTCTTCCTTTATTTAAAAAGCACATCAATACATGCACAAAAAATTAACTCCCTTTAGTGGGTTATACTAGTCTTTTAAGACACATGGTCTCAGATTGATCAGGCCTATGTTCTGGTTAAGCAGCCTATATTAAAGCACTTGCAGATCTCCACATCAAAATGTTTGTACCTTGGTGAACATTGGAATGAGCCCTAGAACTTCTTAATGTCACCTATGAGCAGCCTTGTTGGCTGCCCTGTTGCATTGTCATTCTTTTCCTGATTGTCTCTCTTTTGTTTCCTCTTTCTCTTTTTTGGATGAAGCATGACTTTGTAAAATGTGTAGTGTTCAACCTGTTTTGTGCTTTGCTTCAGTGGAAGTTAGCATTCCACCCTGCTCTTTGATCAATGCATTTAAGAGTCAAGCAGATCACATGGTGATTTTCTGAATGTGGCTATCACAATTTAGGTAATGCTGTTGCCTTCCTCTTGTTGCCCATGCCGTGCAAAGTAGGGTGGACTGTAGTGATTCTCAAATCTGGCTGTACATTAAAATCACTTGGAGAGCTTGAAAAAACTACCAGGTCTGGGGCCTCCATTTTCCAGAGCTTCTTGTTGTGGTTGGTCAGAAGGTCCCAGTAAGACAGAATGTCAAACAAGCTTGGTGTTGAAGAGACAGAGCAACTGCAAGAACCTTGAGCTTTGACCCCCAAGGACTAATCGTTTAGAAATACCTAAACATGCCTTAGTTTAGCATTACCTCTTGATGTGTTTTAGAGAAAAAATCTGGAAACAACTAAATAGCTGGCCCAGAATAAAAATGCTGATATCCAATTCAGCACACTTAACAAAGACCATTTCAAAACATGAAAAGTTTTCCTAATTCATTCTCACTATTCTTATTTTTCTAGTTTTCTTCTTCTTTTTTTTTCCCCATGGAAGGGAATATTCTCTGACAGCTCACAAAAATAGAAGAAGATGAGAGTGAGAACATGCATATGCACGAGAATATGACATTTTTCTTGAATTTGTGTTAAGTTTAAATTAAGAATTCACCTGTATAATTGTTCATAAATAGGTCCCCATCAATATAAATTGGTCATATTACAGTTGAATGCTATGGACTTTCCATGCCAAAAATCAGTTGTGATTTGAATAGGGAAAGGTTGAAGGCCATCAGTGGGTAAAAATGCCCCATAGTCCTGAGGGTAATGAACATTTCTCTGGATTGTTGAGGTCAACATGCATGTACAATGGGGGCTTGGGGTGTTCAGGATTGGAGCAGCTCTGCGGGTCTTCTTGATATGTACATGCACATGTTGACATGACAAGAGAAAGCTTCACAGCATTAACTCAGATTGTGAGATAATTATGACTTATTCATAGCACTGCAGCCGATTACAATAATGATTACATTTCTGTAACAGTTTCCTCCCATCCTCTTTCCTGTCCCTGGGAAGCCTGAAGAACTTTACTCATTTATTTTACAATGTCCCATAGTTGTTGCATTGATTTCTTTAAGCTGCACAAGGCATGAACCAAAGGGAAAAAGAAAGAGTTACTCAAGTTTATGAAATGAGATGGAATAAAACATACTTAAAAATCATTTGCCTTTACCTGCTTATATTTTATTAGGTCATGAGAGAGCCTTAACTATTCACTTAGTTTAAGTTCCTTTAAGCTGGCCTTTGTTGTCAGAGCAACAGAGACAGACTAAAGGATGACGTGGGCCAACATAGGGAAAGGTTATGTGTTGTAAGACTTCTCTTTAAAGGTACTGTTTTGTGGGAAGAGTAGCTTGGGAAGCATATTAATACCTTTAGAAACCACAAACAAATGGAATAGCAACTTGCAAAAATGGTTTCCAGGTAGTATTTTACTAAAGCTGAACATATCTCTACCCTATTATCCAGAAATTCCACTTCTAGATGTATACCCAGAAGAAATGAATGCACATGTCCATCAAAAGAACATGCAATTATAAGAACATTAATAGTAGCGCTTTCATATATCCCAAATTGGAAATGACCTAAATCCCTATCAGAAGGAGAATGAATACAAAATTTTATAAATTGTAGATAAATGAAATACTACTCAGCCAAAAACAACACAAGAAAATCCCCACTTATTCCTGCAGACATTATGGAAGAGGCTTAGTCACAAAAGTACATACTGTATAAATTGTTAATATGAAGTTTAATAACAGGCAAAACTAATAGATAATGATAGAAGTTCAGAACAGTGGGTTATCCTTGAAGGTTGGTATTAACTGAGAGGGGGCAGGAGAGAGCCTTCTGGATGCTGGAAATATTCTAGATCTTGGTCTGGTGGTGGTATATGTATGTCAAAAGGTATTGAGCTGCCACTTGTAATTAGAGCACATTCTATACGGTATGTATGTAATACCTCAGGTAAAACAAACAAAATAAAGACAATTATAAAAAGAAATAGAGATAGGGGCATGATATCAAAGCATCACAATACAAAAGTCAAGAGTTGTATGACCTGACTAGAAATTGTTTTCAGATGTTGATAAATTACTAGCCCTCAAAATGATCTTTTGGTAGCAGAATAAATCTATGTTCTTTCTTTCCCTCTACAATAAGTTAGTTATTTGATTACGTATTTATTATAAAGATATTTGTGGCAGACTGTTCTGATTGACTACCTAAAAACCATTCTGAACCTTGGTATTCCTTATAGATTTCTTATTATAGATGTTAAGAAAATCCAGAGGCTCATTTTCTCTTTCTTTCCAATTTCATTATAGACCCTATCTTTCAAATGGAAGACAAAGAATTTGTGGACAAGTTTTATAACTGCCACAGCATTCACAGCTGATGTAAGTTATTATGCATTTCTAGCTTTCAATCACTTTATTTTTACTGGAGAAATGGAATCCAGCAGCACACTCGCTTGGGTTCCACCAGGTCTCCAATTTAACTTTGGCCATAGATAGTCTTATGACTGGTAAGCAAGGAAGAAGGTGGGGAAGAGCTGTGGGAGAGGCAAATCAATTGTGTCTGCCAGAGATTTCTCTACTTTTGTTGATCCAAACAATAATGGACCAAAATATGAAGCTCTTTATAAAAAGAGATAACAATGACAGAATTTTAATAAAGAAAACCACATTTCTCTGGAGAATTAATGTACTCTTAAAATTAAATAGCCTTAGAATTTGCCTAATTTAAGGAATGGATAAATATAAATAATTTAGATCTCTGGGATAATCAGATCATGTCTATTGGGCTGTTAAAAGAGAGATGGGGCCCCACATCCCTCCTCCTATTTTCTTGGGATATGACAAGCCAGGGTGGGCTTTGTGGTTCTTATCACTTTGTGTGGCAAGAAGGCTTTGAACACAAAAATATGCTCATAAACAGAATGAGAAAGAAGCATTCGTTGGAACATGACAAGATATAAAAATTAGGGAAAGCAAAGGTTTTTGAAATTAGAAAGGAAAACTGAAGTTTAGCACAAGTTTAGGAAAGGAAGGGAAAAAGTCCATAATTAGGGTTTTATATTTAACTTGAAGTTGTACAGTACAGGGTCTCTGCTGATAATTAATTAAACGGGATTAAATATTCACGTCATTCACTTTTTTCCTGTTTTTCTAAACATTTAATCTATACGTAAAAATTGAAAAATTGTGCTGTAAACACCACACACCCATCACCTAGATCCTACAATGAGTGGTTCAGTATATTTATCACATAACTATCCATCTATTGATCCTGTTGTCCATCATCAATTTAGTTTAATTTTGGCATATTTTAAAATAAGTTGCAAACATTAATACACTTCTCCCATGAACACTTCAGCCATTTATATTTTTCATGGAAAAATCAATTTGAGCAAAATCAGGTGTTATTTCTTCCCTCAGTTATTTATTGTCTTACATATTGAACCATTACCATAGAAGTTATGATATTAATTAACATTTTTTGAGCACATCCTAGGTACCAGACATGTAATTCTTGCAGTAATCCTGGGAAGTAGGAACTATTGTTGTCCCTATTTTATAGATAACAAAGCTGAGATACGGTGAGTTAAATACCTGCCCAAAGTTATAGCCAGGAAGTGGCCAAGCTGTTACTTAAACCCTTGCATTTTGACTTGAGCCTGATCCCTGAATCACCAAGAAGAGTAATAAGGGATTGCAAGTCTAGTTCCCAGGAGGAAAGAGCCATTTGGAGGTTTCCAAAACCTGGCAAGAGATGGCAAAGACTGGATGTGCCTTGGACAATACACACCACTCTTTCCATTCATTTGTACACAAGAGAGAACTGTATAGTACAGGAAGGATTTTCTAAGTAGTAGATTATTAAACTTTCTGGATTTTTTTTGTGTGCTATTTCTGCCCTATTTTTGACCATTGCATAGCTATGTTCATAAGTGCATTTACCACCAAACCCTAGGAAGAAAATGAGACAGCATTAGTGTCTTGTTCTTTAATTTTAAAAAGTCCTTTTTAGTTGAAGTGTCATATATACACAGAAAAGTGCTCTTATAACAAACTGAACATAACTGTGTATGCCAGGAACAGAGCAAATATTAGTTTCACATAGGTGAATGCCCAACTATTTATATATGGACTTCAGCAAGTCATATCTACTCCTTTACTATCTTTACATTTAAATGGAGACCAAAGCAAATGCTTTACCTCCTTCTGAATATTAGTTACATAGTCACTGGGTCTATTTATTAAATGGATAAACCCTATATCTATAATATTTGTGGATTAATATGGCTTTAGATGAGAAATATACATTAGTACAAACAGATGTAAGAACTGAAACTCTCTAGGTAGAATTAAACTCATATTTTTATTCAGTTTCTATTTTTTCTTTGTCCTCGTTTTTTTTTCTGTCTTGACATTCTCTATGTTATGTAAAACTGTTTTTACCCTTTTACTTTCTATATTTTGAAGAACGTTAATAAATAAAAGATGTGAAAACCAAATTGCTATTCAAATTCAATTGTTTCCAATTATACCAGGAACTAAAACAGAACTCAGCAATTCACAGCTTCTTAGGGTGAAAGCAGCTCAACATTATTCAGTCTTATATAAAAGAAATAGAGAAACAAAGGAAAAGGGGGAGGAAAATTTGGAGATGAGAAATATGATGACAGGTTAATATTATGTTAATATTATGAACGGATGGACTTAAGAAGGCTCTGAAAAATCAACGTCAAGACCTGGCATTCTCTGATCCATTCCTAGTGTCGTCAAATCATCTGTATTATTGGAGGCTTCAGTCATTTCTTGCCTTTCATTCGTTTCCTTGTCTTCCTTTGATCAACAGCTAACATATAGTATACTTATTTCAAAACTAACTATAGCAGTTATAAATATTTCTCATGTATAGAGGGGGGTAAATAAAAGAATGGTAAGTAAACCTCAGTGTTGGAGATTCTAAACCACTCCAAACAATTGAGTGTGTCAAAAGGCTTCAAGAAATAAACTGTTGTCAACTTTCCTTTCTATATAGGTTTAAAAAGAGAAAATTTAGGCTAACAATTTCTGAAATAAGTACCAGTGATAATTCTTCTATGATCATACAGGTGGAGAACTAGAATGCTGTTTCAAATGAACTGACATGGCCCTGGGTGTTTTGATGAGGGCACATGTATCTTAGGAGCAGAGATGGGCAAGTGTCCCATACCTTTATGCATTCTTTGTGGTTTGTTACAGAATAACCTGTTTGATGCATGGATTTGGAAGATACGTTAGTCAGTTTTAGCTGCAGTAACAAACAACCCCAATATTTTAGTAGCTAAAAAAATACTTCTTTATTTATTGTCTATGGGTCTACTGGTTGGCTTGGCTTTGCTAGGCTCAGCTAGGCTTGGATCCAGGTTTTGGGCCTGATTCACATTTGGTACATGTCCATAGAACTCAGGCTAAGGAACAGCAGTGATCTGAGACATGCTTTTTCCATGATGAATGATAGGAGCACAAAAGTTACTTTTGCTCATAGCAGACACACTGTCACTTCTCCTTACATTCTATTGGTCAAAGTAAGTCACAAAACTAGGCCTAAAGTCAATTGGGCGGAGACATTTACTTGACAAACTCCTACTGCAAAGCCAAATGGCAAAAGCTGTGAATTTATAATTCTATAAACAGGAAGGGAGTGAGGGTTGTTTACACAAATCCAAACTATCATAGTAGGCCTCCATTAGAGAAAGTTCTTGGGGTTAGTAGAATGTGATTTGTCCCTTTTTCCCATAGTTTAGCTATTCCAAAGTGTGAGGTAAAGGACTTTTTATATAAGAGTTTTAATTTTAAAAGTATATTTAGGAACACTAAGATTTAGAATAGCTTGAACATAAGATGAATAGCTTGAACTAATTCAGATAGCAGACTATGTGAGTTAGTCAAGCAACATGGACTTATTAGGCCCTTATTACTGGTCACCACCATGCTAGGTCTGTGTGAAGATATCAAACATCCAGGCAAATAGGAAAAAATGTAGAAGAGGGCAAAGTGGTTTCCTTTTAGCTGAGCTTTGGGATTTCAGTCCTGAGGGGAGTGAGCACCCATCTTCCCATACTACCGGTGCTCCGTCATCACAAGCCCCTGCATTTGGATGGAATGTGTCTACATTTAAGAGGGTAACATAATGATGAGTTTGAGTGGGGCTCAGTGAATCATCTTTCTGTGGGCAATACATGGGCCTACCTGTATCTCACAACTCACGCTGACACTTCTCCAGGCAAGAAAGAGAGAAGAGCTGAGCTGGTGTTTGTTGAGATCTGGCTCTCTCTTCCTTGCTTTGCTTAAATAAAGAAAGAAGTTTCTTCCTCCTTTCGAGGGTGGGGCAAGAAAATGTCTCACATTTTTTTCTCTTTTTCACTACGATGAAAAATTTTCCAACAAGAACTTGAGCTCTTCCAACACTGAACAAATGTTTTTCAACATTCAGAGCAAATGTATTCTATTCTGAGCAAACTCTACATTGTGAGTGTGGGCAGGAGACAGCAATGACTGTGAGTGACCCGGATAATTCTGCAATGAGATTGAAAAGCAAGATCAAGCTGTGGGCTTGAATGAGACTTGGAAATCTCCCTCTAATTCCTATTTGGAAAATATTCAGTTAGCCTAATGAGTGCATTTAAAGAAAGTATTCCTGCTAGGTTTCAAAAACGGAATAACTGACCTAATTTCTATTTGGACCAGAATCAGAATCCAATCCCTGTCTATAGAAAAATAAGCCTAGAAGAGACTACAGCAGCCGTACATTTGTACTTATATTTCTAAAGAGGATGGTGTCCAAGCCACTGTGCACCAAGACTCTGTGGTCATCCAGATGTTCTGCTGGGCAAGGTGTTGCACTCCTTGCCTTATAACTGCTGCAAAGCAGGTTAACTCCACTCTCAGAAAACCCAGCTGTGCTTTGTGTGAGGCCATTATGTGGATAAAGAAATAGGCTCTTTTTGGATGTAGTGAGTTTTAGAGGCAGGTGCAGATGAACAGCCATCATATATATTGGGGTGTTGCCTGCCTTAATCTGTTAACGCAGTCTGAAGTGGGGTGTTACATTTTCTAGTGTGGATCACCTTTTAATTAGGGTTTTAGTTCTATATGACATTTAACTTCAGGGGTTCACAGAACCTTTTAAGTTATGACCCCAGATTAAGAGTCTCTACTTTAGATCCTTCTATTTATTAGCATTTATTTTAGGCTATTTGCTGGATAGAAAGACATGGGTTAGTGAAGGGACAAGGTGTAGACAGTTTGGCTCCAACACCTATGCTATTATTAATTAGCCACAGAACTTTGCTGCATTTCTTCATTTGTAAAATGGGAGCATTGCAGTACTCTCTCGAGGTTGTTGTGAGAATAAAATGAGGCTATTTCTTAGCTTTTGAGTAAGTGGGTGTTCAAGTAATGGCAACATTTACTATTGTTATCCTATACTGATTTTGTTTTTATATCATGCATCCAACAAATGGAAAGCACATCCCAACATCTTGCAATAGAAGTGTGAATCAAATGATACTTTTAAGGTTGCTGCTTTGTCTTGAGATATCTAGTACACCTACATTTACACATAACTCTTGGTGCCTCCTCCCTGGCACGTTGCCGACCCCTATCATCTCTAAACACTGTGCTAGTTAAGCATTTAGAATGAAATTACTGGTGTGTGTAGATGCTCAAAAAATTAATCATTATTGTAATTATTATTATTATTATTAGTATTGTTGTTATTGTTACTGTGCTGCTTCATATAGTCGTTCTCCAGTGAAATATTAGTTTCAGGGGAAAGAGGGTCTCAAGATGATTTTTTTTTCCTAAGAGGGGAGAATATCAAAATAATAAGGGGGACAAAAACTAACTTTTTACCACTTCTCTTTTTTTCAATGAAAATTTATTTCCTTGCATTTCATTCATTTCACTCAAGATAGGCTGGGTATACAGGCTCACCAGCCTTTCCAGGACAAATGACTAAATTGGAATTTTCGGGAACAGCCCTGAGCAGAACAAAGAAATGTGTCAGTCTTCCATTACAGGCTGGAGCTGGTCTATGTTCTCCCAGCCAAGAAGCTGTGTGTTCAAAGTCTTCCCTTCTTGGTAGCCACACTTGTTCTTAGGTCTTGATTTCTCTTGAGGGTACAAACAACTAACAATAGATAAAAGTGTGAGCTTATAAAGTTGGAATCAAAGTCCAGGATTATGTCTTTGTACACCTAGAACCTGGAAAAGGCTCAATAAATATCAAGTGAACAAAAAAGCAAAAGGATTCAAGTGGGTGGAATGTTAGTTGTTAATTGGTGAGGAAATTTATTTTTTGCTGGGGTGAAAGGGGCTTCTTGTTGCCCTCGAAAGCTCAGTTTTCTCTTGTCCTGAATTTTCTGGTCGTGGCAATCGAACACCACTCTATTACTGGTGTTTTGGATACACTGAATACAGTAATATCTATATTACCATAATTTTTGAACTTGAAGCTCTGCTTTCCCTCCCTGTTCCAGGGTAGCCCCAGATTCACATAACGTAACTTTTTTCAAGGTGCCAGAGTATGAGAGGGTCTGACTAAAGACACTATATTGGTTAGTTATTGCTATATAGCAACTGCCCCAAAACACAATGCCTTTAAACAACAGCTATGGGTTTTGTTTTGTTTTGTTTTTACTTAGAAATTTGCAATCTGGGCTGGGCTCAGTTGGGTGGTTCTGCTGGCTTTCCAGTGTTTACTGATAAGGCTGCATCCAGCTGATGAATTGGCTGGGGACAGGGCTTAATTGTTTCATTAAGTAATAAAAGAGAAAGGAGGGAGGAAAAAAACGGGCATAGGTGATAGAGGCTCTGTTTATCCCTCTGGCGACCAAATCAAAGTTGTGATGGAAACAAGGAGCAGCAGCAAGGAAAAATTGCCTGAGATCTAGATGAACAAGCCATACGACTAAGGAGAAATCCAAGAAATCACCCTGCAACAGCATAAGGTAGGACGGGGAGAGGACATGGGGCAGCCGGGTACCAAGCGGCTGAGTGAGATGGAGGCAGCAGCAGAAGCAGCAGCGGCAGAGGCAGACGCCTCTAACAGGGGCTGTGTCTGCAAACGGACTTTCGTGGTGACAGACCTGCTTGCTCTGAGCACCAGTGCCAATTCGGCTGTTCGTAGGGGCCACCAGGGAATTATGGGGAGACATTGTTGGAGTGAGGGCTGAGTGGAGACTCACTCTGTACAGAAGTATGGGTGGTATCCATTGTTTCCTGTCAAGCCCTCCCCGCTCCCAGTGAGAGGACACAGTGCCACCATAGCCTTTATGTCATCAAACTGGATAACAGAGGTCGCTCTGCCCAGAGGATTCCCTTAAACCCCGCCTCCCCTACTTGCGGCCCCACCCAAGCTACATCCAGGTGTATCCTCAGTGAGTCAGGTGCTCCTTGCTGAGCAGCGCCTAGACTCACACTGGAGGCAGCTGGCCTTGGTTTCTGGTGTGGCCTTTTGAGGCAACTATAAGCACAGCATCTGTGGATTGCTTGCTGAATCTTGACAGGTATCTCTGGAGTGGTAGAGGCTTGGGCTAACTTGGCCTGCAGCTGAACCCCTCTCAGGACTGTGCCACTGGACACCTACACACAAATCCACACTAATAAGACCAGGAGACTTAGGAGCTTTGCTTAGTACATAGAAACAGACATGGAAAGGCAGCCAAAATGGAAGAAAAGAAGCAGAAACCATATGAGAGAACAGAACAGAGATCCAGATATAATGGAGTCAAGTAATCTAACAGATGCAGAGTTCAAAACACTGGTTATAAAGATGCTCAATGAACTTTTGGGAAGTGTAGATAAATTCAGTGAGAACTTCAACAAAAGATAAAAACATAAAAATGGAAATGGAAATTATAAAAGGAACCAGTCTGAAATGAAGAACACATTATCTGAGATGAGAAGTATATTAAATGGAATAAAAAAGAATAAACAAAGTGAATAAAGGAAAGGATCAAATGCCCTATCTAGAGGAGGAAAAAGCCAAAGACACAATCAGAATGGCAGAGATAAGATGCCAAGACTATAAAAATAATTTAAGGAGCATATGGGACACTATTAAGGCCAATATTCGTCTGATTGGTGTAACTGAAGAAAATCAAGATGTTGAACAGCTGTTTGAAGAAATAATGATGGAAAACTTCCCTAACCTGGTGAAGGAAATGGACATAAAACCCCAGGAAGCTCAGAGAATTCCAAAAATCAGGGATCCAAAGAGGCCCACACCAAGACACATCATAATTAAAATGCCAAAGGTTAAATACAAAGAAAAAATTAAAAGCAGCAAGAGAAAAACAAATAATTACATATAAGGGAACACCCATAAGACTGGCAGCTGATTTCTCAAAAGAAACTATGCAGGACAGAAGGGCTTGGCAAAAAATTTTGAAGATGAAGACCCAGGATACAACCAAGAATAATTTATCCAGCAAAGCTATCATTTAGAGTTGAAGGACAGATAAAGAGCTTCCCAGACAAAAATAAGCTAAAGGAATTTATCACCACCAAGCCAGATTACAGGAAATGTTGGAGGGACTTCTTTAAGAAGAAAAAACATGTATCAAAAACAGGAATAAAGAATGGTAACAACTACATTCCTATCAATAAGTACCTTAAATGGAAAAGAATTAAGTGCTCCAACCAAGATGGAGCTAAAAGGATAAGAAAACAAGACCCCTACATATGAAAAGGAAGAGAATGGAAAAGATACTGCTGTGATAAACCTAGAAGTATTTAAGTCAGACAGAGAAACACTAGATTTCACTTATATGTGGAATTTAAGGAATAAAAGAACAAACTAATCAAAAACAGACTCACAATATAGTGGATGATTTGGTGATGGACAGGGGGAAGGGGATGTGGAGGCTGGGAGAATGGGGTGAGGGTTAAAGAAATACAAATTAGTAGCTGATGGATGGTCACAGGGATGGGGAGCACGGCATAGGGAATGCAGTTAGCATTAATACGTTGGCTAGGTGGAGTTAGGGGAGGGAGGGAGCAATTGGGGGGATCATTTTATGAACTGTATAGATGTCTAACCAATGTACCGTATACTCGAAACTAATTAAAATAAATAAATAAATAAGGAGAAGAGATGGCTTTTCCTTACAATTGATAAATGTAGAAGGAATGAAATAGATAGATGATCATCACTGGGCAAACGTCACAGTAATAATTTTTATTAAAAATTATCAGTGATTGAAAAATAAAAAAACATTGGAAAAAAAGAATTATCAATGAATGCTTACGTTGGTGGGCAGAACATGATGAGAACCAGGATATTTGCATGGTCTTCCTATAAGATATTTATCAATTACAAAAGAAAAAAATATTTCTTTAGAGTGGAGAAAGTTGGCAGACACTACCTTAACCAAGTGATCCAAGTTGACATCATCAATAATAAGACATATTGACATCATTTACACCTGATACGATGCACCAAGAAGAACATATCACTTCTGTGGTATTGTTGTCAAAAATGCTTAACTTCAATCTGATCATGAAAAAACATAGACCAACACCACTTGAGGGTTGTTATACAAAATTTTGACCAAGACTCTTCAAAAGTGTCAATGACATGAAAGTCAAGGAAGGACTGAGAAACTTTCACAAAATGGTGGAGACTAAGGAGACATGGTGACTAAATGCAATGCAGTATCCTGGATTAGATCCTGGATCAGAAAGGACATTAGTGGGAAAACTAGTCAAATCCAAATAAAGTCTTTAGTTCAGTTAATAGTAATATGTCAATTTATATTTCTTAGTTTTGATAAATGAACTATGGTTATGCAAGATATTAACATTAGATGAAGCTGGGTGAAGGGTCTGTGGACACGTTCTGTATTCATTTTGCAACATTACTATAAGTCTAAAACTTTTAAAAATAATACATTAAAAGGGATATATAGAGAGATATAGACAGCTCTCTATAATAGTGCGTGTGTGTGTGTGTGTGTGTGTGTATAGAAGAAACTCTATATAACTATAAACTCTCTATATAACTCTCTCTATATATATAGTATAAACTCTGTGTATAGGTGTAGTGAGGCAAAGGCTAAAGCATGGACCCACTGGGAGTTTATTACCAATAGCCCAGGCAAGGAATGATGGTGGTTTGCAACAGGATTGCAACAGAGGGATGAGATTGGATTCTGGATATATTTGGAATGCGTTACCAACAGGATTTGCTGATGTATTGGTTGTAAGCAGAAGAGAAAGACGAGTTGAGGCTATATTGAGGCCTTTTAGAAGGTACTTCCTTAACCCTCTGTTTCCTAGAGGACTAGGTCTCAAAAAAAAATCAAAGGCTGACTCTAGGAACAAGGTACCTATAAGTCAGGTGATTAGAGTAAAAGTTTGGGAAATGAAGAACCAGCAGGCTGAATACAGAGAACTGGCATTGGTGGAAAAGAGATGGCCAGAAGAGAGGATATTTTCTATCTAGATCCATTTTTTATCTCTGACACTGATCTCTTCCCTCTTACAAAGACAAAGGACACAATACAATTATATGAGGAAAACATGAGTTGAGAAAATAATGGCTAGTCAAACAGAGAGGGAAAGTCTGATGAACAATGGTATCATCGTTGGCTAGCAAAGCCAAAATATTTACTATTTGGCCCTTCACAGAAAAAGTTTGCCAACCGCTGGCCCAGGCAGTGAGAAGATAAGAACACAGTATCTGCATGTGAGTGTCATATATGCTGCCCAATACGTCGTATGTAGGGCGCCTAAAACATTAAGATAGAAGATGGAGAAAGCTGACATTGAAAGACCACTTTAATCCATAATTCACCTTTATTAACAGCCTCTATCTGATGGACAAAAACCTTCAGCACCACTGGTGTCTCTTTGAAGTGTCTATCCTTATTTCTAGGATAATCTCTCTCTGATGGAATGGAGACATCCATCCCACTGTTGAACCTGTCACACTGTATTTATTTTCTCCTTATGCCTCTTTTTGGCCCCCTTCTTATTTCTTTTCTATAATTTCCCCCCTCCTTTGTTCAGTCTTTATCTTTTTCCCTTAGACACTCACCAGATTTTGACAGCGTGATTACTTAATACTTACCTGCCAAATTAACTGACTTATTTTACCAACTGGGTGGATATACAATACCTTGACACTTGCTATTTGAATATTTTACTGATTTTTTTGTATGTCCATGATGAATAAATAATGGTATAAGCATTCAAATATTGGTAATTGGCCTGTTTTGGTTAAAGTATGCATTGCAATATACATCGTCTTTCTCACTGATTGTAGTTCAATGAAGATTAATAGGTTAATATTAAAATTAATAATCTCCATTCCTCTTCACTTTCTAGACTTCCAACTTGGGATATTTACAGTGAAAGAAGAAAGGGAATTTAGTCAAATGAGCAGTGTGAATAGCAGAGTAGTCCAGTTATTTGAAAAAAGGACATACTCCTGTAGTTCCCAAATATTTAGTTCTGAAATGGGCCCAAGTCTATTGTAATAACCAAGAATTATTGGCAACTATCTGTTGGTGCTGTTTATTTATTTATTACATTGGAGGTTTGAGTTTTATCCCCCAAATACAAAACACACTGTCATTATTAAAACACACAAAACTCTCCCTTCCCTCCTTCCTCCCTTCACTTCCTTGATTCTTTCATTCCTTCCTTCCCTTTTATAAGCACCTTTCTTTCCTTCCTTCTCTACTCTGCACTGGCAATGTTTCCACTGTGTCTAATGTGTATATTTAAACTTGTATGTATCAGAATATGTAGGTTATATAGGACTAACTTTATAGAATATGTAAGGTTACATTGTGGGTGTTTTAAAAGTTTACATTAATGGTTTTCCAAAGACCTGATTCTATTTTTGAATATATATGCATTTAGAACCATATCCTCAATATCTATCTATGTTGTTGTGTGTCCACCTACTTTGTTGCTTTTAACTGCTGCATGATATACTAAAGTGTGTACGCTTCACATTCCAATTAACCATTATACCCCAGTGATGGACACTTAGGTTGGTCCAACTTCCCTTACCACAATTAACAATCCTCATAAATGTGTCCTTTTAGGCTGTGTGTGAGTTTCTCTGGGATATATTCCCAGGAGTGGGATTGCTAGTTCATATGGTACATGAATACTCTGATTAAATTGTGTCAGATTGCTCTCCATAATGGTTACATCAGTGTGTATACGTGTGTGTTTGTGTGTGTGTGCACACATTCTCAGAGTCTAAGAGTAAAGTATCACGTGTCAGTCGTTGTCCTTGAAAATCCATGAAGCCAGATTGGAGACCATTGCTTAGGGTGACAAAATTTTTCTTCTAGGATTCATCCTACATTCTTATTAATAATAAAAATAAGTACCATAAAGTGAGTACTTAATACATGTCAGGGACAATGCCAGGTGCTTTACATCCTTTGTTTTATTTAACTTTTACAATAACGCTATGTAGTAGGTATTGGTATTATCACTTCTGTTTCAAGGATGTAAAAACTTAGGCTAGGAGAGTGTGAGTGACTTGCTCGAGCTTATAAGTTTCAGATCTGTGATGGGACTCAGGTCTGTCTAACTCCAAAGCCTGTGCTTTTAATCACAATGCTATAATGACTCCCATCATCCCTTTATCAGAAAGATTTTTTGATGTACTTGATATTTGTCTTCACCCTCTCTGTGTGCTGTAGGTTTTAGAATACCAGGCTAATGTTGGGACAGGGGGAGTGGGGAAGAGAGAAGTGATGGGATGGACCATTGCAGCTTTGGGCATCAGTGTTCAATGTACCATAAGAGAACACATTTGCATTCTGGTTTATAGCTCAATTACTTCAATTTTTATGAGTGAGAACCAGTCTTTCAAGTGGTAAAATCATGTACTTTGAATTACCAAAACTGAGGCCAGGACCCAGTGAATGACAATGAACAATAGAAGCTTTGTTAATTGATCTATACTTATTTATGTTGTTGGAGGAACCAATGTCCTCCATTTCATTAGTAAGCCCTGCTTACTGATGCCCACAGAATGCTGAATACTACACTTGAAGTTAGGAGGCTGCTCTCCACTGTGCCTGAGCACTTCTGCTCCTACCAAATGAACTCCATGCTTAACAGAGATAGTCGTGTTTGTTCCTTACCTGTTTACGGCAGTTATAGTTAGTAGTGGAAGTTACATAGTCTAATAAAATATTAAATGAATGGATGAAATGTGAGTGCAATGTTGTTTCTGTGAAAATTAGGTTGGTTCATAAGACTCAATAAATATGAGTTGTTAAAAAGAGTTATTGGCAAATTAGGGTGTGGGGAGGCAACTGTAAAAGATGGGAGAAATCATTAAATTTCTTGAAATATTCACCACTGATTGCCTCTGAAAAGTCGAGTTCTCAATCCACTCTGAAGAAATGGAATCTGAAAATCATAGATGATTTCATTATGGGGGTGGTTCATGTAAGAAAGACTATACAACTCCAATTAGCAGACCTATCCTCAAAGGCCTTGACCTTTCATCAAAATATTAGCAAATAAATGTACATTTGTGTTTTCAGTTAAATCTAAGTTAACATATGATTATATCATTTTTATACCTCCCAGCTTTACCTGATTCATTTTGTTAACTAGCTAACCATATATCTGTGTTACATTGGGCAAACTCTTCTGAAAATCCATACTTGAAGAGACCACCCATTACCTTCTATTACCATATATTAACTCCATCAGTACCAGGGGAAATATCTCGTAATCAATAAGTATATATAGTCAAATAATTTTTAGCAAAGTTTAAAGGAATCGAAATGCTCAGGTACAATGTTATGCCATTGTCCCACTGACTACTGGTTGTTACCAGCCACTTTTTAATCTACCTTTGAATATTCTTATTTTGCACTAAAGAGAACATTTAGCACCCTCACACACCGGAAGGCCTGAGCTCTCACAAGTCTTGTTGCTTGTTGCTTCTGCCGAAGGTCTCAGAGGAACTTCTCATCAAAATTCTGATCTCAGCACCTTACAACAAAGGAGAAATGACATTAAATGGCTCCCTATCACTCCCTAATAACTCTCCCTTTGAGATTGGAGTTTTAAACAGTTTTGAAGGTCACATACCTTTTTGAAAATCAAGTGACAACTTTGGACCATCTCCCCCACAAATGCAATGCACATTGAATTTTACATACACATTATTGAACAAGGTTTTGGTCTTCTTAAAGTTTATCCATAGATCCAGGTTTATTACTTCAGCTTTACTTGATGCTACATGGGAAGGTTAGGAGGTGTGGGTTATTTTGGCTCTGGCATTAACTAGTTAGGTCATCTTAGGCCTATCCATTAACTTCCTTGGGCTTCAGTTTCCTCATCTATAAAATAAGAAATTTATCATACATTAATCTCAACTATCCCTTTCATTTCTACCATAATTCTATTCAGGCTCTTCAGTCTTTTTAATGAAAAGGAACTTAGCATCAGAGTCAGAAAGGCCTGAAATTGCTATTTCTTTGCAGAACATAAAGGAATGGTAATGACTAATAGTGGATACTGTCTAGAGACATCCTTTCTTTTGATTCCACAAATATGTATTGAGGGCCTACTATGTGCCCAGCCCTGTGCAAAGCACTGGTAAGCTTCATAGAAAAATAAGGTCCCTTCTTTGCCACCCAGACTAGGGGTGGTTTCAGTGTACTTATACATTTTATATTTTAAGAAGTGAAAAGACCAAGTTATGTGAATTCCCTTGGTGTGAATAAAATCTGCTTAAATGGTCTCTAGTCAGGCTTTTTTCTGGCAGCTATACTTCTAATTCAACTCCCTCCTTCAGGAGAAAAGCTCATGTATGGAGGAATAGGCTTCTTTGCCATTCTACAACTCTCTGCTTGCCAGAGACCAGCTTTTAATTCTTAAAGGGACCAGGCCTTTCTTCTCTGAAACCTTTGAAAACCACTTTCAACAGCACAGTTCTCAAGCAGTCAGGCTCATACCCACGTTGCTTTCCTGACTTCCAACCAGGAGGGGAAAATGTCTGCAGGGTTGAGCTGGTTTGTGGGGGATACAATGGAGTATTGAGAAGTTCTCATTTTTATTTACTTATTTGATAATCTGCTACTTATTTTATTTTTCCTCCTTTGTTCAGTCTTTGTCTTTCTCCCTTTGATACTCACCCGATTCTGACAGCATGATTACTTAATACTTACCTGCCAAATTAACTGACTTATTTTACCAACTGGGTGGATATACAATACCTTGACACTTGCTATTTGAGTATTTTACTGAATTAAAAAAAAATGTCCCCAGTGATATCTTATCCAAAGGCAAAGCCCTAGGGTTCTTTTTATTTTTTAAAAAAGCCATTTTTTTTGCTTTTATATTTTAAAACCACGTTTGGTTATAATACATGTTCTACTATAAGATAGAGCCAACTAGTTTTCTCCTTCCAGTTACAAAGAGTGAAAGATACACATATAAGCATATATTCCAATTTAATTTTGTGGAAATTGCTCTGCCATCCCCCAACAAGAATATGGCTTTGTTCAAAGAGATTTAGTCTCTGGATTGGGGCAATTAAGCTATTTTTTGTTTGATATTTTTTTGGTATACAGTTAGAAATGGATAAATAAAATATTTCCCAAGAACAAAATAACAACTTTTTATGAGATGTGGGATTAATGACATTTTTTTTCTTATCTTTCTAGAAATTAATATACTGCCCACCTCCAACACACACACTTCTCCTAGATCAGTATAAAGGGATGAAAGATAGAAAAGGGTAAAATAAGAGCTCGCATATATATTTTGTCATTTTCTCAAACAAATATTCAACTAAAAATTGAGTCTCAAGATAATTATTCATATCTTAGGGCTATAGGAGCATGGCATGCTTTGTTCTCCACTGTGATATTTCAGAGATTTTGCTTAACATTTGTAAGCTTCTCTGAGAAGACAGAATTTTAGTTTCAGGTCCAGAAAAGATCAGGTTATGTAAATTTCCCCAGGACTGAATAAAATCTGCTTAAACAATCTGTCTCAAATTGAGCTTCCTTGCTGTGTGTGACACCTTTACAGCCATTTGTGTTTGGGCTTCTCGAAACAAGGAAGGAGAGAAAAACAACAAAAATATAATAGGCTTAAGGGAGTCTGGGAGTCAGGTTGTGTGCTGTAAGGAACAAGGATGTTTTCTCTTTAACCCAGTGAAAACTAACTCTCAAGGTGAAATGAAGATAATGCTTGAGTAACACTTGGTGATGGGGTCATCTTGTTAAGCTTTATTGCCTATGGATTTGATATGATTAGCATGGTTTAAAGCACAGGATATTTCACAAAAAGGTAGAGTTTACTTTCTGTTTGAGCTCTATGATTTCCAGAATCTACCAACTTTGTCCTTACTAATTTCAGTTTCCTAGAAATGATTTCAGTCCCTATAACCTCAACTAACAGTGGTTCTCAAAGTGTGGTCCAGGGACACAGGAGGTTCACATGACTTCTTAGGAGATAAACAAGATAAAAACTATTTTCATAAGAATATTAAGAAATGATTTGCTTTCCTAATTCTCATTTCTTTTTCTTGAGTGTAGAGTAAAAGTTTCTAGAAGCTGTATGATGTGTGATATCACAAAAGACTGAATGTAGAAGATATATGAAACAGTTGTCTCCTATTAAGTCAGACTTTAAAGAGATTTGCAGAAATATAAAACAATGCCACTCATCTCACTTTTTTTTTGTTTTAGAAATATAGCCATTTTTCGCAAAACATTTATACGAACATGGGTCTATTGTTACTTTAAAATAGATAAATATTGTAAAAGTTTTCAGTTTTCTAATATGGCAAATATAAATAGATATCAATCCATATAAACAAAAGGTCTTTGGAGTTCTCAGTAACTTTGAAGAATTTAAAAAGTTCTTGAAACCAAAAAGTTTGAGAACTGCTGCTCCATTAACATATACAACATGGCTCATTGTAAAAAAGAATGTAAGAGAAATACTGTAAAAAGTTAAAAAAATTAATTAATGGAGCCTGAGGACATTTTTACCCCATAATCTAGCAATAACACATCTAAATTCAATGCTATTGCAATTGTGTGCCTTACAAAGACTCATTTGTGACATACAATCTTTGTCATATGAATCTGCTTGAATTTAGCAACTCAGGGCTAACTGCTATTGCTCTTTGTAATTTGATCATTGTTATATAGGTGAGTGTTTCTTTATTTGCCACTAAAATGGATTATTAAATGATTGTTACACAGGTGAAGTTAGGGATTTACCATTTGCTCTGTTTTCCCCATATTTATTGGTTCTGGAAGATAAACAGCATTTGGTGAATTGTGTAGTGCAATTATCTATGATCATCTTAAACTCATAACTACTGTGTATTTGTTAATTAACCTAAAAAGGTGGTAGCTTCAGAAAAATAACTGTTAACAGTGTTGATGAAACTGTAAAAATTTGACATTTGTGCTGGCTCTCCATAATTCTTTATAATTATGTTTCTTTTACCCTGATCTCATATAGTTTTGCTCTTCCTATTCTTTAGAGAGGACTGTATCCAGTTATGAACAATTTAAATGGAAACGTGAGCATTTAGAGAGAGATTTTATAGAAGAAAAGCTTAAATTGAGAGTCTTCAGCTTGAAGAAGAAACTTGGCAGCAAAATCTCTAAGCATAGAGAGCCTTATTTTGCAGAGGATGGAAACCAGCTGTCTTTCAACTCAAGGCAACTAGAATAAGAGGACACGAACTTAAAGTGTAATCAGAGGGATTTAGTTAAGACACACTGAACATATTCCCTCACAGCAAAGGCTGGCAGATTCTGGAGCAGGTTCCTGAAGGCAGCTGTGGATTTTCTTACTCTGGAGCCTTAGGAATTTGAAACTGTTTTTATGTTGATCAACTGTAGGCAAAAGTTAGGTAACTGCTTCCTAACCTTTTGAGACTTTGGCACTTAGATATCTTAAAATTTTCCCTGTAACATCTGGATATGGGTGAGCAGCAAGGCTTTTGTAAAGTTACATCTGCATATTATAATGAAGAGGGAGAAAAGAAAGGGAAGAGACTATAACTGCACAGAATTCAGCAACAGGGGCGGTTTCTGCCTGTCTGCCTGCTTCCTTTCTTCTTCCTACAGGTCATGTTCTTCTTGGCCCTCAGAATGATTTTTAAAAAATATTACACCAAATATATTTTTATTGTGATAAAAATACATAATATATATTTTTTTGCCATTTTAAGTGCATAGTTAGTTCAGTGGCATTAAATACATTCACATGCAACATCACCACCATCCATCTCCAGAACTTTTCATCATTCCAAAATGAAAATTGGTCCCCATTAAACAACAGCTCCCCCACTCTCCCTTCCCAGTAGGCCCTGGTAATGTCTATTCTTTCTTTCTCTATGAATTTGAAGAATGATCCTTTAAAAGAGCATATTGGATCATAGTTCCCTGCTTCAAATCCTGGCTGTCGCTTTCCATTGCAATATAGAATAAATTCTCAGCTTCTTACTGTGGCTCCACCTATTCCTCTGAGATCATCTTCAAGCACTGTCTCCTTTGTTCACTGCAACCCACAACTTCACCTTTTTGTTTTTGTTCCCCTAAGAGTCCAAGCTCATTTCTCATTTGGGGCCTATTCTTATGCTGGAATGCTTTTTCCTTGGGGCTTGGCGTGTTTCCTTCCTTCTCATCATTTGGTTTAAGCTCAGGTATGATCTTTTTGAAGATGCCTTCCCTAATGCTCAATGTAAAGAAGCATTCTCTCAGTCTTCTCTGTCCCATCGTCTATTGTATTTTTCTTATAGTATTATCACAGACTGGAATTACTCTAACCTCAAAGATATATCCAGAACATCTAGCCCTTCTCACCCCTCCACTCTTACCTCCCTGTCTAAACCACCATTATCTGTCACTAGGGTGCCATGGTAGCCTCTGCACTGGTCTCCTTGCTCCACTCTTGCTCTACCAACACTAGCCTTTTCTCAACATATCAGCTAGAGGAATCTTTTCAGAATGAAAGTCAGATTGTGTGGGTCTCCATTACTCTCAGAGTGAAGGCTAAGTATTTGCAAATGGCCTATAAGGCCCTCATGATCTGGCCTTCTGTGACTTTTTCTGGCTCTAACTCCTTCTGCTCTCTATCTCATTTATTTTATCTTTACACCTTTTATGGGGGGTTGGTTTTATTTACTTCGGTATACACAAATGCCTAGAACAGTGCCTGGCACATAGTAGATACTTTTATGGGTTGAATTGTGTCCCTTAAAAAGATATGCTGATGTCCTAACCCTCAGTAGCTGTGAATGTGACTTTATTTGGATTGAGGTCTTTGCAATATAAATCAAGTTTAAGATGAAGTCATAGTGTTGAGCCCTAATCCAGTATGACTGGTGTTCTTAAAAAAAAGAGGAAGCTGCCATGTGACAACAGAAGCCACCACCAGAAACTACATAGAGGCAAGGTAGAGTCTCACTCAGAGTCTCAGAGGAACATGGCCCTGCTGACACCTTGATTTCAGACTTTAAATTTCTAGAACTGGGGAATAAATTTCTGTTGTTTTAAGTCACTCAGTTTGTGTCTACTTTCTTATGGCATCCCTAGGAAACTAATACAATACTTGAAAATATTTGTTGAATAAATGTATTTATTATGTACCTATTTATGCTCCATCTCCTCCACAGAAATGAAAACTCCTGGAGATAAAGTCTATGACTTACTCTCCATCGTATCCTTGTATCTAAAACAATGTCTGGCACAAGGAGGAGTTCTACAGTGTTCTAGAGAAGCAGTGTAGAGTGCTGGTAATGCATGATGCTGCAGTGTCAGGCCACCTGGGTTCAGATTCTAGCTCTACCATTTACCAGCTGTGTGCCTTTGGGCATTTTTCTGTAGCTGTCTCTTCATTTGTAGATTGGGTTAGCATATATAAAGCACTTAGAACAGTGCCTGAGTTGTTAAGCACTTAATATCCAGCTTTAGCCTTTTGCAAGTCCATGTAGTATATTGCCTGCACAACAACATTGGTGCTGCCATTTAAAGGTAGCTTGAGGATGTAGTGCCACAATTGTTGGGCACATCAGATACTGCCTGACAACTTGGTGGGCCTTCAGCTGAGCAGGGGAGAGGAAGAGAAAGGGAAAACCTGGCTTTCCCTGATACCCCATCCTCACAAGCAACCCTTAAGTGCATCCTAGTGTACTGGATAAAAATCCAGATGGCAGTCTGGGGAATCCCTACAAGTTCATGGGGGCCATTTTAGGCTGCAAATTATATTCTGGTCATTCCCTTTTTCTTTTATTGACATGGACCCAACTTAATAAAAAGCATCATTTTTCATTATCTTGGAACAGCTCATGTTACTGATTTTACTTGGCAACATGCCTGGCCTGTTGTTGTTGTTGTTATTATTGTTGTTGTTGTTACAGTTGCAAGAAAGGTGCAATAAATCGGTGCCAATAAGATTATGAATCACACATAAGTCTTGTCAACAGTACAGCAAAAGTAAAATATAGCACCTGTCACTTCACTTAAGGCTTAGACTGCTTATATATTAACTGAGCTCGTTAGTAATTGGTTAGTTACCACACAGCTCATTTAAACAGTAAGTTGGGCAACTGGGCAGTTGGGCAATTGGTGAACTGACCGTAAACTCTAACCCTTGTCAGGTAAATTAAAGTTACATGCCAATTACTTCACAATCTACTACAATCTTTTCAAGCTTAAATAATGGAATAGTAATAACAGTAACAATAACTTTCTATATGCCTCACTCAGTTCTAAGTACATTTCCTGTATTAATTCATATGATATTTATAACAAAGCCATGAAGTCAGTTCTTTTATCAACCCTATTTTCATAAGAGAAAGACTGAGGAACAAAGAGGTTAAATAACTTCCTGAAGTCACACCACTAGTAAATGGCAGTATTGAGATTGGAACTGCATTCTGTCAAGTTCCACTACCTAAACAGAAATCATTTGGTTGACCTTTACATTTCTCCTTTCATATGGAGGAAAATCAGCAGGCATATGAATTTACTGCTATTAAATACTATTATGCACATAAATTATACAAGTATGTTCATATTAGAGCTTGGCTCCAGGAGAGGAAAAATGGAAACATGTTCTTTCCTCTATAGGTGATCTTTAGAGAGGCTGTTTCAGGAAGCCCTTTCGTACTTTTGTCCTTCTAACCCCACCTCTAGTCAACTTGAGTTTTGTCTAAAGTTAATAATGCATTTATTGACCCCAAACTTGTTTTCATCGGTGCTATCTTTTGGTCATATGTAATTACTTGTTCTAAAAGAGTGGCATGTATGTGTTTGTGTGTGTGTGTGTAAAAATCCTATTGCTACTATGAAAAAAAAAACAAAGAGGTTTGAATGGACAAATTTAATACAGTCTCTCTTCTGAAATCTCATTTTATGAATTGTTTCTGACAGTTCTTTAACTTATATGCTGACATAAGATGTGTTAGTTCATATTTATTAACAACTCACACTGCAGTTTCTTCTCCCCTTTTTATTGTTGTTGGGAAATTTTAGCATTTCAGGACAGCTGGCTTCCTTTGCCGATGTCCTGAAACACTTTTTCATGATTCACAAAGAAAACTGGTGTGTGACCAGAATAGGCAGCGGCAGGTGGAAGGCTCAAAGGTCACCCTTTGTACAGGTTCCCACCACAAGTGTACACTCTCCACTTTTGTTATGTTAACCTCTTAATTACCCATAGACAGCCAAGGGTGATGATGGAAATTAGCTAACTCAGAAGGCTGCTGCAGCTCTGTATAATTTTCTAGTCTGGGAGTAAACCTGGAATAGACTTCAGTGAATTCCAGAAATTCTGAAATAACCCAAAGTTTGGGGGATCATTTTTCAGGGTACAGCTGCAAGCAGCACTGAGACAGGTTTGTGTAACCTTCCTAAATGATTAAAATAATATTTGGATTTTTCTGGCCCTTAGGTAATATGTTCTTGGTTTAAGAGTAGGATATACTACCAGATATTTACTTTATGCATGTGGAAAGGATGAGATTTATTAATTAGCAAAAGATTAAGCCTAGCTGGTGGTGAAGCCATCTTAAAACAGTATTCTGGTCATGAATATGTTTTTTTCCCCTTAGATTCAATTCCATATTGAATTTATTCTTTGATAGAGGAGTCTGAAATAAATGACCTTCATTAAAGCAGACCCATTGCAAATACTTTTCAATATAGATATTTCTGAATGACCAGTTTTCTTAAATTACTGAAGAATTGCCTTATTGATGAGGACTGTACTCCATTCTTTATACATAGGATCTCTAAATTTCAAAAAAGAATCTTATAAAGTCAGATCTGTTTTCATCTTCCAGATGAGGAAACTGAAGTTCAGAGAGATTCAGTAACTTGCCTAAGGTAGCGAAACAAATAAAAGCTAGAATTTTTCCCATTGAATAGTGCTACCTGTTTTTCTGTCTACATTACTTAATTTTCTTTGTATTCCATGGATGGAAGCGTCGGTGTCCAAAGTCTAAGATGGAAAATAAATTTCAGAAAAGGCTTTATGAAGAGCTCATTTAACATGTAGCCTGGGAAAACCTTCCTCTACTACTTTGTGAGTTGGTTATGTTATGTTTAGCTGTGCTAGATTGCTGGAGGATTAACTTTCTTTGCACACAGATGTTACTTCTGTGAACACAAGTGAGTGAGTGCTGATACTTGAGTATATCTGCTTGACTTGTAATTTCTGCATAGGATGGTATACCAAGTAGGAAGGCTACAAAGTAAATTTTGTTTAATATATATTTAGTTATCCATCCAACAACTGTCCAGTAGGTGAAGGTAGAGGTACAAGGTTGATTAAGACAAGATCTCAGCCCTTAACATGACCATAGACATGCAGTGGGCCATTCCAGTATGGTGTAATAAGAGGTATGACAGAGGTTCCAAACCCTATGAGGAGAGTTGAGGGAGCAACTTACTCTCTTTGGAGGATTCATGGAAAGCTTCACAAGCGAGGTGTAATTTGAGTTGGGTCTCTAAAGATGAATTTGTTGGTGGAGAAGGGGGAAAAGGCAGAGGGAATGTACAAACACAAAGTATATCAAAGGGAATGGAGTGTTTTTTGGGGGGAACTATGAGTAGCTTGGTGTGGTTAAAGCACAGAATATGTACATGTGTGGGACTTGAGGGAGAAGAGCTTACAGAAGTGACTTGAAACCAGACAGTGAAGATGCCCATTAAGCAATGGGGAATTACCCATAGACAGCCAAGGGTGATGATAGAAAGATGGAGTAGTATGATCAGGTTTGTATTTCAGAAAGCTAACTCTGTATTCAGGTTGGGTTTGAGGAAGAAGGGGCTGGAGAAAGGAGGATGGCTATAACATGACTACTGTTGAGAGAACTAGCAGTGGCATGAGTGAGGAAGTGAGAGTCTCTAGAGACAATTGGGAGCTACTACTTACTATATTTGAAAATGAATTGTTTAGTGTGATTGAAAGAAGATGTGGAGTGGACCTTGAGTTTCAGGTTTCTGTTTTAGGTAAAATGGGCCATTGGTTGAGATAAGGAATTCCAGAATAGGAAGCAGATTGAGAGAAGGGTATGAAAAATGTAATTTCTATCTGTTGAGCTTGAAGATCTGTGAAATGTAGAGGTGGAGTTGACCAGTGGAATATTGGAAATTTGGGTCTGCAGCTTTGGAGAAAATAGGGGTTAGAAATAGAGATTTGGGATTCATCTACATTTGAGGTCAATTAAAGCTTTAGAAATAATGGGCTCATGTAGAGGGAGCGAAGACGATGTAGAAGGGGTAGACAGAGAAATCAAAGGGGAACCAAAAGAGAATGCTGCATGGAAAGCAGAGGAAGAGAATCCAAAAGGGCCAACTGTTGGCAGGGAAGCCAAGGAGACTAAAGGCTGATAAGAAACCAGAGACCAAGTCAGTTAAAAAGCTGGTTTCACCAGATTGTTCTCCATAGTTGTGAGTCTGTTTTTGATTGGTTTGTTCTAACCAATGTACTGTATACTTGAAACTAATAGTAAAATAAAATTTAAACAAAAAAACAAAAAGTTGGTTTCAAAACAATATGTAAATAATGCATACAGTGTATTCTCTAATAACATCTTTATAACACTGTGCATTGAGAACTCTGAAAAGACAGGTTCTCAGCAGTGATTACTTCTGAGTCATGGTTGGATTAGGGGTGATTTTTTTAAGGGTTCCACTTTTTTAAACTCAAGTTCCATTTCCTCGTTAGCTGTCATCTGGGGTTGATTTCAGTTTCTAGAGGCTGTCTATATTCCTTCCTGTTGCCCTCCTTTCTCCATCTTTAAACCAGCAGTGGGGGAATTGAGTCATTCATTCTTCAGATCTCTCTGAAGAACTAGTTAGTAGCTGATCATGGTAGAAAAATTAGACAATACTAACCCATCCAGTGGCAGTAGAAGAATGAACATGTACTCTGACATCAAAAGCCCATGGAGATATTTTTATATGTGACTTTCTAGTCATATGGGTATTCATCATATTATTTACTTCTTCCTTAGTTTCCTGATCCTTCCAGATTCTAGAAGCTGCCTAAATTTCTTGGCTTCTGGTGCCCTTTTCCCCTCTCTCATCAGGGGTGACTTTTTTCTCTTTTTTGTTTGTTTTTTGCTTATATGTATTTTCTAAATGTCATACTATGACCATGCATTAGTTTTGTAATCATAAAAGAATGTGATAAAAATTCTTACAAAAGGAAGTCACCAGTGACCTTGGTCAGAACAGTTTGAGTGGAGTGATGGGAAGCAGAAGTTGGATTCCAATGGATTGAGAAGATAATTGGAATTGAGGAAATGGGAATGAGGAATGTTTGACTTACTGTTGGTAGCAAAGGTAAGGAGAGAAAGAGCAGTATCCTGAGTGAGTAGCAGAACTGAAAAAATTATTTAAGGCAGCAAGTCTTGAACCTTTTGCTTTCAGGACCCCTTTCTACTCTTAAAAAATTATTGAGGACCTCCAAAGAGCTTTTGTTTATGTGGTTTAATATTTACCATATTATGTATTTGCACAGAAATTTTAAAATATCTATTCATTTAAAAAATGATAATAAATCCATTATTTCTTAACATAGATTTTTAAGAAAATAACTTTCAAAACAAAAAAATTAGTGAAAAGAGTAACATGGTTTTTCATTTTTGCACATCTCTCTAATGCTTGACTTAGTAAAAAAATAATTGGATTCTCATATCTGCTTCTGCATTAAATCTGTTGTAATATGTTGTCCTGGTTGAAGTAAATAAGAAAAATCTGGCCTTATATGGATGTTTAGATGGTAAAAGGAGGACACTCATCGACCCCCTGAAAAGGCCTCAGGGACTTCCTGCAAGGGTTCTAGGACCACACTTTGAGAACCACTGATTTATATAGCATGGGAAGAAATTTGAACATGCTACAACCTGAACAGAAAGAGCCAGTAGAGAAGTAGAGCTTTAAAATTCAAGAGAGAGAGTTATGATTGAAGGAATATATCAATATGGATAGAGGATAAGAGGTAGGTAGGATAGAGTTGCAAGGATGTATGTAGCTATAAATATGTTTGGAGGAGTTGAAGCAGTTGATAGATTTAACCTCCATGACTTTGTGTTCTGTGAAACACAAGTGAGGGGCCACAGAATGGGATGATCACTTATGGAGTGCCATGAAGATTATTTCTATAGCTTCTTTATATGCACGCTGTAAGATGAGGTGCTGGGCATGTGAAGGTTGGTGTTTCTGTGAACAGGGACCTGTATTTCTAGTAGAGTTCAGGAAATATCTCGAGCTGGATATTTATCCCAGTAGCCTTTTCTGCCACACTTTAATCCAAAGGAACCAAGTTAAAGTAAATATCAAGGACATCTTTGGTTGAAAAGAGAAGTCAACAAGTGTCTTGAGCCTGAGATGTGTGAGCACAATAGGGTAGGGATATTTCTTTTTTACTTGGTTTTATGAGGTGATATTTATTAGCCAGTTGCATGTATGTGTATTTATGGCATGTATTTGAATATTGAGCTTTGAGTATTTTTAGCACTAATCTGCAGTACTACTTGGAAGAGAAGCTCTCCAAAACTCAGGGTTTTGGATTTTGGCCTTCATTCCTAGGGAGGATATGCCTCTGAGTAGGTCTCCACATTATTCAATTTTATATATTTAGGTTTAAAGAGCTTGTATGTATGTCCACGTGCATGTAGGAGGCAGATTTACTGCTTTGTTCAGCAACATTATTTTGAGTGTCTTTGGTGTTCGTGTCTTTCTTGAAATGTTCAGCAAGATTAGAACAAACAAAATTAGAAATAAAAGGGAAATTTAAACTAGGAGTACCTTAGCTGTAGGAGAAAATTTAGTTTGAGAAATAGAAGTAATATTTCATATAATTTTTTAGTTCTTGTGATTAAAACTAAGGGATTTAATCAAAGCCTTTTATGGAGAAAGTTTTAAAACTAAGATCTGTTCCCATCAGTCTGGAATTATATGGACCTTTCTCTCCCATAAACTTTCCGTATTAAAGATGAGAACTTAAGTACATCTTGACATCTTTTTGCTTTTCCATGGAAAAGTGTAGGTCTGGGATGAGGAGTTCCTGACTCACAGGCTGATTCTTAAGATAAACCCTTAGTTTAGAAAAAAGCATTAGCTCACTTGATAAATACCAAGAAAATTTACCATATCCTGATGAGATCTTGGAGTTAGAAAAAAACTTACAAGACTTCTGGTTTTCCTCCATTTTGTAGCTTAAGAAATTAAAAACCAAGAGGTTAGGGGAGCTCCTGAAGTCCACATTGGTAGCTTGTTGCAGAGATTTTATTCTTTCAATCCTGCGTGCCTTTCTTTACAGCAGAAATCTAAACTTCTCATGGTCACAAAAATGCAACAAGTCTTTAGAGCCTTTCATGACACAAATAAAATTACAAGCATCCATATGCATTTGAAGAGTCTCTTTTTAAATCTCAGTTTAATTGATTCATTTAGGTCTCTGTTGTTCTTGTACATTTTTGGATATTTCCTGCTCATTAATCTGTTTGCAGTGCATTTAATTCTCTGTTTTTTTGGGGGGGAGGGTCTCTCTCTGTCTCTCTATGTCTCTGTCTCTGTCTCTGTCTCTCTCTCTCTCTCTTTCTTCTCTGTCCATGAGTGTGCACCACTCTCTGTTTCTTGGTCAGTCTCTCTCTCCCTTGGGTATCTCATCCCATCTCTCCCTCCCTTATTAATCTTCTCTCTTAACTGGTGCCAAAAGTTTCTATAGGACAGTTCTCTACCCTCCCTTTTTAATCTTTCATGTTCTTTCCATCTTCTTAGCTTTCTATCTTCCATAAGAGATACTTGTCTTTAGTTTTCTTTTTTTTTTTTTCGTATTGTCTTTGTCTAATTTTGGTATCACAGTAATACTGCCCTCATAAAATGGGAAGTATTACTTCTTTTATTTTCTGGATGACATTGTATAGATTTGGTGTTATTTCTTCTTTAAAAGTTTTTGTAGAATTCTTCAGTAAAACCACTTGGGCATGGAGATTTATTTGGGGGGGGAGCTTTTAAATTATGAATTCAATTTCTTTGATAGTTATTGAACTATTTAAATTATCTATTTCATCTTGGTTGAGTGTTGGTAGTTTGAATTTTTTAAGGAATTGGTCTATTTTTTTCTAAGAAGTTGTCGAAGTTATGAGTGTAAAATTGTTCATTGTATTCTTATTATCCTTTTAATAGCTCCAGGATCTTTAGTGCTATCCCATTTCACCTAATATTGGTATTATGTGTCTTGTTTGTTTTAATTACTGTCAGTCTTGCTAATGGTCAATTTTATGAATTTCCCCAAGAAACAGCTTTTTGTTTCATTCTTTTTCTTTATTTTTCTGATTTCAATTTCATTGATTTCTTGTCTGATCCTCTGCTTGCTTTGGGTTTATTTTGATTTCCTTTTTCTAGTTTCTTGAAGTAGAAACTTAGATTACTGTTTTGAGACCTTACTCTTTTTTAAAAGTAAGCATTTGGTGCTATAAACTTCCCTCTCTGCACTCCTTTAGCTGTATTTCCATATATTTTGTTATGTTTTATTTTCATTTTCATTCAGTTCTATGTGTAATTGACTTCATTTTTTACTTCTTCTCTGATCATTTGGAAATTAACCTAATGCACTTCTAAATAATCATTTTCTTTCTATTTAGAGATGTTTCCTTTAGCCATTCTTTAAGGGTAGGGTTATTAGTGACAAATTCTTTTAGTTTTCCTTAACCTTAGAATGTTTTTACCTTCCCTTTATTCCTAAGGACAGTTTCACTAGATATAGAATTCATGATTGACATTTCTTTTCTTCTGGCACTCGAAAAATATTATGCTGCTTCCTTTTGGCCTCCATGGATTCAGATAAGAAATCTGTTGCCATTTGAACTGATTTTCCTCTATAGGTCATTTCTTTTTGGTTATTCTCAACTTTATTTCTTAATATTTAGTTTTTAGATTTTTAATTATGATGTGTCTTGGCATAGATTTGTTTGGGCAGTCTCTTATCTGTAGGTTTATGTCTTTCTGTAAATTTGAGAAGTTTTCAGCCATTAATTTGAATATCTTTCAGCCTCATGTTTTCCTTTTGGACTTTTCTTCTGTCTTTCTAGACTTCAATGATAGGAATATTGGGTCTTTATTTATAGTCCCACAGGCCACTGAGGCTCTTTTTTGTCTATTTTTCTTCATATAAATTGAGTGAATTCCATGGATGTGTCCTCAAGCTCTCTGTTTCTTTCCTCTGTTCTCCCTGCTTTGTTTTTGTTTTTGTTTTGTTAAGCCCATTGATTAAGTTTTAAATTTTCGTTATTGTATTTTTCAGTTATAATGTAATTTCCATTTGGTTCTTCTTTATAACTTCTATTTTTCTTTCTGAGATTTCTACTTTTTCATTTGTTGCAAAAGAACATGTAACAACTTGTTGAAATATTTTTATCATGGCTGATTTAAAATTCATGTCAGATAACTCCAACATCTGATTTGTCTTGGTCTGGGCTTTTTTTGATTGTCTTCCCTCATTCAAATTGGGCTTTTCTTACTCCTTTGTGTGATGGGTGATTTTTGGTTATATCTTGGACATTTATCTTATTAAATCTTTTAGTTTAGTAGGTAGTCTCCCAGTTTAGGTTTATAATGCATATTCTTTAATGTTGCAGGACTTTTCCTCCTTTACTTTGGAAGCTCTCTGTATGTTAAAGATATAGTCATTGAGGTATTAAATTCAAAAATTTAGGTGAAATGGATAAAAAAATACAGATGATCAAAATTGACTTTAAATAAAATACCAAACATGAGTAAATACATACCCATTAAAGGAATTTACTAAATAGTCAAAATTTGCCCATAAAATTCCCCCAAAAGCTCACCCTCCCTATCAAAGAAAACACAAACACCAGGCCTGGATGTTTTTACAAATGAGATCTACCAAAATTTAGAGGAACACATAATATCTTATGAAAACTATTTTAGAGACTAGAAATCATGGGAAAATTCCCCAATTCATTTTATATGGTTGGTAAAAAAAAAATGGGAAGGAGTCTCAACATAAAATAAAGCACAGGGTTATACTATGTCCTTGTTTCTCAGATGATACATTAATTTCAACCTCCACATCTGCTTGTAATATCAACTGAAATTGCAATGCTGGCAGTGAAAACCCAGACTTCCTCAGATGCCTGATATTGGGCCTTAAGTCTTTTCTTTGTTGGGCAACTGCAAAGGCATCTGGTGCTTGGACTGACCAGTAAATAATTGTGTAGCAGCTTTCTAGTCCTGCATAAACGCTAAAGCTTACACAAACAAAGAAATTCCATGGCTTCTTCATGACCAAGGTTTACAGATATGTGTGTCTCTTTGCCAGCAGACTGTTAGCTTTTGTTTTTGAATTCTTGGATGCTACTATTTTCAGTTAAAGCTATGACACTTATATTTGCTATTGTGCCATTCTCTACTAATTGTCAAAATAAACAAGTCTTCTGTATAGAACCCAGGTGGTTCACATCATTATTTTTGATTTCAGCAACTGCATTGAAAGGAAATATATCTTATAGATATAAAGAAGAATCAAATGGATATTTTAGAATCAAATAATAAAATAACCAAGAAAAAAACCTGAGCAGAATGGAGAAGACAGAGGAAAGAATCAATGAACTTGAAGATAGAACCATAGACATTGCCCAGTCTGAACAACAAAGAGAAAATAAACTGAAAAAATTGAGCAGAGACTCAGAGAACTGTGGAAGTATAAAAAGAGCTGTAACATTTGTGTGACTGGAATAAAAGAAGGGGAAAAGAAAGAGTGCACAGCTAAAAATTATTCAAGGAAAGAATGGCTGAAAATTCCCTAAATTTGGCGAAAGACATAAACCTACAGTTTCAAGAAGCTGACAGAAACCCAAACAAGATAAACCCAACAAAATCCATGCTAAACACATTGTAATCAAACGTCATAAATGTAAAGATGAATAAAGTATCTTGAAAACAGCCAGAGAGAAATCACACATTATTTATAGACATACCTTGGAGATATTCTGTTCTAGACCACCACATTAAAATGAGTATCACAGTAAAATGAGTTGTAATCTTTTTGCTGGTGGAAAGTCTTGCCTTCATTTTGTAAAAACACAACATCTGTGAAGTGCAATAAAGTGAAGCATAATAGAATAAGGTATGTCTGTTTAGGGGAAAAATAATTTGTATGACAAGAGATTTCTCATTGGAAATCACAGAGGCTAGAATGAAATGTTAACTATAAATTATATATTTACTAGAACTATTCTTCAGGAATAAAACAGAAATAAAGATATTCTCAGACTAAGAAAAAACAAAAGAATTTTTCCCTAGCAGACCTACCTTTAAAAAAATGTTTAAAGGAAGTTCTCAAAATAGAAAGGAAATGACAGAATTTTGAAGCATCAGGAAGGAAGAAAGAACAAAGGGAAGAGCAAACATATGGGTGTGTACAATAGACCTTCCCCTCTTGAGTTTTCTAAATTATATTTGACAGTCAAAATGGAAAGTATAACATTTATTTGACATAGTTCTCAATGTCTGTGGAAGAAATATTTAAGATAATTATAAGTGGAAGAGGATAAAGGTACTTAAAGAGAGGTAAAATTTCTACATTTCACTTGAACAGGTAAAATTTCAACACCAATAGACTAAGTTAAGAATGTGTAATGCAATACCTAGAGTAACCACTAAAATTTTATCTATGCATGCAACAAATTTCTGACCTCAAGGGCATTATGCTGAGTGAAAAAAGCCAATCTTATAAGGCCACATATTTTATGATTCCATTTACACAACATTTTCAAAATGGCACACTTAAATTATTGGAGAAAAAATTAGTGGCTGCTAAGGGTTAGGGGTGGTGGGGTGAATGGATATGACTCTAAAGAGGTAGCATGATAGAATCTTTGTGGTGATGGAATAGTTCTGTATCTTGGTTGCAGTGGTAGTTACACATTTCTATACATGGGATAAAGTGGCATAAGACTATACACATACATTGAACCAATATCTATTTCCTGGTTTTATCATCGTATTATAGTTATGGAAGATGTAACCATTTGGAGAAACTGGGCATAGGGGACATGAAATGGACCTTTCTACTAGTTTTGCAACTTCTGTAAATTATGATTATTTCAAAATAAACAAAAATTTAAAAGATTAAAAAGCACTATTTGCTGAAAATGTTTTATTTTAATTTATATTTAATAAGTTTTTCTTTCAAAATGGAATGTTATTTTTAGTTCTCTTTATTATTGTCCCATAGAAACCTTGGATAGCAGTAGCAAATTAAAACAAGAATTTTCTCTCTCTAAATGTTATTGTACCATTTGAGGTACCGTGATTTTGAGTTGGGAGCTATTGGTCCAGATTTTTATAGGAGAGGATAGTGTGACTGTCTCACACCCTACTCACTCCATGTAAGCAGGACTGCTCTGTGAGGTTACTTTTCTGTAGGTATGCTAATAAAAAAACCCCAAAATGTTCAGATCTCTTGCTATGCTTGCATTACCCAATGACCTAGTTTTTTGAGATGATTGGCTGAAGTCAGAAGCACATTGGTGACTGTGGAATGGAATTCTCACTACACAAGATTAAATAGCCTATATGATGTCTCCTCTTTGTAACCTTGACTAACTGAACTTGGATTAACTGCAAGTTTTCTTTTGTGACTATTATGTTTTCCCCTAATTAATCAAATTTTCCGGAAGCTCTATCTGTACAACTAACTAGACTAGATCTCTCTGCAGAGGTGGGAATAGAAATTACTGTGGGAATCTTGATTGTGTTACTGATTTGCATAGTGTTGATGATTTGTATGTTAATGGAATTGGGAGGCCAAAGGATTGCATATCAGTATAACCTGTTTGCTATTTCCAGTTCTGGAGCTATGCAGGGTCAACTTCACCCTCTTTTTTTGGGTTTCTCTTTAGTTCCTTTTTGTTTGCACTTTATTTCATGGCTAGAATTTAATATCAACTAGTGTTTATTTGGAATATGACTTTGAGCTCTCTGCTACTGTATCTGTGCTTTTACATACACCATCTTATTTCTCCAAATAGCGATCCTTTATTTTAAGTAATAATTTAGTATTTCAGTATTCCATCATGTTGGCATTATATTTAAATGCCAAGTTAAACAGGAAAAATTTGACGAATGCTGTCAGATGTAATCTGTATGATATATGGGGCTCTTACATTGGTTTGATACAATAGAATTATTAAATATGCCTTAAGAGACTTAATATCATTTTAATGCATGCAACAAAGGAAATTCAGAAACCATAATCAAGAAGCTCATCTGCTGAAAAAATACACACAAGACAGAGTAAATCTGACAAAAAATTTCATACTACCATTTATTTACTTTATTCCCGCATGTTCATCTTTGAAGATGTTTCAATTTCAGGTGTTATTACAGATGTAAGAATAAAGGTGAGATGAACAATAGTATATCCCAAGGTCTATGTAGTGGTTAAATGATAATGAAGCCACTACAGTTCATCATGGTAAAGCAAACACACTTGGAAATGTATTATTGTTATTATCATTATGACAGTGTTGAGAGGGGCTCAATTAATCAATCAAGGGTGTAACCATTTGATAGAAAGATGGGATTTGTAATAAGAGGTTTACTGTTGGGTGGCAGATGTGGCAGACAGCCCAGACAAGAAGCTTGGAATGGCAAACCACACATTCCACTGGCAATATTTGTGGCACCCGGAAGTGCTATCAGTATGTACATATTTACTCAGAGAAGTGGAAAAGTGGAGAAAAATAAGAGCATGTGTGTGAATGGGATTATAAAGCAGCAGACTTTCAAATTATGAGCTAACTTTCAAGATGCACCAATAATTTGAAATCCAGTTTTGTCTCCTTATAAATGCTAATAATGTAACATGCGCTGCTTGTATTGTAATACATACTTTGTAATAGTATAATTGCAGATATATTTTTATTCAATAAATTGGCTCTTATATAGTGTGGCAGGCAGCCTTCAAGATGGCCCCTAATGATCTCTTCCTTCTGGTATCCACACCCTTGTGTAATTCACTCCCCTTGAATGTGGGCTAGACTTATCAACTTGCTTATAATGAATAGAATATGGCACAAGTGATGGGATATTAGGTTATAAGAAGAGCATGACTTCTATCTTAGGGTGCTCTCTCTTGGACTGCTTGTTCTGGGGTGTAATAGTTTGCTTGAGCTGCCATAACAAATCACCCAGCAGATTAGGTGGCTTAAACAACAGAAATTTATCTTCTCACAATTCTGGAGGCCAGATCAAACTGCTGGTCGATTCTAGTTGAGAGCCTACTTCCTGGCTTGTGGGAGGCTGCCATCCTGCTATGTGCTCATGTGTACTTTTTGTTTGTGTGTATAGGGAAAAAGAGTGTCTGGTGTCTCTTCTTATAATGACGCTAATCCTGTTGGATTGAGATTCCACACTTTTGATTTCATTTATCCTTAATTACTTTTTTTGAGGCCCCATCTCCAAATATAACAACACTGGTAATTAGGACTTCAAATTACAAGTTTTGAGGGGCCACAAACATTCAGTCCACAGCGTGGGGGAGGCTGACTGCCATGTTATGAGGCAGGTCTGAGGAGAGGTATACATTAGTGACCTTGGAAGGTGATCTCCTATGGCCTGCCAGAGCCATGTGAGGGATCTTTGATGCGACTTCTCCTCCAATCAGGCCTAGAGATGACTGCAGCCCTGGCCCATACTTTGCAGACTCATGAGACTGAATCACCACCACCCAGCTAAGCTGCTCCTGGATCTTGGTCCAAAGAAACTATGAGACAATAAATGTCTGCTTTTTCGGTTGTTAAGTTTGGGATAATTTGTTAAGTAGTAATAGATAACTAATACATATAATGTTTAATATTTGACTCTTTAATTCCTTTATCAGAAACTTTAGAAGTAGGGTCTATCATTGAGAGAGTCTGATTATCAGCAGGAAGGGGAAGAATAGGGCATGTGAAAAGAGTCTTCTTCCCAGAAATGATTTATATAATCTGTGAAAATCTTGATGAGTATAATGATTTTATCTGATTTGAAATTATGTGTTTTATGGGAACTACCTCTGGTACCTTTGATTCTGCAAATACATCCTAAATAGAATATATGGACATTCTTTGTTACTATAGGATTTCACAGATGTACTTGTCATTGAGCATAATTTTTATAAACGATCACCACATGATCTACAGGGGTGAGAGTTTGATAGTCAGCGGGAGGCAAAAGTTGGCAAATGAACCGTTTACAATTACAGTGCTGCCCAGCAACCCTCCACATTCCTGAATGCCCAGTATTAGGATCCATTTGCCTCACGCCTCTTAAGACAGTGGACTACCCCCACGCTCCATTGGCATGCTGGAGTAGTTACATTCGTAGCCAATTAGCAGGGTGGCACACACTCCGCCAAGAAGCCCCAGTCTCTATAGACCCGGTACAGTGAGTGAAATTAGCTGAGACAAATACCTGTTAATCCCCCGTTCTTGGCTGGCATAGAGTTCCTACTGTGCAGTGCTAATAGTTCTGGGAAATCCCAATTCCCAGTGTCAAGAGTTGAACAGACTAAGTCTGTTAAATGAAGAAATTTACAGCGCATTAGCTTTGATCAAGAAATTCTAGGTGCAAGTCTCTTAAACAAATGAAAGCTGCTTGGGAATACAGGTCACCCTTTCTGCGAAGCTGTTTTTGAGGGAGTTTATCTTCATTCTCTTTCCCATGCCAGAGCCAGCGCAGAAAAGTGGCAGTTTGAGTGGCTGGACCTGGGCGCAGTAGAAAATAATGTTTTTTTGAACAAGAATTGAGAACTAAGTGGCTGTACCAGAATTTTGCCCATGGGAGCTTGGATATGGTTTTTGAAAATGCGAAATTTTTGACGGAAATCGCAGAAGCCCTTCCAGCTTCCAGTGAAGGCTTGTTTATATTTATATGTGTAAACTGCGCCCTCTGCTGTCTGAAGCAAGCCACGTCCCTGTCCTTCCCCCTTCCCCCGCCCCACTTCCTGGGAAAAACGTGCTATATTTTCCCATCCAAATGATGTTTTCAGTTGCATTCTTTCAGCCCAGTGCTGTCTATTGCAAAGAATGAGGCAAGCAGAATTGAAATCGTGACTTGTACTCTGTCACTCAAGGCTCTGCATAGTGGTTCTCAGAGAAGGGTGAAGGAGTCAGAATTCTTGGGGACACAACTACACATTTTCAGATTCTGATTCCTTGGCTCAGTTCTCAGACATCCAGTTTTATTTTTATTTTATTTTTTTGCAGCATATCTTTTTAACATAAGCTTTGTTTCACCGTGGAAAGCAGAAAAATCTTTCCTTAGTCCCAGGAAATGCTTTTAATTCAGATATGCTTTTAATACTTAGTTATGTGAAATGTAACGAAATTTGGTGATTGCCCTTAGCTCCAGGTAAGCAACAGAGAGAGGATGAATAGACTCAGTGAAAGAAGAGGAGGGTGGGCTGAAGAGACTAGTGAAGGGAAGACTAGATAATCTTATGCCCCGTCACCTTGAGCCTAGGGAGAAAGGTGATTTACATTTTGACATGTCAGTGAAAGGAAACCAAAAGAAGTTGTGCAACTAACAATTTGTTAAGAGCTTCTCATGCGTAAAGCACTATCCAATTTTTATTTCCAAAAAAGGAAGAAAGAAGTATTCATTCCAGGGAAAGCAGAGGAGAAAATGCAGCCCAGTCCCCTGAGATGGGTTAAGCCTGCCATGAGGAGTGGAGGTGGTAGATGGTGCTGTAGAATTTCATTTCTGGAAAGGCATATTTAAAATGTAGTCCAGGATGTTTGTAAAAATGAGCCTACATCATCCTAATCCCTCTAGAGATTGACACACATCATTCAACCCTCTCCCTCAACCCTCTGTACAGAGGTTGGCATTATTTGGTGTACTCAGCAGGACTAAGCACCATGACAGACAACACAGGTGCTTTATAAACTGGGATTAAGCCACAGTTAGCAGAGATGTACAGCTGAGCTGTTTGGATAACCTTCTCCCTCCTCTAGTCGACTTTAGACGATGAAAGCATTCCCTAATAGCTGTGGTCACTGTATGCTCATTCTATTCATCCCAATTCATAAAAATCAAATTTACAGCAAAGAAGTTTCTATTGATGTCAGGCCTGGGAAAACTTGCTTTCAGGCCAAGCAAGACCATGCGTGGGGGATGTTAAGCCCTTATAACAATGGATTCCAGCTACTTATGTTTACCAAGAGCTAGGGATCAGGACCTATGCTGTTACTTCACAATAGAATATTATGGCGATTACATGGCGACACTCCACAGACATGTTTAATCTACAGTTCATATGCAATATAACGTTGCTGAAACCTTTTAGCTGCCCTAAGCCCTGAGTAATGAAAAAATCAAGCATTTTGTTTGTCATTTTGATTTTAAAGATTGTATTCTAGCTTTTCCCCCCTATACGTGCAATATATTCATGTTCATGATTGTTCGATAATCCAGTCCTTATAATTTGAGAGTTGTTCTTTCTATATTGAAGTGTTTACCAATAACTCGTCAGAGTAATGGTTCAAAGCATGGGTTTTAGAGTCAAACAAATCTGGATTTGACCCAAATAGATGTGTGACCTTGGATAAGCTATTTCATATCTCTAGATCTTAGTTTTCTTTAATCATAAAGTGGGGGTAATTATAAGACCTACTCATGGAGTTGTAAGGATTTAGGTTAATTATGCATAAAAAGTTTAGCCCAATTCTTGGTCCATGTAACTTCTAAAAATGTTAGCTATTTAACAAGAATCTTGGGATGAACGCAGAAAGCATTGGCATTTTTGGTTTTTGATCTCTTATTGTTCTTTTACATTTATTTTGTGGAAAATATTCTTTTCCAGCCACTGTTTAAAAATTTTGTGAAAGTCCCAATATTTCCTGGCTACTCATAGGAAAAAAAAAACCAAATTCTAAGGTGCTTTTAATTTGCAAACCCAATCTCAATTCAGTTAAACTTGTCCAGTCCCAGATAGTCTAAGCCTGATTGAGTGTGAAATTTCTCTTTGTTCCCTGCTTCTCTTCCCCAGCTTGCTGCCTAGGGATTCTGACTCCTTTGTAATCAGAGCATGGGAAGAGAGGGACGAAAAGAGGAGCAGGAGAGTTCTCATTTGCTGGCCCTGTTTCAGAGTGGCTTTTTGATTTCTGGTCAATGTTTGAAGATGATTCTCTCAGAGCATTTTTGTGGGTTCTATAGAAGACCCCCTGCCAGGCCTCCCTTGATTTGGGCAGCTTCCCCCATACCTTCTCAGTTTCTGCCCTGGTGATATACCCCATAGCCTCTTAGTCCTGCAGGCAGGCAGTGCACCCTGACAGGCTGCTTTCTTGTGCAGAGTCCACATCTGGTCTATATACATTTGACCTGTCAATGGAGGAAAGTGGAGTTATCTCCTAGATATAGCTCTTTAATCTAATGTATCCAGCAACATTAGCTCTCTGAAATGTGATTCAACTATCAGTTCACCATGTGCCATCTTCTGTTGAACACATTTTAAGCTCTCCAGGTGATGCCTGTGGAGTCTATCTCACCTGGCTTGGAGATAGGAGGTAGCACCCCACCCCATCCTATCCCTTTGGAGGGCACAAGGGTGAGACTCAGAATTCAAGCCCTCTCTAAAAAGTCAAAAATTACCCTCCTGACAAATGCTCTTAATTTCCGACACTTTCCTTTTATATTCTGGATGTGGATGAAATAACTAACTGCCATTCATTCTTCTGCTATGGAATTTCCTCATGGTAGTCTATCTTACAAGTCACTTTGGTATCTGATATCCTAGTGCCTCAGTCAAAATTCCTAATTAAACACCTTCTTATAGCTGTTGTTAATCTGTGAAAGACATTTGATTTGATGTATACTTTTCTCTCATCTAGACCCCATTGTGACCAAATGGTATATATTTAAAAGTAAAAACATAACCTTTTTATGAGAAACTTAATCATATAAATAATTTCCCCCAATGCTGTAGGTTGGCCAGTTATTTTAATATTAACCACAGGGAAAATGATGCTTAAGGAAGATGTATTGATTTGCTAAATTTTCAAGGTGTATTTCGAGGAGTTTTACAGTTAGGACAGAATCTTAGTGCTAGCACCTGGCCCCAAATTATGGAGCTTTTTGTTGGGTTTCTAGAACTGTGTGGAAAACAGAAGCTGCTCTGAGCATGTGTGGTAACTCAGGAGTCAATTCCTGGTATTGATTTTCAGAGTAAGTGAAGCAAAGACTGAGGGAAAGCCGATGATTTAATCAATTCTTTTGTCATTTGCCCAAGCCTGGTTCTCTAGTTCATGGAAGCCAAAAATAGCATTTTTTTTTTGCTGGCTGCCCCTGATATCTAGAAGATCTGGGAGGGAGAGGAGTTAGAAAGATTTGGTGGGAGAGGGAATATGCCACAGCCCAAGCCTTTGTGCACTTCTCATTCCACACTGTTCATTTCCCAAAGCCCTGAAAGTTCACTTTCCACACCTCCAAAAGGGAGGGAAGGCCTTGAGGGTGGTGGCAAAAGGGGATTTAGGCCATGCATAGGATCTAGAGATTTATAGAGTAGGGGGCCCTTTGAGAGATTTTAAACTGGGGAGTGACATGTTCATGTTTCCTTTTTAGATGGTTATTATGAGTTTAAGGGGAAAGGTGAAGGCATGAAGATACACTAGGAGGCTGTGGTAAGCCCTGGCCTGGATTTGAGTAGTGGGAGTACAGATGGAGGAGAACAAAGGAAAGAGTTAGGTAATACTTAGAAGATGATATTGGCCAATGAGGACGGGGAGCACGGCATAGGGAATGCAGTCAGCTAGGTGGAGAGCCAGAGGGAGAGGACTGAGTAATCAGGGGGATCGTTTCATAAACTATATAAATGTCTAACCAAAGTATTGTATACTTGAAACTAATAATAAAATAACATGCTTAATAAAAGGTGATATTGACCAGAATTGGTGACTGGGTGTGGATTCTGAAAGAGGATGAATAGATATAGAAGACTTTTGGTGAATTGTGTGGAACAGGAGGCATATTAACTGGGGTAAGTGGTAAATCATGGTATGAGTTTCATTCACTTCTTTGAAAATATAGAATGGCTGCCATTTAGCAGGAATCGGGTAAATATTTGTTGACTCTGTGAATGAATTTTAGTCTAATAAAGGAGTGTAGCTAGACTGTTCATATAAATGTGTTGCACAACATAATTGTAACTTAGCTATAAAACCGAAAGGACTATTTTTAAAAACTAGGCTCCTTTTCAGCACGTGGGTTTGTGCGCTGTTTTGCTGGTCAATGTAGGAGGGTCCCTACAAGTTAGAGTAGTGATCCAGTGGGTGGATGACAGGGAAACACAGTAAAAAGAACTTGTTGAAGTGACTCCTTTCTTGGCTCACATTTAGTTTTGTCCCTTTGTAGTTATATTCTGCTAGCAGTATCACTGTGGAAAGGTAATAGTCTCACTAAAAGGGGCTTTGTGTGTGTGGGCAGTGGATTAGAGAAATAGAAGACATTTTCAGGATGTCATTTCAATCATGTAAATGAACACTTGCTCATGTACCTGGAATTTAAAGGAGACTCTTTACTCCTTTCTGTTGAGTTTCATGAGAATTAAGGTTTACAAGGTAGATAGATGAGTTAGTTGTTTGGATCCATCTGGCATAGCCCAAGTGGGAATCTGAGGTCACTGTCACTGGCTATCAGCGTTGGAGCCAGAATGATCTAGTTTGATTGTATACAGTTATCAGGCTAACCAGATGACTATCAAATCAATGGGAATGATGACCTTTTCCACATATGCACAGCATATCTATGTTGGCCTGAAGGAATATGATTACTTTTAACCAAGTAATGATGGATTATTTTAGAACAGCTGGAAAAGAGTAATGAGTTCAGTGTTTTGAGGACTACTAACTTTCTACAGGGTGCTACAAAAACATGTGGGGCTCAATTAAAACATTAATTTGGCTATGAGCTCTTTTATTGAGTATAAAAAGAAACAAATTGACAAGGTGGCTCGCTTTTGAACAAAGCAACTGGCCCATGATGATATTATTTTGATGTATCTAGAATTATTATAATAGCAAAGTCCAACAATAAGTAGAAAAATGAATGGCAGTGAGAATCCAACAGAGACCATTTCTCTAAGAATAGGAATCAGAATATGCACCATTGTATTCACAGTATCATTAAAATATGAATAAACAGCAGTAACTTTTTATTATACAGTGAAAGAACCTCCTACGGGGCACTGAAAATTGAGTAGTGTGTGTTTAATAAATTAAAATCAACAAGAGATGGCTATCTACCAGGATGCAGGAAGGACTCAGAGAATAATGGGGGGTTAGCCAGGGACATAAATGAAACTGATTTATTATTAGGTGGGGTTTTAAAGGTTTAAAAATGTTAATTATATAGCAATAGTTGTGGGGAGGAGAAGGAATGCTGTGAGATGAGACTATAGAGTTTAGCTAGTGCTAAATTGTGAAGGGCCACATTTTAGTAAGTTAAGGTGTTTGGGCTTTATCTTAGGGGAACCTATTCTGGGATTTTAAGCAGTGTACAAAAAAGATCAGTTAACTTTGGCTATATAATGAACCATCTCAAAACTTAGTAGCTTAAGACAATAGCCTTAATAGCCTTTTATTATTTATAATTAATCTATGCATAGGCTGGGCTATTCTTTTCACCTAGGCCACCTCTGCTGAGGCTAGGTGGTCCAAGAAAGCCTCATATATCAGGGACCTAAGGCATGTTGGCTGGAATCTCTCTCCACATGGTTTCTTATCCTCCAGTAGGCTATCTCAGGCTTGTTCTCATGATGGTTGAAGGGTGTCACAGCAGCAAGAGAAAGCGAACACCAATATGTGAATACTTTTGAAGCCTCTGCTTGTGTCTTGCTTATTAATGTCTCATTGGCCAAAGCAAGTCACATGGTCAAGCTCAGATTCAAGGAGTGGAGAGATCAATTCTATTACTTGATGGGAGAAGCAATGAATATTGTGGTCATTTTTCTCCTCCTGATCTATCACAGTTAAATTTGCATTATGGAGAATGGACTGGAACAGGGCAAGCCCTCAGCAGAAGAGGTAGGCGACAGTTGCAATAATCTAAAAGAGCAACAGTGATGAATAATGGCAGATAGAGAGATGTTGAGAATTCAAGAAATATATAGGAGGCAGGATTAACATCTTGGTGATTAAGGATGTGTGTGTGGGTGGGTGAGGAGTATGTTCAGAATCAAGGATGCTATTCATGTTTTTGGTTTGAGCTTCTGAGTGAAATTAGATTCATAATAGTGCTTCTGTGGGGATTCTTTATTGATACATTTATGTATTTATAACTAAATTAGACTAGTCTGAAAGATTTAATCTCTACTCGACCCTACAGCTAAATATGAGAAAAAGAACTAGAAGTAAAGATTTTACTAGGTAGAGAAAATGCAGACAACTTTTACCTATTCAGACAAACATGTTGATTTTTCTAGTCATTAATAAAATTTCTCTGGACATGGCTTGTATATCTGCTGTGGACTAAAGGAATGGATCATTATATAGACAACTGGTTCAATTAGTCAAATATTTATGAGATACCCTCTATGCTGAAGTTACTGAGCTAAGTCCTTAGGTCAATTTGAATAGACATAAGATCTTGACTTGATTCCATTTCTGTGTTTGGGGATGAGCCATGTTTACAGTATCTTTAAAATGGTTTGTCACAATTCAGAGCTATAAGTATTGAATCAGTGGGGAATGAGAGTAGGTCTTCACAACTCTGAGGAGGAAGCAGGATTTCAGAATTCAGTTGTTAGAGTAGGAGTGAAGTGGATAGAATGTATACTCTAGAAGGTGATTCACTTTTAAAGTCAGTTTTTTAGAAAAAGTTGATGTGTTTGGGATGAATTACTTTTTATACTGGGTTATGAAAAAATGGACCACAATAGGTTTCCTTCTATGTAAGATGCTTTTTTGCTAGCTCTCCTGCTTTTAGCAAAACTTCCATATAAAGCTTTATTTAATAGTCTTAAAATGTTTTCCCTTATAATACTTGTTATAGTGAAAATGTAGTGCCACTCCCCCCGTATTTTTTTTTGTTGCAATTTTATACTAAATGATATAGAAGACTGAAACAACTATCTGGGTAATTCAGCTTTCCACAATTTAGGTAAAAATGTAAATATGATTTTCTATAAAATATCCAGATAAATATATGTATGTGTGGTTGTATGTGTGTGTGAACATATATATTTGGTTTTTCTAGATAATTGTTATAAGATTAGCATTGGGTCAGAGCTTCCAGTGTGGCCTTGGTTTCTCTCTCTCGATTTTCCAATATTAATGTAGACATTTTCCATATTGAAAAGGAGTTAGAGTATCTCCTTTAGCCACTGTAAAAATGCTTTGGTATTTGCATCTGATGATTAGGAAACCCTCGTTTACTTCCTAAGGAAAAATGAAGTCTTTAATATTTAGACCATTTTTGCAACTGCTAATGGTGGTAATAGATAATCAAACAATGTTTACTAACACTTTATATGCATTTCCTTATTCACTCCTCGCAACAACCATGTAATATAAGCACTATTTTACAGAAGATGAAACAGAGGAACAGACTAGTTAAAACACTTGTCCAAGGCCACATAGATGATAAGTGGCAAAACCAAGACTAAAGCCTATGGAAGACTGGCTTGTTATTAAAAAAAGAAAAACACCCATGTTCTCTCCAGGGGAGGAGTATACTTGCCCATCCCATTAGTGTTTGGTTTGGCTATGTGACTTGTATTAGTCTCATGGTGGGTGGAGTGTACTCCACCAATAGCTGCCTTTGAGCTTGAACATAGACTTGAATTAGCCAATGGGATATTAGCAGAAATGATGCAAGAAGAGATTTGAAATGTGCTCATGTGAATGGGCCTTGTCCTCTTGCATTTCTGCCATTATCATGAGAAGAACATGCCCCACTTGACCTACTGATCCAAAGAAGAAGAGAGACATGTTGAGTAGACCTAGACTTAGCCAACAGCATGAAGGCAAGCTCAGCTGAGCCCAGCTTGGATCAGCGGAGCAACCCAGCTGGGCGAGTAAGAATAAGTGATTATTATTTTAAGCGAATGAATTTGGTGCAGTTTGTTACACAGCAAGAGCTAACTGCTAAAGAGCCTAAGCAGTCTAAATCTAAGAACCTGCACTATTAATCACTATCAATGCATCAAATTCAGAATTATTCCTATATGACATTTCTAAAACAACTGAATCAATAAGTGCCAGGAGTCTCAAATGTTGAACTCTAAAACAGTATGTGATAGATATTATAGAAGTATACTTCTTGGAAGTTACACGTCTTCATATCCCTTTCTCTCACTTCTTTTAAAATTAAGATATTTGGTTTTGTTTAATGCGCAGTTCTCACAGCCTATATGCACTTTTCTTGGTCCTCAGCTTCCAGATGTAATCCACTTATGAGTTAGGGAACATGTCTGGCGCTCTGAAACAATATCTGAGATGGATAAGTGAGCATATTTTGAATGACACAAATGGTTCCCGTCCACAGAAAAGCAATGACAGGGAAGGAAATGGAAAACTGGATACTTACAATAAAAATAACTAACAACTTGAAGAGGTTTGTTCTGCACCGATGGCCCAGAGATGTAAAATTTAGATAGAGATGTGGACAATAGCTACCTGAGAAATGACAGACTTTGTTTTTCACCTTTTAAGATGTTGATCTTATGCATTTAAAACAGGGCTGAGAAAAGTGGAAAACAGGTCAAGGTCTCGGTTTGAGTTCGCCTATGTTCGGTCCCTGAAGCTTTAGGGCATAAAATAGCATGAGAGATTAGAAATACAGAGTGATTGTGTAGCCTCCTCCTGTGGACAGAACATTTATTTCATGTGGTATTTTTCTAAAATATATTCTGAGAGTTTGGGATTTTGTTGGGTATATAGGTTTTGCAAATGCATAATCACCAAAAGATTAATCATTTTGTTTTAATTGCAGGCGTTTGCCTTGACTTTAATATACTAAGATACATTATGAATCTTCTGGTGGGAACATGTAGCATTTCCTAGGCTATTTGTTCACAAAAATGTTCAAGGAGTAACTCCCAGGGCTTAAAGTGATACAGAAGATACATTGAGGGATTTTGTATAATGTATCTCTCTGATGAAATCTTGTTCCTTCAGGGACCCTAGTCTACTATATTCTTATAATGTCCAGTGAAATAAGCACAATGTATGCAAATATATGTAAATTTATGTACATTTACCTATGTAGATCTACATTGGTACTGAGTAAGAGGTGAGCCCTGGCACCTGACTACATGGAATCAAATTCTGGGTTTACCACTTACTAATGGTATAAGCTTGAGTGTCTGTGCCTCAGTTTTCTCATGTGTAAATAGAAATGATAATTGAAATACCTAATCTAATAAATTTGCTGTGAGGATTTAATGAGATAATAACTGAGAAATAGTATAGTGCTTGATACATGGTAGAGTCTCAATAAATATATTAACTTATAATGATTATATCTCTGATAAGGGACTTGTATTCAGAATATATAAAGAAATCTTGAAACTCTATAATGAAAAAGACATAATTCAATTCCCCAATTTAAAAAAGGGCGAAGAATTTTAATAGACATTTCTCCAAAGAAGGTATACAAATGACCAATAAGCACATGATAAGATGTTCAACTTCATTAGTCATCAGTGAAATGCAAATCAAAATCACAATGAGATACCACTTCACTCTAGGATAGCCACAATGAAAAAGACAGATAATAACAAGTACTGGAGAGGATGTGGAGACTTTTGAACACTAATACATTGCTGGTAGAAATGTAAAATGGTACAGCTTTTTTAGAAAACAGTTTGGCAGTTTCTAACTCAGAGTTTTATGAGTCAGCAATTCTATTTCTAGGCATATACCCAAGAGAAATAACAAAAACATACATTCACACAAATTGTACATGCAATGTTATATAGCAGAACTATTCGTAATAGCCAATAAGTGAAAACAACCCAAATGTTCATCAACTGATGAATGCATAAAGAAAATGTGGTCTACCCATACAATGGAATATTATTCAGCAATAAAAAGAAATGTAGTACTCATACATGTTACAACGTGAATGAACCTTGAAAACATCCTAAGTGAAAGAAGCCAGCTACAAAAAGGCCACATATTGCATAATTCCATTTACATAAAATATGCAAAATAGCCAAATCTAGAGACAGAAAACAAATTTGTGGTTGATTAGGGCTAGTGGGGTAGGATCTGGAGGAGAGCGACCACTAATGGGTTTTGTTTTAGGGGGATAAAAATATTCTAAATTTAAATTGTGGCAATAGTTGTATAAACCTGTGAAAATAGTAAATGTGTTGAATTAGACACTTTGAATGGGCGAATTGTATGGCATGCATTATGTCTCAATAAAGCTGTTAAAAATTATTATTATTACTATGTAGAATGGCCAGCACTACTTTGTGGGACTTCTTAATTTTTGGAAATGTCTAGTATCATTTGAATCACTTCCATAGCTGCTAGTTGTGCTGTGGAAATAAAACTTTCCAGTAAGGTCTGAAATAAGAGTTGGAATGGCTGAGAAATTGCTCCCCTCTTTATGATTATGGTAGAGCTTTATGCTGAGGCCTTCATCTTGTCTGATTATAGTCTTGGTGTCTGGTTGCTAAAAGGGATGAGAAAAGATGTAGATGAGGCCAAATCCACAGCCCATTGAGATGCTCATGACCAGGTGTCTTTGCTTCCTATTCCCTGGCCAGAGAATTCCTCCTTATGTGCAGATTGGTTCTTGGGGAATTTGTCTTATAGAGTTCACAGCTGGGAAGTGATTCTCTCCTTCAGTTTGGTTATAAGGTCTTATTCCCTTTACGTCTTTGGAATTGAGCTCATTATTTTGTTTAAAAAAAACAGAATGTAAAATCACTTCTTTCCAATCAGCTAGCAGCATAGCTGGGTAAAGTATGGTTTTATATTTCACATCCAGGATTAGACTGGAAACAACTTCTTCCTCTTCCTCTTCCTCCTCTTCTCTTCTCTCTCTCACACACAGACACACCTCCTGCTCTCATATACATTATTTTATACTGAACTATTTGAAGGATTGTTGCAGACATCATCATTTTATCCCTAAATACATAATCCTAAGAATGAGGACATTCTCCTTCATAAGCATGATATAACTATGACCCCTGGAAATTTAACATCCATAAAACACTATTACCTAATATACAGACCACATTCAAATTTTCCCAGTTATAGGTTGGGAACATTTTGACAGCCTTTCTAGAACCTCCAAGTCTTATTTAGGTGGGCTGCTTTTGTGCTTATCATATGATGTTATTATTTTCTATTAATTTGCCCTCACTCCACTAGGCCGTGAGTTCACAGCTTTGCTCACAGTTGAGATTCAATTGACTTGGGTATCACCCACTTTTCTGCTCACAGCGCCACCTAGTGTGCTACCCACAGTAGATGCTCAATAAATGCTTGAGGGATTGGATTGAATTGAATATTGCCAGTCAGGGTTCAAGTTGCAGAGATAGATATTGGTATTTCTGAGTGACTGCTTTTAAAACTCACTATAAGTTCCTATCGACTGCCCTTTTCTCCTTTATATTTCTTGGCATTGTCATTGGTCTTTTGCACCCTGCACCACCCTACTATACTCATATTATCTTTGGTGTAATTTTAATGGTAAATTAAATATTATTTAATTTAAATTTTTAAAAATTAAATTTATTGGGGTGACATTCATTAATAAAATTATGTGTTTCAAGTATACAATTCTATAATCCATCATTTGTATACTGCATTGTGTGTTCACCACCCAAAGTCAAGAGTCCTTTCATCATCATATATTTGATGCCCTTTATCATTATCTACTCCCCCCCTTTCCCTCTGATAACCACTAAATCACTGTCTGTGTCTGTGAGTTTTTGTTTGTTGTTGCTTTCAGTTTTACATCCCACGTATGAGTGAAATCCTATGGTTTTCAACTTTTTCTGTCTGCTTATTTCAACTAGCATGATAATCTCAAGATCCATCCATGTTGTCACAAATGGCAGTATTTCATCTCTTCTTATGGCTGAGTAATATTCCATTGTATATATGTACCACAGCTTCTTTATTCAATCGTCTATCATAGGACACTTCAGTTGTTTCCATGTCTTGGCCACTGTGAATAATGCTGCAATGAACATTGGGGTGCATACATCTTTATGGATAAATGTTTTCAAAATTTTTTGGTAGATACCCAGAAGAGGGATCATATGGTAATTCTATTCTTAATATTGTGAGGAACCTCCATACTGTTTTCCACAGTGGCTGTACCAATTTACATTCTTAGGTGTAATTTTTGACAGCTCATGAAGTACTGAAGAAAATAAGAGTGATGATGTAAGTGAAAGAGAATGAGATACTGGTTCTATTCAGAGGAACTTAATACTAATAAGCTCATGTGCGCTGTTTTGGAGGCAAAACCAAAAAGTAACCAATACTTTTGAGCAGCTCAGGATGCAATTCTCAATTCTGTTTCCATGTATTTTTTTTTCTGGTGCGATGTTATGATACCAGAGTGGTTCTGGGATTAAATCACACTAGAAGCAAACGATTCCAAATTAGTCCTGGTTGGCAGGAAGATTTGCTGTGGGTAATTGAGGTAGTTGTCAGTTCATCTGTTTCGTCTCGTTAGGAAGCCTGCAGGACTGTGACATTTTAAAGGCTTGTCAAATTTACTAGATCCATGAGCCATTTAAATTATGGAGTTCAAGACAAAGAAAAACTTTTCTCAGCACATATTTGGGAGCACGTAAATATCTCATGTAACCTACTTTGGCAGGGTACTCTATAGTAAAATTAAGGAGAGGAATGGATATAAGTTCAGAAGCTCTGAGGTACCTTAGTCCAGGTCAGTAGAAGCTACAATCCATTGTTTACAAGATGTTGGCTATTGCTTAAAGTAAAGCCTATTTATTTACTTCGGTGTTTATATATGGATGTAAAGGCCACAGTTGAACAATTTAGTCATCTGCATCAAGTGGTTATGATGTAATAGAGATTTGTTTCCTATTTATAAGTGGAGAACTTGAAGTGTGTGGGTTGCTAAGTAGATACTAAAAAATGAGGACTGAGAAGACCTTTCAATGTACTGTGAAGAAGCCACACTTTTATTAGCATTCCCTTGGCTTTTTCAAATCTATAAGCAGGAAACATAATGAATATAGGGTAGACATTTCTGCTTTCTGGGCATGTGTAGCAGAGAAGTCTCCATTGAGTTATGTTCAATGTAAGTAATTTAAATAAATCCTGATGATATTACTGAACAAGTATGGGGTTTCTTTTTTCATCGCAGTGACTTCTACAAAGATAGCCACAAACACAGAGGTAAGAGTCTTTTGGCCTCTAGAAAGATATTTGAGTTGCCATAAATCTATCAACAGAGGACTGTTGTTATACACAGGTGAAATAATGAAAATGACGCTCTTATGTTTTCTTCCTCCTTCTGTTTGCAGCTTTCTTCTTATTCTGCAAGCTAGGTGCCCAGAAATAGTACCATGGCAGTTTACCTAGGTCTGGTCTTGGGCAGTTCTCTTGGTACTAGGGACATTTCTTGGCTTTATTGCCCCATTCAACACTTGGTCATTTTCCTAGTCTAAGAGCCTATGTGACTGATTAAATAACTCAAAGAATAAATTTGCTCTTTGGTGTAAGTGGCTAATTTGGCATAATGTACTGTCTTTCAAGATAATTTTTAAAAATCTCTTTGTGGAATTTTTAAATGGAATTTTAAAAGCATGTAAAAAAGTAGAAAAACTGTCATAAAGTACTCTTCTTCAATAATTATTAATAAATAGCCAATCTTATTTAATATAGAGCACCTCCTCCTCACCCATGCCAGGTTATTTTGAAGAAAATCCAGAATAACATATAATTTCATCTGTAAAAATTTCAGGTTGTATTTTTAAAAGATAAGTACTTAAAAATACATAACCACTTACATCATCATACCTAAAAATTAACAATAATTCCTTAACATCATCAAGTATGTAGTCATTCACATTTATCTGACTTTCTTATAACTTCTTAAAATAGTTTATATACTATGTTTGCATTCTGATCCAATTAAGTTTCATACATTTTGATTTGCTGATATTTCTCTTAAGTCTCTTTTAATCTACTGGTTTTCCCTTCTCTCTCTTAGTCTCTCTGTCCCCCTCTCTCCCTTACCACCCCCTCCATTTTTTAATAAGTTATTTATTAGTCCTGTTATTTATATGGACTTGCTGATTAAACCCTTATAATGTCATTTAACGTGTTATTCTGTCTCCTCTGAGTTTCCTGTAAATTGGTAGCTTTGAATGGTCTATCAGATTGACAATTTTTGGGGCATGACCTTCTTAGATGATTTTGCAGTTTTTTTCCTTTAATAAAGTTTTTTGCTATCCTCCACATATTTTGATATATTGTGCTTTCATTAAAATTATTTTCAAAATTTCCAAAGTTTCCTTTTCTCCATTCTCCTTATTTTTGACTGTTCCTAATTTTGGTTTATGCTGTTCTTTTGTAGCTTCTGTCATTTTCTAAAAATTTTTGCTATGTTGAAATATCAGGTTACAGTTTTTAATCAGTTTTGTGGGCATGACTTTCTGGATTGCTCTCTTTGTAGGAATGCTATTCTACCCCTTATTCTCTGTTTTGTCACAATAACTCTGTAGAGAGTTAATTGTGAATGAGTTTTTCTATAATTTTTGAAGGAACAGGTGGATCAGGTAGCTCTTCTGGCCTCATAGATTTATAGATCCCTCTTTTCAGGCTTTTTCAAAGTGATAAAGAATATGACCTTGCTCTTTCTGGGATCTACCTCCTCTGCTTCTCTCCACCTCTCTTCTACTTTTATTGACCTCATTATCAAAGATATCCATATTTTCCCACTCTAGCTCAATTTGGATTTTCCTCTCAACATTTCCTCTGATTTTGGGGTTTTATTTGGGAGGGAGATTTGGTTTGTTAGTTTTGAAGTGTATAGGGGCCAGGTTGCTCCAGTGCCTGCCATCATATCTTATTGCATCAACATCCCCTTGATGAAGCCATTCATTCACCAATTAAAGCAAGCAGAATCCCTTTCCAGTTTTGGTGGCTGTTCCTAGACTGGTATGCTATGAATACTTGCTGATTTTGGGGTCCCCTGTACTCATGGACATCAGGGAAGCCCAGTTTCTTTCCTTCTGAATCCTCCTGCCCAGATGCTTCATCCACATGGGTCATGCAGCTGTTGGAGTTTTGCAATATCCTCTTACTGGTTTCCCAACCTTCAGTGCTGTCTCTCTGCTATACTTTCCAGAAGTCTATCTGAAATGGAAACTGCTTTATTTTTCTCTCTTGTGTATAGGATCAAGTCCCTACTCTACAGCACAGCTTTCTAGGTCTCCTTAATTTGCCTACCTCCTCTGCCTCATCCCTTGCTATTTTGTGTCTTGCACCACTATGGTCCTGGATAGAGTTCTTATATGTGTCATGTTGTTTTGTGCTTCTGGGACTTTGCTCATGCTGTGGCTTCTGACTAGAATATCTTTCCCATTTCTCTAACTCATTGTTTCAGATCAGTTAATGGTTTCCTGCCTCCTTAACCGTTTCCTGCCTCCAAGAAGAAATTTCTCAGACCTACTCTTCCACTCAGCCTGAGTTAGTTACTCTTCCTTTATGTTCTCATAATGCCCCATACACATATCTTCCATTGTACTTATCACAGCATAATTAGTTATTTAAGGATTCTTCATTTTGTCATCATCTAGTTTAGCTCATGACTTGGTAGAGTTTGTCTTACCCACATTGATTTCCCTAGTACTTTGCTAAAGAAGAGTCCCCATAAATGGTTGTAGAATAGATAAATGAATAAACAAATAAATGAATTATTAATTGTATATTTTAGGTGACATGTGAAAGGCACACATTAAAAGGATAGATTTCCAAAGTATCTCCAGACATGTCTGCATTCTATCTACATGTGAGGTTGGCCCTCCTCTGTGAAATGTTGCTTCTCTGTAAGAGATTATGGCAAAGTTCAAATTTTAACTCTCTGTAAATTCAGAATCTGGCAAGAGCAAGACCATGTGTTCATATTCTAGGTTTATAGGTAGGTGTGTGCATGTTGTAAAGTTGTCTGTTATTGATCAGTACCAAGGTAAATATACCATATAGAATGGATCAGTTCAAAGCATTGAGAAAACAATGCCCACAGGAAGCCTCTCCCTCTCCCTCTTCTCTCTGTCTCTCTTTCTGTCTGTCTCTCTGAGTCTCCTCTCTCTTGCGCCACCATGCAAAGCATTCTATTCCATTAGTCTTAACTTTTTCAGCTGATGCCTTTGAAACCCAGCCTGTGCTTTAAGCTACTTAGGCTTTGGTATAAAAAGTAACCCTAGTCAGGGAAATTTTTAAGGAACTCTCACTCAATAGACATGCCCATGCCTCAACCTTTATAGCACAGGTTCTCCACTTAATGAAGGCCACTGGACTCAGGCTGCCATATTGTACGACTCCATATCATGTGAACAGCAGTCCCTGGAATTCTGCAGTGCACAACCTGTGCAGTCTAACATGGCAGCTCTGCATAGGAAGGAGTTATTCTCGCTTCCCTTGTTCTTTGCAGGGAATGTATACTTAGGCAAAGATAATAAAAATAAAAAAGGATTCAGGCCAATTTCTGGTTTGTTATATCTTGGAGGATTTACAATTCTATGAGAAACTATTAGCTTTTAGAGGGTAGGCACTGTGTCTTGGATAACTTTAAATCTCACTGAAGATGCTGATAAAATTGACCTTGAATGAGAACTGAATAATTTAACTTCTGTTCATGCTATTATAAACTAGAATTTAAATCCATTTGCAGAATAGAAATTTCAGTACAAAGTTTTCAGTACAAAGTTCAGTACAAAATTTCAGTACAACGTTCAAGCTCCTTAATGGCAGTGGAGAAAGTGGATCGAACTTCAGGTTATTTACTGAAAGGGTGTGTAAATAGACATTTTATTTATTTGGATTCAAAGCTTTGGCTCTGTCCACTATTATTGCCAAAGTGACTCAGCTGGGAACAGAAACATAAAGAAAAACGTGTATGCATCATTCAAGCTATCCAAGTTATTCGTGGCAGTAAAGGGGTCGCACTTAATTTTAGTTGCAGAGATTCTGAAAATGCTTTGGCCCAGTGGTTACTGCATATTCGGTTAGGTCTTATGTGCCATTTGCAACAGTAATAAAAACGTCATATAAAAGTCATCTAGTCTGTGGAAACTCCCCACAGGTGAGCAGACCTTTATCTTAATGCTCTGCTAAAGTTATATGGGGTGGTTAAGCATTAGTGTGCATTTTGCTTGTGACCCAGGCCTTTTAATATATATTAAAGAGGCCACTAAATCTTCATGTTTAAACCCACCTGTTTGTACTATCTTTCCATTTAGGTGTCAATCTTTGAACATAGGAAGTTCATCTTCTTGCTTAGTGTACTAGAGAAGTATTACATACATATTAAGTACCCAATAAATATTAGATACTCAAAAAATCATTCAGGCCATTTGGGATCTTTAAAGCAGTGTCTTCACTTGCCTTCCAGAGATAAAATAAAAACGCTGTGCTGGTAAGATTGCTTGGACCTGATGCATTGTGTCTAATGGCCAGAGCAGTAGCAAATCTGCTGACAGGCTTGGAGAGAAAAAAAATAAAAACCCACGTTGAAATGTCTGTGTAATGCTGCTTCAGGGAAATGCTATTTTTAAAGAAATGAAACACATTATTTAGGGTTTGTGGATGCAATCCAGGCCTTTGAAGATGGGAAGAAGATCTTAATTAGAAAGAAGTAGGAAGATTGAATGCTTTTATGGAGAATCCAAATTTAAGAGGTATGTTTATCATAGATGCAGATGATATATATTGTGTACTGGCTACAGCCTTTCTTTGATAAAACTAAAGCCTTTAAAGTTATTGGAGTGCATCTGACCACAAGTTTGTTCAGCATCTAATGAGCAGGCATTAATCATGTAAAACTTGGAGGCAGTTCATAAAAGGACTATAAAGATGATTTCAGGCTTGGAAAATAAAACCTATAAGAAAAGGTTAAAAACAATTCACAAAAGGAGATGAGGAGTGATGATTCCAGTCAACGCAAGGTTATTCTTGGGGGGATGGCATGCTTAATGAGAAACAATTTCCCAGAGATTCTAAAATTTCTCTTTTGTTGATTTCATTATAAAAATATATCCATAGAAAATATTAGGAAGCAGACTGTGTTCTAAAAACTTTTCACCTGGAGGGACTTCACAAAACTGAAATGGAGAGGATAAGCAGAATGTCTGGAGTAGGGTTTTCTTCAAAAGTAAAATATTGTGGGTTTTTTTTAGCCTATCTTGTAATTGCAATTAATTAAATGGCTTGTGTACTTATTTATCTAATGTCTATCTTCCTGGCTAGACTTTAAGCTTCATGAAGGCAGACAATATGTTGTTTTCTTCACCACTGCTTCTCAGAGCCTAACACAGAGCCTGGCACATAATAGGTGTTTAATACACATTTTGTGCACACATGGGGAATATATATGCATATAATATTTTAAACAAAAATGGAATCATCCTGTATATGCTGTTCCATAACTCCCTTACTTTTAACAAAATATCATGACAGTCTTTTTATGTCATTCATGCTCTACACTCACTTGAATGGCAGCAAGATGTCCTGCCATATGCATGTGGCCTAAGGTATTTAACCGCTTCTCTCTTTGGAACATTTAAGGTGTTTCCAGTTTTTTTCTTTCCAACAGTACAGCAATAATCATGGTTGTAACTAAATCCTCTTCACAGAAAATTTAAAAAGACTATTACAAAAGATGGCAAGATGCTGTTCAATGAAGGTATTGAAAACATGGTAAATATTGACTTAGCCAGTTTTTCTGCAGCCCTGTATGGAAGCAGGGAAATGGATTTGATGACCTCGGAATCAAATTGTGCTTGAAACCTTTTATGAGTATATACCACTGTCTTGGTCTGTTGGGGCTGCTGTGTAACAAAAATACCATAGACTGGGTGGCTTAAACAACAAACATTTGTTTCTCATAGCTATGGAGGCTGAGAAGTCCAAGATCAAGGCATCAGCAGATTTGGTGTCTGGTGAGGATCAACTTCTTGGTTTATAGACACTAGCTTCTTGCCGTGTCCTCATGTGGCAGAAGGGATGAGAGGGCTCTCTGGGTCCCTTTATAAGGGCACTAATTTCATTTATAAGGGCTCCACCCTCATGATATAATCATTGCCCAAAGGTCCCACTTTCTAATACTATTACATTGGGGGTTATGTTTCAACATAAGAACTTGAGGAGACACAAACTCTCAGTCCATTGCAATGACTATCTAAGCTACTCATATACTCCTATAACTCACAGGAATGGTGAGTTTGTAAAAGTTATGGAGGAGGGAAGTAAATTCTTTTGAGACAGTAGAGAAAACAAAGTATTTTAAAAGAAATCATAGTATTAATCTGCTTTTGTCATTTAAGATTGGTCAGTATTAGAGTGGCTAGCAAATTGAATCACAATACACTAGGAAAGTATTGGCTATTTTCTCAGATTTAGCAGAGTACATTTGTTTTTTTGTTTTTTGTTTTTTCACACTAAAAAAACTAAACTAAACCAAGTTCAAATTTTTCCTAAAAATGAAAGTAGGGAATTTTAGCGGCGTTGCTCCTCATGAGGTGCTGACATTTAATATTAAGGAAATGAGTCACGTCTAAGGGTGATTCATAATGCAAATGTCTGTGAATAGAATTATATCTTTTCAATGACTTCTATAATCACATCGTGGATGTGTTCTGAAAAAAAATTCAAAATGCATTCAAATGTGGCTTCTAGAATCTATACACCAGATGCTGTTTTCTTCAACTCTCATACTCTTTATATAAGTCAGGCTGTCCTAATGTTTTTCTTCACAGCTCTGCTGTGATTTGTCATGGCTTTACCCACAAATGTTCTGAGATTGAGACCTTCTGATTTGAGGACAAAGCTCTTCTCTTGGTATTTTGATTTTTCCATTTTTTCCCCATTGAACCCTGGGTTCCTGGCTGCCGCTTGGTGGTGTTGGTTATTACCCTCCTTCGCTTCCTGTAATGTCTCTTTTGAGCACTCCAGGTCTTTCTAGGACTGTTTTTCTCAATCCATAAATTAAACAAATTTCAAGTCATTAGATTCCATATGACTCCCTTTGGGACTAGGAGTGGTAGTGGCATGGGAGATGCTCCCCCTTTCTTCCTGTATTGGCAATCAGAAATATTGTGCAAGAAGTGGTGGCATCCTAAAAGTTAGAGTTAGACAGGGTAAGTTGAGTGAATCAGAGAAATTTACACAGCTAACGGCCAGGGCAAGCCTCAGAGGAGAGTCTGGTTGAGGGAGACCATCATCCACTTCAGGGTGTTTGCAGTCATTGTTTCCCTTGCCTGGACCACCCTTCCCTCATTTATTCTCATAGATGTCATGAACTCTGAGGGGTCTGACATTTTACCTTGCTCGTAAGCTGTGAAGTTAGCCCGTCACAGTTTCATGGATGCTAGAAGAAGATATGACACTCATGGGTCAGAGACAAAGGACTTTATTATTCACAGAAATATCTGTAGCCAGAGTATCAGCATTTTCTTGTGCTGGTTACCTTAATCTCAGTTCCCACAAGGAGGCCAGGTGACACCAGCACATGCAGGGTTGTCTTATAGGAGGGGAACCCTGAAATTAGGAAACCTGAATCATTTAAAATGGGTAGTAAGCAAGGCTGCCCTTTTTTCCAGGGGGAACACTGTCTTTATTATACAGGATGGTAAGTGAATCTGTGCTTAATTTTGGAGAGAGACATTATCTTTGCCTTCCATGGGTCTTTGCTATATAAACATCCTTGAAAAGCTATTCAGAACAAAGGCTGTCAGTGCCTTTGCTTCCAAAATTATGCAAAAATGCATCAGACCCATGGAGATTTGTCTCCCAACAATGACTTGTTTTCTCACTTTTTTTAGGTCTCTGTTCAAATGTCACCTTGTCAATGAAGCTTGCGCTGAGTATCTTATGTTAAATAGACACTTATGATCACTTAAATCAAATGATTCCTTATCATTGGAATACTAAACTATATATACTTAGCTATGTTGCTATTGTCTGTAAACTGCAGACTCTGTGGTGGCAGAGAGTTTGTGTTATTCACTGCTGCATCATCAGAGCCTAGCACAATACTTGGCATACAGTAGACGGTCAATAAATATTCACTGAATGAATGAATGAATCCATACATCATCAGCAGTTAAGATTATAAAAAGGTCCATTGCACTTTCTAAACATAAAATTATATTAGATTAAACTTGTTATGTCTCAGTCCATAATCTATGTGCTCCTGCTCCAGTTGGGAGCACAATTCTTTTTTTAAATTAAATTTATTGGGTTGACATTAGTTAATAAAATTGTATGTGTTTCAAGTGTACAATTCAATAACACATCATATATGTATACTGCATTGTGTGTTCACCACTCAAAGTTAAATCTTCTTCTATCACCATATATTTGACCCCATTTACCCTTATCTACCTCCCCCGCCACCTTCCTCTGGTAACCACTGAACTGTTGTCTATGTCCATGTGTCTCTGTTTGTTTTGTCTTATTTGTTTGTTGCTTTCGGTTTTACATCCCAATATGAGTGAAATCCTAAGGTTCTCAACTTTTTATATCTGACTTGTTTTGCTTAGCATGTTTATCTCACGATTCATCCATGTTGTTGCAAATGGTACTATTTCATCTTTTATGGCTGAGTAATATTCCATTGTATATATGTACCACAGCTTCTTTATCCAGTCGTCTATTGAAGGACACTTTGGTTGCTTCCATGTCTCGGGAGCACTATTCTAAGCATCCAATTGTGTCTTGATTCCTGGCTTTTACCTTTTCCCTGGGACTGAGCTGCTCCTCTGTGTATACTCTTTCCTGCCTCTTGTCCAGCTCCAGATCATGGCTCCTTACCTTGTGATCCTTTAATCTGCTACTTCCTCATGTCCCAACACTGACTGTGGCAACCTTTTTAAAAATCAGCCACTGATACGTGGCATATAAAACTGAAAGCAATGAATGAGCGAGACAAACATAGACACAGACAACAGTTTAGTGGTTACCAGAGGGAAAAGGCAGAGGGGGGCAGTAGGTAAGAGTAAAGGGAGTCAAATGTGTGGTGACGGAAGGAGATCTGACTTTGGGTGGTGAACACCAATGCAGTATACAGATGATATATTATAGGATGTGCACCTGAAGCCTATATAATTTTATTAGCAATGTCACCACAATAAATTTAATTTAAAAAATATTTTTTAAAAAATCAGCCAGTGGTGTGCTGGTAAAGTGGTTCTCTGGTAAAAAGCTGGAATGTGTAGCATTTGCTGATTCTTTGTTGTAAATATTCTCACTATGGTTGACTGTAAGATACCAATGATTTAACAGATGGCTTGTAGACTTCCTAAATGTTTAATAGTCAGGTCTCAAAGAGCTACTGGGAGCTGGTTCCAGCACACCATCATAACAAGAAAGTAACATGTATGTAGTATTGGGGTTATCTTTTACTTGGCAAAATAATATAAAGTTTTAAAGAACAATATGGCTATGGGTTAAGAGAACCCTTACCTGTAGTGGGTTTCTCATTACTTACTCCTTATTTCCCAAATCCTCTACTAACAGTGATTCTCATACTCTACCTGCATCAGAATTACCTGGAAGGCATGTTAAAACACAGGTGGCTGGGCCCCACTCACGGAACTTCTGGATGTATGGGGCTTGAGAACTTGTATCTCTAACAAGTTCCCAGATGATGATACTGAGGGTCCTGAGGCCATGCTTTGCGAGCCACTGTTCTAGTGGGATCACATACAAGATATGTTGCTCAAAATCAGTTTCCAAGTGAGAAGCAGAAGAAGCAAATTTTTGTAAATAAACAGTATATCTGGACCAAAGAGAGGAAAAGCCTCAAAAAAAGGTTCAAAAAGGTGTTTATAAAATAACTAACAGATGGGAACGCTACGTAACATAAGCTCATGGCTACAGGTCTTCAAGATGGTGAAAAGCGAGTTTCCAGGTGTGTGTGAGGAAATACTCCTTGATTTTTAACCCTGCTACAGCCAGTTTTGTTTCTGAAGGATGAGGTTGAGCTGGAAATGGTTCTGGTGAGGGCATGAATCTTGAGGCTTGCTGGGTAACCTCTCCTTTGATGAAACTGAGCACTAGATCACTTATTTAAGGGCCTGCATCTCAAACAACCTTGAAAAAATTATTTATCCATTACCATGTGGTACTCATGCAAATAAGAGGGCTTGGGCAAAGAGGGAACACTTAGCCTTGATTAGATGGGACATATTAGCTTCCTGAAATTTTCTCACCTGTTTAAGCAGCTCTCAATCACAAATCCTGACAGGATAGATACTCACTGTAGGAAGGATTAACAGGGCTCAGCTAAACCCAAGGGGTGTCACACTTCTCCTAGATCTCTGGGCAATGTGTGGTTCTCTGTGTCACTCTCAGGCCTTATATGGTGACCTCTCCCTTTGCAATTTCCAGAAGGACAGTGCTGTAAGACGAACTATTTCAAGTCTGGTATCTTTGCAACCAATTTAACCGCAGGGCTGGCTAATTCACAGACAACAGGGCAAAACAAGATAGGACTGTGATTGAACATGGGGATTGCTGGTAGAACAGTGTGCCAGTAAAGGCCCAATTTTCTTGAGTTTAGCTCTTTTGTTATTTGCCAGGGACCAAACCTGTCTGGGTACTTAGGCATAGTTTGTTTTGACAAGCTTTATTTGAAAGAGGAAGAAAAGAAAGACAGTTCATTATCAGACACCTCCTTGGCACAATAGCCTCTCTGACAGAATTATTCTTTTTCACTGGGAAAGAAGAGAGGCCAAACTTCTATCTTGCTGGGTTTATCTGCACTACTTAGAAAGAGCAGCTTGATTGCTCTAGGGATTTCTACATGACATCTGTAATTCAGTGAAGCCACTTTCCACTTGGTAGCCTGATGAAATCACCAGCCCTTTACCAGCTCACAGATTTTCTTTACCCGTTTTCAAGGACTGACCCAGGGTATTGCAGGGTGTTGAACTTCCAGGAGGAAGCAACTTATCTTTTATCTGAGGAAGCAACTTACCTTTTATCTGAGGGATCTATAGCCTCCTCATGACCTGGACATCTCTATTTAGGTCAAGGGATCTTCTTGTCCAGGATGGTTCTCTTCACTTTTAGATTTAACGGTGTGCAACACTGATAGGCTGGACATAATGACGCGCATGCCAGTGGTTCTCAGAATGTGGCCCCAGGAGCAGCAGCAGCAGCAGCAGCAGCCCTGAGAACTTGTTCAAAATGCAAGTTCTTGGCCTCCCCAGAATTGCTGATGAGGAGCTGTGGGATCCAACATTCTGTGCTTTAACAAGTCTCCAGGTGATTGTGATGCATGCCAAAGTTTGAGAACCACAGGCCTATAGAACTTTATCTCCTGCGGGCATTTTGTAGCAGCAGACAGTGGTATCTTTGAGGCATCTGGATGAGCTGTTTCTTGGCAGTCATCCTTTACACTCTGTTTGCATTTTAAATAATACTCATTTCTTCCCTGGCATCTCTGCTTAATGATAAAGTGGCACTCTGGCTGTTTAAAGGTAAGTGAAACTGCTTCTTGGTAAGTCTAGATGTAAAGGCATATAAATAAAGGGAGACAAGCTCTTTAATATCCATCTTTTAGCTACTGTGATTGTGTGGCTGGAACATTCACTCTGATTAACTCTTCCCTCCTCTCCAAATCAGAGCATTTTATGTCTATTATTATACACCCTTTCAATTGGTTTAGAATCCAGTCTGTGCTTTGCAGAATGTTTTGTGAGTGCAACATGGTGGCGGGGCCTAGTTTCTGATATGTCCTTTGGATCTGGTTTGACTTAACAACCCTATGGCAGGAACATAGGCCTCACTGTGCACCAGGTAAAGGTGTTTTCTCAAAGATGAGCCCACTGCTCACTTGTGAACATCAGCATGCAACCAGGGCATGCTGGCCTCAGCATTTATGATATATTTGAGGGTACACACACGTTTTTTTCCTTAAGGAATCTAACAGGCCAGAAAACATGTTAATCACGGTGAAGTTGAAGTAAAATTTTTGGTGGGTTGGGAAATGGGTGGGGCTACTAAGGAAAAGAAATGCTTTCTGGAAAAGCATTTCTGTAACGATAAATCAAGATTTACTTAATAGCTGTGATTGTGAGCAAGTGATTGAGCCTCCCTAAGATTTTGTTTCTTTATCTGAAAAGTGGGTATAATATAGGGAATGTATATCTTAGGGTCATTGGAAAAAAAAAGCGAAATTGTATATGTAAAGTACTTATCAGACTGCCTGCTACCATGTATATGTTCAGTAATTGGGAGCCATTTAAAATTTATGCATGTGGATGAGACTACACACACATGCACACATATATTCATAATCACCCACATACATCTATAGTCTTGCATGTAAAACATATATATTTTTATACATGCATGCATATACATACATACATAAACACTCACATACTATATATGATAGAATAATAGGCTATTCCATGAATAGGAAAGATTAGACCAGGGTATATAGCAAACTAATTCTTCCTTTTCTTTTTCTCTCTGCATGCATTTTTCCTACTTATTCTCACTTTTACCTTCAGGTGGGCAATCATCCTGTTAAAGCACTAATGCCTTTGGGATTGGTTGCTGTGTACCATCTGGGGTGCACTGTGATTTGGAATGGGGGCAGGATAAGACATTCAGAGCAGTAGGCTCTGGGGGCACAGTGGTTGTGGCAAAGTATCTGAGAATAGGAGTGAGATATAGAAGCCGAATCAAGTTGGTGTTTGCCTCTCTTACAGAGTGCTCAGGGCTATCACAGAGTGGAGTGGAGGCCACCTAGTCCTATGGTATATGTCGTTCTTAGTGATCTCTTTTCTCTGTCTCTTACAATCTTGTCTCTCAGCACATCTTTGGACAATGGCCTTCAGTCACTTGAGTTGGGGAGAGCACATGGAGGGCTTCACAGACCTCCGCAATCTGGTCCTTGCTGACTCCCCCGCCTTGGCAAGGTCTGCTCTCCCTTGGCTCACTATACTACTTCTATGTCATGAGTCTTATCTCAAGGTGCCACATTTTCTCTAACCTCAGGGCCCTTGCACATGCAGGTTTTTTTTCTGCTTGGAATACTCTTTCCATACTCTTATCTTGTCTCACTTACCTTCAGGCATTAGCGTAAAAATCACCTTCTTGGGAGACTTCACCAACCTCCTCACACTAGGGTTGTGTCTCTACTATGTGCACCATAATAAAACTGTGACCCTTATATCCCCAGAGTTTAACACAGTGCTTATCACATGGAACGTGTTAACATTTGCTATTGAATAAACAAGTGAGTGTTATGTGGATGGTGAGAGTTGGGAGGAGGCAGAAGGAAACTGAAATTGGATTCCTTACTTGACTTTTCCATCTGGTTAAAATTAATTCCTGGACTCCTAGGATAGAAGCTGTTCAAGGAGGGGCAACTACTACGGTGGGGAAAGGAAAAAAAGAGAGAGATTTTTACAGTTCAGGTGAATTTTCATCAAATTCTATGGCATGATAAGAATCTCTTATCCTATCAGCCCCGGGGGCTCAATTGTTAGCGTATGGCTCTGTGAAATGTATCTTCCCATCACCTCAGTTGCAAACTGGGTACTTTGTAAGTCTTAGAAATACACATGCACTTTACCTTTTCTATCTTAGTGGGTGGGAGCACCAAGAGTTTCTGAGGGTTTGAACATTTCTTTCACAACACCGTGCAGGAAGTGGTTTATCATTTTACTTTGAATTGATGTTCCTGGTAATAACATTCACATACCTAGGATGGATGCAATTGTTTAGCTGTCACCCCCAAACTTAGTCATACCATTGATCTGACATCAGAAAGTACTTATCCTATTGATCTAGTGTCAGATGGGTGGTATAAGAGTTATAATGGGCTTTGATTGACAGTGTGAGTTGACAGATTATTAAATTGCATTTTCCCACAGCCAAAGATTCCTGACAGGCTTGGAAATTTTCCTTGCCCACACAGATCCACTATGACCTTTAACTTCTTGTTACATGTGCTAAATCCACTCCTCTTTATTGGCACTGGAATACTCCAATTTGGCTTGTTTTAAAATGCACAGACGGAGAATCTAGAACGATCTAAATTTCAGCAGGAGCATTACATGTAAAGAGGTATAACAGCAAACATTTGTTGAATGGATGATATAAGTGCATTTAAATTTATGGCTTGTGTACAAAAAGAAGTGGTTAGGGATAGTCAGGTGACAATGACCATGGCATCTTAGGTATTCAGAGGTAGACTGTCAACAGTGGGAACTAGCCTCTGTCAGCCACAACAAAGTATTACAGGTGAGCTGGGGTACTGACTAGAATAGGAGGGCAGGCAGGCCTATGTGTCTTGAAATCAGGGGGTGCCCAAGTGAATCCAGGCCCGAGGCCCCACCCTTCTCATTTCAGCTCTGTGGTTTAAGGACTTCTTCACAGTGTGTTCTTGGACCAGCAGAAACAGCAGCAATAGCAACAATAGCAAGTAGCCACTGCTCCAGAGAGCTTGTGAGAAATATATATTTATGCCTTCCTTTCAGTCCTACTGAATCAGAATCTGCATTTTAACAAGATTCCCAGGTGATTCTCATTCAATTTTGAGAAAGCAACGGTTTAAAGGTTTTATCCTCTTAAAGATGCAAATGTCTTAAAGTAAAATCCTTGGCAAGACTGCAAGGAGGTTAGACTCCAGGTCTTAGGTTCTTAACCTCCAGATGTGGCCTTTAGTAGGTCAGAGTTTTAGCCATAAGCAGCAGAAACGTTCTTGGGCAGATCCAATTAATTTGATTAGGAAGAGTACTTTGTAGCTCTCAGAGTGACTGAGAAGGATGCGGAACCAGGATGAGAATGGCAGCAAGTACTGCTAGTTTATTTGAGACCTCAGCCAGAGCTACACTGTAGAACCAGTTTGGTGAGGACATTGCTAACCACCATCACTGAGGCCACTGAGACATCACATGAGGCAGTGGTGTGCTGAAGCCTCTCTACCTAATTCGGCACTCAGTGATGTCTGCTGTACTTGGATGCTTGATATCAACTGCGGTGGGAGTTTTTACAGTACAAATTAGTTTTTTTTTTTGAGAGCTAGTTTATCCATTTACCGCTGCACTGAGTCCATTAGTCTGGTACCACCAGCCCTGCTTCCCCTGGAAACTAGGTGTTGCTGCTATTGCCAAGCCAAGATGGTTTATTTTAACTACCCCTGACCTCCACCTTTTTATATCACTAGCCTGAAGAAAATTTCAATGTGGCCTGGGGTCAGATCAGCGTTTCCTACCTTTGGCTGCACAGTGGAATTACCTGGAGAACTTTAAAAATACTAATATTAGGCTTCCAACCAATGAAATGCTGATTAATTTGTTTTGTGTGAGGAATTCTCAAAGTGTGGTCCCTGGACAAGCAACATCAGCATTTCTTGGGAACTTGTTAGAATTGCAAATTCTTGGCCCCCACCCCAGACCTATTGTATGAGAAACTCTGGAGGTTGGGCCTAGGGTTTTTTTTTGTTATAAGTCCTTCAGATGATTCTGAGGGTGCTAAACATTTGAAAAACTACTGGTCTGGGTGAAGTGTGGGTGTCTAGACTTTAAAAAAATTCCCAGGTGATTCAAAAGTGCAGCCAAAGTTGAACACCGATGAGTTAACGGCTTATGAAGGGCCCTATGTGTCTGCCCTTGTTTATAGTGATCACAGGTGATTGATACAGAGGATCGAGGCATATCCATATGATGGCAGGCTGAGATGAAATAGAGTCTGAAATCTGCATTTGTGGTGAAGATCAAAAAATTCCAATTTGGACTCTCAAAAGTCAAACATGTGGGTCCTCTAATGGAACTCTTTTGAGGGATCGTCAGTGTAATAGGCTACTGTGAAGTCTTTCACCTAGCAGTTTCCATACATTATGACCCTGAGGTAAGAACCACCTGGGGTCCCAGTGAAGATGCAGTTTTGGGCCCCACCTCATATTGAATCAGATTCTAAGGAGTGGGATGGGTAGAGCCTGGACAGCTATCTTTTTTTAAAAAAAACAAGTTTTCCATACCAGTCTCAGAAACACCTTTTTAATCACTAAATTAATTCAGGGAGGAAGAGGATATTGACAATAATAATTTAAATAAACCCAGAAGAGGCATTTTTGATCTGGAGCTGATTCTGTGCATTGCTCGTAAAGCCCTGACAAAAATAAAAGCTGGTAGGGTATAACAAACTACAGAGAGGATAACAGAAAAGCTGGTATTTTCAAGATAAACATTCAACATGCTCCTTGGTTTGGAAACAGCAAAAAGCTCTACAAACTGGTTAATCTTTTGAATTTATCTTTCTTAAATGTATTTGACCTTGTGTTAAGATAAGAGTGGAGAGCAATGTAAAGAAGCAACTTCATTTTATTTAACTTTTTATTGAGGCTAGTAAAATGTATCATTAAAGTTTACATTCTTGGTACTTTTGGATAGTAGCTAAAAACTAGTTGTAAGACTCATTAGAGGAGGTTGTATTGGGTAAATTGTATCATTGTTTTAAAATTAGTAACAATACAGCTCTAATTTCAAAAAAGTTGTGTATTCTCTTTGACTCTGACAGTTTTGGGAGGTAAGTATATTTAATTTCCATCTCTCAGATGCAGCTGAGAAATTTGAGTAAATTGCTATCATCCTTCAATGGTAGACTTTGGGATTTGATGTAGGGTTTTTTGGGTTTGTTTGTTTGTTTAAAATAACTTTTAAGCCCACGATTTTCTCTCTATGCCATTTTTGTGATTGAGGGAAAAAACATTGGAAGTATTTTTTTTTTTTTTGTAGCACTTTGGCAAAGTCACACTATAGGAAGGAGCCAAGGCAGAAGGAAGACAGTAAAAATGAGCTAGTCGATCAGAAGGCCAAATGAGTTTCTTTTGTTCTTAAATGGTTTAAGCAGAGTCGATTAATCATCAGTAGCTGTGAGAAGTGAGCTGACAGCTGAGGAAATAATCCTGGCTGTAGTTTTAATGCTAACTGGAGTTGCAATACTCAAGAAAGATTCAGAGTAAATTAGATCAACTAAGGTCTGGGAAAGAATTATATTTAGATTAAGCAATGGTTGGTTACATTTGGAAGGTATAAAAAATGAAGAAACTTAAAAAAATAAGGCTTTAAAGTTTGAAAAGTTTCACGTGATATATTGCTTTCTCTGTGAGGTAAGATAAGCATAATTTTATGTTACAAAGAGGAAACTGAGGCCTAAGAAGATTCTAGAATTTACCCAAGGTCACGGAGATGATAGAGTAGCAGAGCTAACTGGAATTCTCTGACTCCTTCTCTGACCTACAGTACAAGTATATGTGGGGATTTGTAAATAGTTAAATCTTATTATTAGTTCTTTATTTCTTCTGTATTAACTGGTGCTAATTTTGATGTTTTGTTTAGCGAATTAAATAAGACTGTATTGATGCCTGAGTCCTGGCTCAGAGATTCTAATTTAGTTGGTCTAAGGTGCAGCCTGGGATTTGAGATTTTTATAAGGTGATTCTCATGAGCAGTAAAGTGAGAACCATTGGACTAGAAAACTTTTTTCTCTTTTGCTCATTATCTTGCCCTTGCCTTCCTAAGGGAACATTTTTTGAGAACAAGGCTATAAACAATCTGTTAGCATAATAGCAGTCAAGGGAGTAGCCTGGATAACTCATACCTATAAATGGGAGACATAAATTTGATACTCAGTTAAATTTGGAGGCTAGCTTCATCACTCATTCATCCAGAGAACTTCCTGAGCCTGTCATAATTAAGGTCAAGTGTTGACTAACTTCCACCATTGTCAGTGAGGCTTTTACTTGCTTTTCTAGTGCTGTGGAGGTTGAGACCTTGTCTTTTTCTTTAATTTTTATTTTTTAATTGCAGCTGACACTCAATATTATATTAGCACAGTATAGTGGTTAGACATTTATGGAACTTCTAAAGTGAATCCCCCAATAAGTCTAGTAGCCGCCCGACACCATATATAATTATTATAATATTATTGACTATATTCCCTATGCCATACTTCACATCCCCGTGACCATTTTGAAACTGCCAATTTGTACTTCTTAATACTTTCACCTTTTTCACTCAACTCCCAACCCCCTCCCATCTGGCAATCAACAGTTTGTTCGCTGTATCTATGAGCCTGTTTCATTTTTTTTGTTCGTTTATTTTGTTCTTTAGATTTCATGTATAAGTGAAACAATATGGTATTTTTCTTTCTCTGACTGTCTTATTTTACTTAACATAATACCCTCTAGGTCCATCCATGTTGTTGCAAATAATAAAATTTCATTTTTCATGGCTGAGTAATATTCCATTGTATATATGTACCACAACCTCTTTATCCAATTGTCTATTGATTGACACTTAGGTTGCTTTCATATCTTGGCTATTGTAAATGAACAGAGGGATGCATATAGCTTTTCAAATTAGTGTTTGGTTTTTCTTTAAATAATTACCTGGAAGTGCAATTGCTGGGTCATAAAGTAGTTTTATTTTTAATTTTTTTCAGGAAACGCCAAAGTTTTCTATACCGGCCTTTTCAATTTGCAATCCACCAACAGTGCACGAGGGTTCCCTTTTCTCCACATCTTCACCAACACTTGTTTTTTTGATTTATTGATGATAGCCATTCTGAGAGGTGTGAGGTGATATCTCATTGTGGTTTTAACTTGCATTTCTCTGATGATAAGTGGCATTGAACATCTTTTCATATGTCTATTGGCCATCTTTATGTCCTCTTTGGAGAAATGCCTATTCAGGTCCTCTGCCCATTTTTTTAATGGGATTGTTTGTTTTTTGCTGTTGTTGAGTTATATGAGTTTTTTAAAATAAATTTTGAATATTAACCCTTTATCAGATGTATCATAGGCAAACATCTTTTCCCATTCAATAGGTTGTCTTTTCATTTGTTGATGGTTTCCTTTGCTGTGCAAAAATTTTTTTAATTTGACGTAGTCCCATTTGCTTATTTTTTCTTTTGTTTCCCTTGCCCAAGAAGATATATTGGAAAAAATATTACTAAGAGCAATATCAGAGAGTTTACTGCCTTTAGTTTCTTCTAGGAGTTTTATGGTTTTGCATTTTACATTTAAGTCTGTAAACAATTTTGATTTTATTCTTGTATATGGTGTAAGAAGGTGGTCCACTTTCATTTTGTTGCATGTATCTGTCTAGTTTTCCCAGCACCATTTTTTAAATAGATGATTTTCTTTACCCCATTGTATATTCTTTCCTCCTTTGTCATAGATTAAATGACTATATAGGCATGGATTTATTTCTGGACTCTATTATGTTCCATTGATCTATGTGTCTGTTTTTTGTGCCAGTACCATGCTGTTTTGATTACTATAGCCTTGTAGCATAGTTTGATATCAGGTAGTGTGATACCTCATACTTTGTTCTTTCTCAAGACTTCCATGGCTACTTGAGGTCTTTTATCATTCCATATAAATTTTTGGATTATTTGTTCTAGTTCTGTGAAAAATGTCACTGGTATTTTGATAAGGATTGCACTGAGTCTGTAGATTGCCTTGGATAATACAGACATTTTAATGATGTTAATTCTTCCTATCTATGAGCATGGCATATGCTTCCATTTATTTGTATCTTCTTCAATTTTTTTCTTCAATGACATAATTTTCTTCCTCAGTTAATTTGATTCCTACATATTTTATTGATTTTGATGCAATTATAAATGAGTGTTTTCTTAATTTCTCTTTCCGATAGTTCTTCAATGGTATATAAAAGTGGACCTCATTTCTGAATATTAATTTTGTATATAGTTATTTTACTGAATTCATTCATTAGTTCTATGAGTTTTTTTGTGGATTCTTTAGTGTTCTCTATATATAGCATTACATCATTTACAGATAATGACAGTTTTACTTCTTTCCAATTTGGATGCCTTTTATTTCTTTTTCTTAACTGATTGCTGTGGCTAAGACTTCCAATATTATGTTGAATAGAAGTGGTGAAAGTGGACATCCTTGTCTTATTCCTGATCTTAAGGAAAATACTTTTAGCTTTTCCGCATTAAGTATGACATTAGCTTAGGGTTTGTCATATACGGCCTTTATTATGTTGAGGTATGTTCCCTCTATTACCACTTTGCTAAGAGTCTTTATCATAAATGGATTCTGGATTTTATCAGATGTTTTTTTCTACATGTATTGATATGATTATATGGTTTTTATGTCTCAATTTGTTAATATGGCGTATCACATCAATTGATTTGCGGATATTGAGTGAACCTTGCATCCCAGGAATAAATCTCACTTGATTATGGTGTGTGATCTTTTTAATGTATTGTTGAATTCAGTTTGCTAATATTTTGTTGAGGATTTTCACATCAATGTTCATCAAGGATATAGGCCTATAATTTTCTTTTATTGTAATGTCTTTCTCTGGTTTTGGAATCAGGGTAATGGTGGTCTTGTAAAAGAGCTGAGAACCTTTCCTCTTCTTGAATTTTTAAAAATAGTTTGAGAAGAATAGGTATCAATTCTTCTTTGAATATTTGATAAAATTCACCTATGAAACCATCTGGTCTAGGACATTTGTTGGGAGTTTTTTTGATTATTGATTCAATTTCATTAGTAATAATTGGTTGGCTCAGATTTCCTGTTTCTTCTTGACTTTCTTCTTCTTTTCGGAGATTGTACATGTCTAGGAATTATTCATTTCTTTCAGATTGTCCAATATGTTAGCATATAATTGCTCATAAAATTTTTTATAATATTTTCTATTTCTGTGGAGTCAGTTGTCACTTCTCTTTCATTCCTGACGTTGTTTATTTGGGTCCTCTTTTTTTTTTTTTAAAGGTGAGGGTTGTTTCATTGATCTTTTGTATTGTTTTTTTTAGGCTCTATTTCACTTATTTCTGCTCTGATCTTTATTATTTCATTTCTTATACTCACTTTGGGTTTTGTTTGCTGTTCTTTTTCTAGTTCCTTTAAGTGTAAGGTTAGATTTTTTTTTTTGAGATTTTTCTTGTTTCTTGAGGTAGGCCTGTATTGCTATGAATTTCCTTCTTAGGACTGCTTTTGCTGTGTCACATAGATTTTGAGTTGTGTTTTTATGTTCATTTGTCTTAAGGTATCTTTTGATTTCTTTTTTAGCCTCATTGTTAATCCATTTATTGTTTAGTAGCATGTTATGTGGCCTCCATGTGTTCGTGTATTTTTAATTTTTTTTCTTGTAATTAAGTTCTAGTTTCATACCATTGTGGTCAGAGAAGATGCTTGATATGATTTTAGTCTTAAATTTATTGAAACTTGTTTTGTGGCCTCATATGTGGGCTATCTTGGAAAACGTTTCATGTACACTTGAGAAGAATGTATATTCTGTTGCTTTGGGGTGAAACACTCTAAAATATCAGTTACATCCATTTGGTCTAGTGTATCATTTAAGGCTGCTGTTTCCTTGTTGATTTTCTGTCTAGAAGATCTGTCTATTGTTGTCAATGAGGAGTTAAAATCCCCTACTATGAGTTTATTATCTGTTGATCTCTCTTTCTGTTGTGGTCAATATTTGCTTTATATATTTAGGTGCTTCTATGTTGCATGCATAAATGTTTACTAGAGTTATGTACTCTTGTTGGATTGATTGATTTATCGTTATGTAATGTCCTTTGTTTCTAGTATAGTAGCCTTTAAAATCTGTTTTATCTGATCTAAGTATTGTTCAGCTTGAAAAAATTTCCCTTTGCATGAAATATCTTTTTTCCACCCCTTTACTTTCAGTCTCTGTGTGTCTTTTGATCTGAAGTGGGTCTTTTGTAGATAGCATATGTATAAGTCTTGTTTTCTTAACCATTCAGATACCCTATGTCTTTTGATTGGAGCATTTAATCCAGTTACATTTAAAGTGATTATTGATACATAGTTATTGCCATTTTTATTATTTTTATTTATGTTTTTTTTTTCTCCTCTTCTTAAAGGAGTTTCTTTAACACTTCTTATAATTCTGGCTTGGTGGTGATGAATTTCCTTTAGCTTTTTCCTGTCTGGGAAACTCTTTATCTCACCTCCAGTTTTAACTGATAGCTTTCCTGGGTAGAGTGGTCTTGGTTCTAGGTCTTTGCTTTTTATCACTTTGAATATTTCATGTCAATCCCTTCTGGCCTGCAAAGTTTCTGTTGAGAAATCAGCTGACAGCCTTATGGGAGCTCCCTAATAGTAACTAGCCATCTTTTTATTGCTGTTTTCAGGTATCTCTCTTTGTATTTAACCTTTGGTATTTTAATTATGATGTGTCTCTGTGTAGGTCTGTTTGGGTTCATCTTGTTTGGGACCCTCTGTGCCTTCCGGACTTGTATCTCTATTTCTTTCACCAAGTTAAGAAAGTTGTTTTCTCACTTTTTTCTTCAAATGGGTTCTTTATCTTTTGTGCTCTCTCTTCTATTTATGGTACCCTTATGATGTGAATGTTGTTACACTTGATGTTTTCCCAGAGGTCCTTTACCTTTTCCTCACTTAAAACAATTATTATTATTATTATTATTATTATTATTATTATTATTATTGCTATTTTGATTGGGTATTTTCTACTACCTTGTACTCTTCATTTCTGACTGGTTCTTTTTTATGGGTTCTATGTCCTTTTTTATGCTTACTATCTCTTTGTTGAAGTTCTCACAGAGATCATCTGTTTTCCCAAAAGTTTGTTGAGCATCCTTATAACCAGTGTTTTGAACTCTGCATTTGGTGGATTGCTTGCCTCCGTTTCATTTAGTTCTTTTTTCTAAAGTTTTCTCCTATTCTTTCATTCGGGACATGTTTCTTCATTTTCTCATTTTGGCTACCTCTCTATGTTTGTTTCTATGTATTAGATTTGCTATGTCTCCCTATCTTGTCCAGGTGAATTTATATAGTAGGTGTCATGTGTGGCCCAGTGGCACACTCTCCTTGGTCACCTGCACCAGGTACTCCAGGAATGTCCCTTATGTGGTTTGTGTGTGCTCTCCTGTTGTAATAAAGTCTTGATTTCTGTTGGCACATCAGTGGGTAAGACTGACTCTCAGGCTGACTGGCTAAGAGGATTGGCCATGCCCACAGAGTTAGCTGCTGCGTGGGGGCTGATCCCATGGACTGGGATTTGCCCCTGCAGGCTTGCATACCAGTTGAGACTGCCCTTTGGGTGTGCAGCTTGTAGGCTAATTAGGTCATTCTCTGTTGTGGTCTGATGCCAACCTCTGAGTGTGCTGGTTCTGGGACTTTCCAGGGACTTCCATGCAGGCCACTGACTATGACCCCCTGGGGCTACCTGACAGGAACTACAAAGCAATCCACAGTTGGTTTCTGTCTGAAGGCATGTGGAAGAGGCCATATGTTGAACCCAGGGCAACTGCCACCAGCACCAGGTCTGGGGAAGCTCAGTAAAGAGTCCAGGGCAGCCCAAGGTCTGAGGCTATTGGTTGGCTGCTTGCAAGGCTCAGCAGCTGAAGAAGTTCCCAGTGGTATGTGAGTTGGGTGAGGTGAGGTTCCAGGAAGTCATCAGGGTTGGATGGGTGGTGCTACCAGGTTAGTGCAGACCCAGATTTGGTGCCAGTGCTGAGCCTGTGGTCATTCACAAAATCAGATCACACTGAGGCCAGCTGCCACCCACCTAGGACCTGCAGAACTCCGAGATTTGTTTAAGAAACACTGCAGCTTAGGCCAGGGCTGCCGATTGCTGCTGAGAATCTCCTGCCAAGAGGGCCAGGCAGAGCTGGCTGCCTAGCCAGGAATATGCCTCCAGAAATTCATGAGTTGGGTAGGGTAGGGTCTCAGGAAGTCATGGGGTGGAGCAAGTAGATCTCGCCAGGCTATTGCAGATACAGATTTGGCCATGTTGGGGGGGGCTCAACACAGGCAAGATGGCACCTGCCTATAGGCAGCATTGGAGTAGGGCTCCACAAAAGGACAATGGTGGCTATCCCTCCAGTCCTCACTCTGAAGTCATACAACTCAGTCTTTCTCTGTATGTGTCTGGTGCCTCCTGAGCTGCTGTTTCTCCACCAGAGCCCCAGCTGAGCACCTGCGAATGAATCTGTTCATGGAACCTTTAAGGGGACATCTGGATTTCCAGAAGTCTTCTGTCTCACTTGGTTGGTTGAAAAACCTCACTGAGTTTTATAGCCAGATTTTGTGGGCACTCCTCTTCCTGGCACTGGAACCCTGGGCTAAAGAGTCCTGGTGTGATGCTGGGGCCCCTTGCTTCTCTGAGAGGACCTCTGTGGCTGGGATATCCTTCTTGATGCTCAACTGTCAGACTTGGGTGCAGGGCCAGCCCGTTTCATATCTCTGTCCCTCTCACCAGTCTCGATGTGGCCTCTTCTTTATATCCTTCATTATAGGCATTCCATTCAGCTAGTCAGACCTTGTCTTGATGAGAGTCACTAGTGAATGTAATCAGAAGTTGTTCTTCAATGTTTACAAATACATTTGTGCTTCAGTTTTCACACCTTTAAAATGGAGAGAACACCACCAACCTCTTAGAGTAGTTGGCAAGGTAGATGGGGTACATTTGTGTAGAGCACCAAGAACCCTCCCTGGCACTAAGTTGCTGTTCTTCCCAAAGTCCTAGGTATTGCAACTCCTCTCCTGGCTTTGTTTTCCTCCTTAGGCTTTAGGTTCAACTAAGGCATTCAAGAACTGAAACAGCTAATCAAATTGTAAGGTCTTACCCTAACAAGAGGTTAGTGTGCAAAACAATGATATAAACAAAGCCTAGATTTAACACACATGCTAATTGCTGTTATTTCCAAGAAAGGTATTCAAATATTTGTTAAATTGAAAAGATATTACCCAGAGTTTAGCTTACCCTCACATCCTCAATATGAACTCCACTTGTAGTCTAGATTTCCAATAAAAATAATACTAGGTAAAATTTTCATTAGTTTTGGTTTGAATTAGTTAAGCAGTTGAGATGCACAGATATAACTTAGCAGCTAGTGTTTGCATTAACTTCAAATCCTTACCCTTACAGAAATTTTGTCTCTCACTGAAATATCTGCTCATGGCTGTCAGATAATATTTAGTTTAATTCTACTTTTGGTGTAGTATCGTTATTTTTTTAACTGTACTTTTTTCTTGGTGAAAGAGGGCTATTTAAAATATGTGCTTTGAGTATCTAAATAAGATAGTGTTTTCATCTCCACAAAGTAAGGGTAAAGAGAAATCAAGAAACATTTCCTTTTTGACTAGCATGCTTTTATTCTGAGACTCCATGGCAGTTAATAAAGAACACTGGAACAACAACAACAATAAAAAAAGCACCACTGCAACATGTCTTGTCATGTTCTGCTCACCCCTACACCTGATTTCAAATGTAAATTGCACGGCATTTAGCGCTAATGAAAATACTCTAGTGAAGGAAATTGTTAAGATTTCTGGTGCTCCCCTAGGGGTAATATTAAAACCCCCGTTACTAACATCTCACTCCGAGAAGACAAAAATGTGCACTGAGAATAAAAAGCCCCGTTGGCATCTAAATGTGGGCCAATTAATTTGTTGTTATCGACGTATGGGTTTATAAGGAGATGTAAAAGTAGGGCCCAGGAAAGCTATTGAGATCCCCGTATTGCGGGCTCCTTGACCCTGGATTTTCAATGCTTGCTTAATCATGGCATTCTGCTTTCTATTTATTTATACAGTTGCTTCAATGAACAAATTAATAATTATACAGCACATTGACAAACATGCCGGGTAATATTTGCCAGATTTTAAATTAATTTAATTCAAGGGCCACTTCATTTACAGGATTCATCCGCACACCAGGCATCAACCTTACCTCGTTGCTATTCATGCTACACCAAGATTTTCATCATATCCCCCCTTCTTTTCTTCTCTGCAGACAAAGACAGCACAACTTGCCATGCCAAATAAACAGACACTAACAGGCAGGTGGAAGACAGATAGATGACAGACAAATAGGAATATAGATAAATGCGCAGATGACATAAATTTAGAAGGAAGGATAATAGCTGTTACTATGATATGTGAAAAACAATTAGATTCCACTAAAATCTTGTATTTATTTTCTCTTTAGCTCCAATTTGCAATTTATCTTCTCTTGTTTCACACCCACAAGCTATCTTCACAATTTACAGACTGGAAATTCAAACGAATAGCTTATCGTTCTGGAAATGATCACTTTTCTTGGAAACAGTAAAACTATGTAAAAATGGAACTTCTGGGCTTGAGAAAGCAGACAAAATTCTGAGTTGCTTTGTGTATCAGTGAGGTTTGAGTGAAAGTTATGGTAAGATTGGATTGCACAGAAGAGGTCAGCTGCTTTTTGAAAAATCTGAAGTGAGCCATCAGACACAATTGTCTTGGGGTTTGTAAGAAAGAAAAAGAGTTTTTAATTCAACTGTGGTATTTTGTCATAGATACAGTTGTGGCTAAAGATGAAACCTTGTCTAATAGGAAGGAGTAACAGCTACCAAGGAAATAAATGAATCAGTTTTCATGTATATGCCTTAATTACATGTGTCAGCATATAAAAATATTGACTGAGTTTCTGCCATTAAAGGAAGGCCTGGATGTCCAGCATATTATCTTCTATTCATAAAGAGTAATGAAATATAATGTAGTCATAAGATGTTAGCTTATACAAGAGAACTGTAAACTAGACCCTAATTAGAGGGTATGCAAGTTGTTTTTCATGCTGCTGGCATTCTATTATTTGGGGCATTGGCTGCTCATAGTTGGCGTAGGCTTTATAAATGTGCATAAACTAGTTGGCAGCTCATGCTTAGGGGAGATGAAAATTTTTCTTACATAGTGTTCATAAATTGTTACATATCCTGGGTATGGATCAATATGTATCACAAATATCTATCATGAGACTATCCTAAGATTGGTAACCAATTTGAGTGAAGTTATCACAGGATACGTTAATTATATCTTAATGCTTAATAATACCTACTGAAAATACAAACATAGGTTAGTGGGAGGTGTGTGTGTGCGTGTGTGTGTGTGTGTGTGTGTGCACGCGTGTGCGCATGTGCATGTGTGCATGTGCACACTTGGGTAAGGGTTGGGGAATCCACAGGGTGTTGTTGATAAAGATAAATCTTTTCTTTTGAGGGAGATAAATTTCAAACCTAGGGTTATATTACAGAATCCGGAATACTCTATGTATGTGCAGAGCTGTTTGTCTATCTTGATTAAATTATTCTTGAATACTGTATTTTCATTTTCTAAGCAGAGAGTGATATTTAGGTACAGTGTTATAAGGTTGCTCTTTTATAAAAAATAGAGTTGCAATTTAGAGAAAATTAGGCAAAGACTAGGCAGATAATTTTAGTGCAAGCAAGCTTTTGCTTCGGTAACCAAGATAATTGTCTCAATCTCCTTTTACTCTGCAGGGTCACAGATGTCAAAAGGCATTCCCACATACAAGTTGAAATTGTGCAATACATAGCCCAGAAATTATGTGTCTTTTATGAAAAAAAATCAGGCAGACCTATATGCCATAATAATTATAAAAATTATACTAGCATTTATTTGGTTATATTAATATGCTATTTGTATTAACTAGTTTTACTAATTACCTAATTACTGCCCGTTAGGGTAATTACTCATCTTGATTAAATGAATGTTGAAAGGTGAACTCATAGGCATGAATTTGGTAATCATTTTCCTATCTAGAATAATAATGCTGAGGGCAGATGCTCAATCCATTTAATACTCTCATTGATTGTAGAGCTAGAAGGATATTATAAGGTGTAGTTCATAAAACTGGTGTAACTAAATAGGAGATTGAAGAAAATAGGTGTGCATTAGAAGCACTTAGTGGTGTTTCCTTGATAAAAAGGAGCATTAAAATGGATTATTTCACAATCACTTTAAAAAAAGTATAGTGGAAAAAGCAATGATGTTGGCATCAGATGGATATGAGTTTGAATCTTAGCTTCATGAGACAGCAGCCTCACCTATTTGAGTCTCGTTTTTCTATTTTGTACAATGCAGAGATTGTACTCTGCATCAACTTCTAGTATTGTTATGAGGAGTGAGTGAAATAATGTTTGCAAAGTGTCTGGAACTGAGGAATCAGCCTTTAAATCTGCATGTCTACTCCAAGATTTGGGTTTCATAATCTTGGTTCTTTAATTATTAATAGTCAAATTTTGAAATAGAAGTTATTAGAGTGACTCATAATGTGAAGAAGCAAGGATTCCCATAACTAGTGTGCTCCAGCTAAACCCAAGTATCACCAGCCCTAAAATGTCCTGGTATTATAAGACAGGTATCAATTTCAACATAGGTGCCCTGTGTGAATATAACCATTATGAAGGTAGAGACTTGGTTCTTTTTGTTTAATTCTATATCTTCAGTACTTATCATAAGCCCACTACTGTCTGCTTAAAAAATATTTGTTGAATGAATAAAAGAATTAATGAATATCCATCTAGATATTTGTATAATAAATGCATCATATCCTTTGTGTTCTCTATGGCTCTAAAGGGCATGTTGGGGAACACATCCATGGTCCTAGGACAATAAGACATTACCTCTGTGGGCAACTTTTGCACATGTTAGCAGCTGTGATTGGCTGGTGTGGCTTACGCTGCTCAGATCTTATCAACATAATGTTCAAGGTGCGAATGAAACACATCTGTCTCCTCCTATTGTCACAGGTATGCAGTTTATTTCATGCTCCAGCTTCCTTCTGTTCTAGTCTGCATCTGTGGGCCAGCATGGCTGACTCTGGGACCAGACCAGAGATGAGAACTCACTCATTTTAGAAGGAATGTCAGAAGGGCTTTTTTTTCAGTTGTTGCAAGGGCTCTCTCTGCCCACGTTAAAGGGATAGCTGTGAAGATTCAAAGGAGAATAATACAAAATCACTACTCAAGAGTCTAATAGGTAAGCTGAACAACCAAATGAGTAGTTGACAAGCAACAAATGCTCAAGAGAACTATGTTCAAGTACAGAAAAAGATCAGCAACACTTCCAGGGATGAACTGTCAGGAGGCATGAGGGTTACCTTTGATGTCTTTAAAACGAAGAGCTTGCTGGATGGACAAGAAGGAAACAGCTTGTCAATAGAGTATTCTTGAGAGAGTCTGAATCATTTAAAAACCCTGCCAGCCCTCTCAAAGATGTTGATAACAAGAAAAATGTCGTAGTGTGAGCATCAGTACTGCAAATAACACACGCTGGTGATGGTATAAAAGTTAACTGCAAACACCATCACCAGTGGTTATTATTTGGATAATTTTATGAATGAATGATATTTTTTTCTTATAGAGCAACTGTTTTACATAGACAGTAAACTCTCTGATATTCCTATTAGTAATTTTTTTCCTGATATATCTCCTTGGGTAAGAAAAACAGAAAATAAAAGTGGGACTACATCAAATGAAAAAAGTTTTTGCACAGCAAAGGAAATCATCAACAAAACGAAAAGACAGCCTACTGAATGGGGAGAAGATATTTGCCTATGATACATCTGATAAAGGGTTAATATCCAAATTGATGAAGAACTCACACAACTTAACAACAACAAAAAATAAACAGCTCAATTAAAAAATGGGCAGAAGACCTGAGCAGATACTTCTCTAAAGAGGAAATACAGATGGCCAATAGACATATGAAAAGGTGCTCGAGGTCACCAATCATCAGTGAAATGCAAATTAAAACTACAATGAGATATCACCTCACATATGTCAGGACGGCTATCATGAATAGATTGAAGAAACAACCAAGTGTTTGGTGGAGGACGTAGAGAAAAAGGAAACCCGCATACACTGTTGGTAGGATTGAAAATTGGTAGAGCTGCTATGGAAAACAGTTTGGAGGCTCCTCAAAAAATTAAAATAGAACTACCTTTTGACCCAGCAATTACACTTCTGGGTATTTATCCAAAGAAATTCAAAGCACTAATTTGTAAAGGGGTATGTATCCCTATTTTCAAGGCAGCACAGTTCACAATAGGCAAGATATGGAAGCAACCTAAGTGCTCATCAACGGGCAACGGGATAAAGAAGTTATGGTATGTATATACAATGGAATATTACTCAACCATAAAAACAGTGAAATCTTACCATTTGCAGTGACATGATGGACCTAGAAGGTATTATGCTGAGTGAAATATGTCAGACAGAATGATGAATACCACATGATTTCACTTATATGCGGAATCTAAGGAACAAAAGGAGCAAACTAAATGAAAACAGACTAACAAATACAGAGGACAAACTGGTGATTACCAGAGGGGAGGGGTGTTGGGGGCTGGGTAAAAAAAGTGAAGGGATGAAGAAGTACAAATTAGTAGTTACAAAACATTCACAGGGACATAGAGTACAGCATAGGGAATAGTGCCATATGGGAGCTAGAGTAATCAGGAAGATCACTTCATAAACTATTTAAATGACTTACCATTGAATGGTATACCTGAAGCTAATATAAATTTAAAAATATATATATATAATAAAATTAGCAAGATGCTATGTTTTACACCTGAAACTAATCTTTTATGTCAACTCTAAGTCACTGAAAACAAAAAAAATAAAGCAACCATTATAAATAACAAGACACTTCTTATGCATTTGGTAGGAATAAGGTTGCATGATTATTTTAGTGACACACTGAGACTCTAAAGAGAGGTGCACCCACATAGTTCCCTGAATTTTTGTTTCACAACAGGTCAGAGAGTGGCCTCAATCTATAGGTCAGAAACACTGCTGACGATTAGTTTCTCACTTAACCTACTGAACTGCACTCAGATTGCTTCCAGCTTTCACACGGACAAACAAATAAACAAACAGAACAGGACCTTGCATTTTATGCAACACAAGCAGAAGGTGAAGAATTTTTTTCCTTTTTTTTCCAGGAGCTTTTAGGGGTGATTCCAATCATTTCTAATACCATTTAAAAGCCTTTTAAAGAACAGCCTTCTCTCCCATAATTGACAGCCAAGACAACACCATGGGGGAAAGGAGGTGGAGAGGGACTGAGGTGTAGATGTACTTGACTGAAAGAGCCTCTAAATTATGTTGTCAAAAATTTATAGCGACACCATTTTAAATGCTTTTTCTCCTATAATACTCTTTTTTTCCCCAATCCTGATGTCTCCACTGTTTTGTGTGATCCAACTACAGGGTAAGGTGATGTTGTGTTTTGGGGGTCGCTTCTTACAATGTTAAATGGAGATCCCAACACTCTAGGCAGAGAATGTTGGCTGCTAGCATAAGAGAGTCTGTGGATTCCTGTCAACTCTTTACTTGCTTTCAGGAGCTCTTCTCTAACTGTATTGAGTTGTTATTATGTGCTGAAATTTCTTTTAGCTTATAAAGCATAAGTCCTTTATAAAGTCATGATTTGAAGTCTCTAAGAATGCTTTCCTTGGAGAATTCACTTGGAAAACCTGGGGAAGCAAGGGATGTATGTAAATGAAGACAGGAGGGGCTTCTGAATTCATTTAAAGACTATGTGACAGTAGCTTAGAACTCAAGGCACTCCTCAGTCCAAAATGATCATCCCCACAGGGAGATTTTGAAAAGAAGCCATTTCCAAACTCAGTGAGTGGAAATGTTGCCATCAGTAGGACCTTTATATTAAGGCATTAAGAATAAGAAAGACCTAAGAGGGCTAATATACTCCCACTTGGGTTTTCACATCCTTAGAGACCCCAAAATGCAGATTCTCCCAGAGACTGATAAGACTTCTGTGGACTTAATGTCAACCTTATTGATTGTCTGGTTAAGGTTTTTGCATTTGTCCATATATTCCTCTATCTATCCATTCATTCATGAAACATTGAGCACCTACTAAGTGTCAGGCTTTGTGGTAGGTACTAGGTGATCTGTCTTTAAGAAGCTTGTAATTTAGATGCTCAAGGGCATCTCACATTTGGTTGTTGCTAACAGAAATCTGAGACTTCCAGTTTTGGTTGATCCCTTAATACCTCTTGTCAATCCTTCAACTTATTTATTTACTCTTCTCTCAGTTATTCTAACATTTGTTCACTGTGTTTGAACCTGCTCAATCTCTGAGCTTGCAAACCATCATTAAATTCCCCCTTTCCTCCTATATACTTGAGAAAATTGAGGCCAAGAGATTTGTGCCAGAGATTGGCTAGTTATTCACTGAACCATTTCTCTTTTTCTGCTGTAAGCACAATGTGTCACTCAGTCTGCTGTGGCCATATGACTGAATTCAAGCGAATGTACTGGGGACAGAAGTGATGTAGTTTACTTCCAGGCCTGGTTCATAAAACCCTCCCAAGCTTCATCCTCCATTCTTTTCCTCAACTTCCAATGGAATGGAGAGGACTTCTAAGGAACTAGAATAGGGAAAAGCAATAAAATATAAGAAGCTCAGGTCACTGAGTCACTGTTTTGAGGTAGGCTATGGGGCCAGGGACACCTATATTGGATGCTGTGGAGGGAGAAATGAACATTTATTGTGTCTAACCATTGAAATTTGGAGGATTGTTTGTTATAGCATTTAGCATACTCCACTGTGATTAATTCAATATATGACCTCCCTTAATCCCACCCCCGTCACATATCCTACTAGTTTGCTCATCCTTAAGGCTGTTCTAATGTCTCTCCTTGTACTAGAATTTAAACTCTATGGGGGCAGGGATTTTTAAATTTATTTTGTTGATGGGTGTATCACAAGCACTTAGAACAGTGCCTGGCGTATAGCAAGTGCCCAGTAAATATTTGCTGAATGAGTGAACATGTTGCAGAACATTATCTCTTCTTCCTAAGTCTACTTCTGTCTTCCCTGGGTCTCCTCATTGTGAAATTTTCTATGTCATGTTTCTTTTATTTTCCCCTTTCTGTTGACTTTATTCACCACCTGGTCTCTTTCACCTTCAAAACATTCTTTCTAGGTCTTATATTTTTTCTACTGATTATCCTACATATCTGTCCCTCCTTCTATGCTGTGATTATTACAAAAATTGTCTATAACCACTGTTTCTACCTCCCCATCTCCTAGTCACTTTGCAAGATACTGCAATAACTCACTGAAACTGTTCCTATGAAGTCAGACTAGGAACTTGCTTGTTTGCCTGCAGATCCATTCTTTGCTTTCTCCTACTCAACTCTGTTTCATAGAGAACAACCACCTTTTAGCTTCTAGGTAGGCTCAGCCTATGGGGTGCACTAGTAGAAGATTGGAGGGCAGGAGGAAGAGAGAAGTGAGGATATTTCTCCCTTTCTTTTCCTCTTCTTCAGGTATTATCTGTGGTGGTGACTCTGTCTTCTTTTTGGCTCCAGCTCCCTCAAAGAGCTCCCTTCCTCTGTGATATCAGTTATTGTAGGGCAATCCCACAGTGCTCCAACTTTAGCTGGGGTTACCTGAGATTTGAGCTAAGGTAGCACCATTCCTCTCATTGTCCTGCAGCCCTAGGGATAATGGTGGCTTCTTGCTGTTAATAATCTTTAGGTTCATCCCTTCTTTGCTTCTCGACTTTCCTATCACCTGTGTAACTACTTTGCTATATTATATTCCCTGTGTTTGAAACACCTGGTGCTATGGTGTGAGTCATGCCCCCATTCCTATGTTGAAGCTCTAACCCTATTGTGATGGTATTTGATGATGATGCTTTTGGGAGGTAATTAGGTTTAGATGTGAGACACCAGAGAGCTTGCTCTTTCTCTTTCTCTCTACCATATGAGGACACAGCAAGAAGGCAGTCATCTTACAAGCCAGGAAGAGAGCTCTCACCAGATCCCGCCATAGAGGCACCCTGATCTTGGACTTCTAGCCTCCAGGACTGTGAGAAAATAAATATTTGCTGTTTAAGCCACCCAGCCCATGGTATTTTGTTGTGGAAGCCTGAGCTGACCAGAGTGGCTTCTCTTTTCCTGATTAGATCCTGCCTGATATAGTCATCAATATTTTTTCAGTTCTTACTTTATTTTATTGCAGTTACCCTTGTTGAAGACTATTTTTACTTTGTCAAACTCTCTCTGGCTTTTGTGTTGTTTGCTACTCTCTCTTGGTTCTTCCTGCACTCCCTAGACCATTCCTTCTCAGTTTCTGTTTGGCTTCTCCTCCTTCATCCTCTCTTAACAGTTTTAACCATTTTGCTTTACATATTTTCCTTAGGCCACCTCCTCAGATTCAATGGTGTTAATAAAGTGATTCTCAAATCCAGGCTTCAGTTCCAATCTTTCTCTTGAGTTCTAGATCTATATATCTAGCTGTCTCCTAAATATCTCTACCTGGATGTCAGATTCAATGTGATCAAAATACTCACTAATCCATCCCTTAAATTGGCACTGCCTGTGTTTTTTTCACTTGTGAATTAAAAATGGCAAAAGCCAGCAATCCAGAAGTCGTATTTGGCTCTTGACTTTTCTGCCCTGCCCCAATCATGTTCTAATGGGTCTTTACTTCTAATGACATCACTTGATTCTTGTCCTATACCCCCAATGCTAATGATTTCATTCAAATATACATTTTCTTGCCTTCACTATGAAACTAATCTGTTTTGTTTTCCCTGCTTCCTCTTGCCCCACCTCTCCAGCCAAGCTCCATATTGCCACGAGAATGACTTTTCTTAAAAACAAATCTGATCATGTTATTCCTTTGTATAAAATCATTTACAGGCTCTCTACTGCCTCATGAATAAAGTCAGGAGTGGCAAACAAGGTTTTCCAATGCCAGTATTCCAGTATGCTGGAATTATAAATATCTCCCCACCACCCTCTTTAACATGCACTGAGGGATCCTGACTTCTCCCATCTTGTGGATCCACTCTTCTGTAGATCCCTGGAGTCCTTTCTATTCAGCCAAATGGCAAATGGGAAAATAGCATGAGGACTGAGTGTGAGAGGGTTTTTATTGGCCACGTTTGGAAGTAGTACACATCACTTCTGTTTACATTCAGAAGTCACTTAGCAGCATCTAATTGCAAAATGCAAGGGAGACTTAAAAATGTAATCTGGCCATGTTTTCCAAAAGAAGAGGAACTCTAGTAGCTTCTACCACAGTGAGCAGAAGAGACATAATCTTTACCACATTATCTTTTAAGAACTAGTTCAGGAGTCACCCCTCTCAACTTTTCCGGCCCAAGTTAGGCACTGTGTCCTTTGTAATCCCACTGTACCCTGTTCCCTCAATTGTGGTACACATCATATTATGTTTTACTTAGTTCTTTGCATGAGTGGTAGTGGAGGACTCAGTGACCTGAGGATAGGGACAGTAGCTTATTCTTTTTTTGACTCATCTTTAAATTTTGTTTTTACTTTTCTATTATAGTTGACATGTAACATTATATTAGTTTTAGATGTACAACACAGTGATTAGATATTTATATAAATAATGAAGTGATCATCCCAATAGGTCTAGTACCCATCTGACACTATACATAGTTATTATAACATTACTGACTATATTCCTTATGTTGTACTTTTCATCCCCATGATTGTTTTTATAACTGGCAATTTGTACTTCTTAAGACAATGGCTTACTCTTCATGGGATCCTTAGCACTTAACCCAGTACCTGGACAAGAGTCAGTGCACCATAAAAATTACTTAATTATTAAATGGATTTATTGTAATTTATTGTAAAATATTTGTAATTTACTTCAATGGTAGATTTTCTAAATGAAGGAAGTTTTCTAATTTCCATCAAATTTCTGTTGATTTTCTTTCTTTCTTTCCCTCCCTCCCTTCCTCCCTCTCTCTCTGTCTCTGCCTCATAGCCCATCAAAAGAATATAATTCTCCCCTTCCTAGGTCACTCAATAATTAGGTTTTAGAGTTAAAGGGCAAATGCACACACATTTTATCATCCTGGTAGGAAAATAACCATTAATAAAGGCAGCAGTTGTAAGTTAGGTAGGGAAAGCACTGGATTTAGAGGAGGCATCAGCACACACACAGTTAGCAGTGGAGAACAATACTGATGGATCAGGCCTTATCTGTGCCTGGTTCACTCACCCTGCAGGGGCCACCACAAGGCCAGCGAGAGTGGCTGCTGGAGGAAACAATCACTGATTCTGCCTAGGCCACAGCTAATCTGGGTACTTTGTAAGACTGATCCATCTAGTGCTCTTCCAAGGACCTTCTCTTGTATTCTGAGCCAGGGACACAAAGCTTAATGTAGATAATAGAATTGTTCTCTAATTGCTCATGTGTGTGAAATCTTTCCCCATCCAGGCTGATAGATTGAAAGTATGTTTATAAAGTGTCTTCGTAAAATGTTTGCCTTTTTAAAAACTGGTCATTTAGCTTGATAGACACTTAGGGCACAAAGGGACTTTAGAAATCACTTGGTCCAATGATCTTCAAGTCCTGATGCTCAGAAATCTGCAGAGGTGGCTTAAGGAGATTGAGGTGGAAGGTGGGAGTGGGGAGGGGAAGGGAAGGGATGGCAGCAGTGGATGGGTCTGGCCTACCTGTCCAGACATAGCCATATCAGCTGCCTTTTTATCACTTGGCACATTAGGGTTCTGGAAACTTTTTCTGAAAAAAGGTGTTTCATTGCTAAAAATATGTGAAAATCTACTGATCTTATAATCCCTTGTTTTACAGATAAGGAAACAGGATGAATGAGTCAAAGCCACGTAGCTAGTTAGTGGCGGGAACCAGACTATTTTTCCAACTTTCTATGCAGGCACAATGATTCTGTATCTCTAACTGACATTTAAAAGCAAATTAATTTATTTTACAAAGACCTATTACACATCTGTGTACAACATATTCTTAGATCATAGGCAAATAATAGTCATTCTAGAAAAAGAAAAAGTTGTACCCAATGATGAGCTGAATTTAAGTCCTTCGTAGGCATGAGGAGAAAATTTAATTTGCTTTGAAATGCCCCTTTAAATGCTCCTTAGAGATTGCATCTAATACCTCAATTGTGAAACATTGAAAAGGTAACGAATGTAGAACTTTATGAGGCTGAGCTATTTCTCTATTTCTCATCATGGAGTACCTGGCTCTATTTGATAATGTCTATTTACTGCACTAGGAAATAAATTAAAAATAAGAAAAAAGTTTGCAGATGCTAGAGAGTGAGGGGCGTTGCATGCTGCCTTTGTCCCTGTTGTAGTCAAGAGTAGTGCTTGAGTTGCTCCTCTGTTGGCCAGTGTTCCCTTCAGCAATTAGCCACAAGGTGGCCACAGCTCACCCCTTCACCTGCTCAGAAACACTCCTGCTGCCTTCCAGCCTCCTTTCCCCTTTTCCCACATCTACCATAAAGGGAATTTAAAATATATTAAACAGGTTTTTGGAATACAAGAATAAATATGATTTCTTCTTTAATCAGTGAATTTATGATTTGTTAGGAAAGAGCTGAATGAAAAGCAGCAGTTTTCACCTGAAAACAAGACTCTTGTAAAAAAAACAAACAAAAGCTCACAGGCAATTTTATTGACTTTTTTTTTATCCTTAAATGAGGAAAAATGATGCTGATATCTTAAAAGAGATTATATGTACCATGAAATAATTTTGTGGTTTATTATTATTTTTGGTAAGTGGGCATTCTGCTGCGATAAAGGATAGAGATAGGACAGGTAAATTCACCTGTAACAATGTAACATACTTCTCAAGTGGTCACTTTGAAATTCTAAATCTCTGCAGAGACTTAAAGTCTGCTTAGCGTAATGGTAACAGTGTAGGCACTGGTGTTTGAGAGTTATAGGTGCAAACCTAGGCTTGTAAATGCTGGCACCAAAGCTTATTTAATACTGTCAAACTACCTCGGGTTTATCATCTGTTAAATGGAATAAGAATACCTTCTCCACAGACTTGTTTCAGGGATTAAATTGATAACATATGTAAAAGCTTGTAGCACACTACTTGGCACATCGTGGCCATTTAATAACTGAGTTTCCCCTTCTTTTGAGTTGCAGCAGCAATTTGAGGTCAGCTTATCTAAATGGAGGTATGTTATATAATGTAAGGCTTATATTAAAAAAGCCACACTATATATGAAAATAAAACCCAAGAGAGCTAAATTTTCTTTTTTTTTTTCTTTCATGTCTGCTCAAGTATTAAGTCCCCATGTATATAACGGTATAGTAACTTTATTTCAGCTCCTTCCCATAGGAAAAAATAAATTAGACCTGAAAATGCAAAAAAAAAAAAATTACAGAGGAAGCAATATTTTACCTGGAGAAAAAACGAATAAGTTTTCTAGGAAAGAACCAACAAAGATTGCATGTGATGGTTGTGGGTAAGGAGTGGGGATGGGGAGGGGAGGTGTTCTAGATAGCAGATGGGGAGGTATCATTGTGTCCCAAAAAACATTGTCTGGGTGCTGATTGAAGAGTCAACACAAGAAAATGGCTTCTAAAAGTAGAACACATTTTTGTTGAAGGGAATAATACTATGTTGAACTACATGAAATTGCCAATTTTGAAGGTCAAGAATCAGTCAAATATTGGCAATTTCAAGTGATTCAACTTAATATTTTGTCTATTAGAAAGACAAAGATTGGAATGGGTTGCTATAGGGAGTATATGGGGTTTTTACTCCTGAAAATATTTGATAAGAGACTATACAATTATTTGTCCTAGGTGATTTAGACATTGAGTTCCCTAAAAGCAGGGGCGGATGAGGTAATCTGTCAAGATCAATTTATCTGTCTGTCTCCTGAAAGAGAACAACTCTGGTCTTTTGGGGTGCTGACAGAAACTGAGAGTTGAATGTGGGCCTTTATGGAAAAGAAATCCATCAATATTTTCCTCCTCCACTGTTATGGGGCCATTCCTCCAGATCAGAGTTTCTCAACCTTGGTACTGATAACATTTGGGGTTGGGTACTTCTTTGTGGTGGGGCCTGTCTGTGCATTGTAGGATGTTTCACAGCATCCCTGGCTTTGACCCCCTAGATGCCAGTAGAACCCCTCCTACTCCATTGTAGTCTCTAAACATTACCAGATGTCCTCTGGGAGGGACAAAATTGTCCCTACTTGAGAACCATTGCTTGAGATAGTGGTCCCTAACCTGAGAACATCTGCTCAGGTCCTAGAAAATATAAGGTGTGACACTCCTCCACCTGCCCTACCTCCTTTTCTTGCCTTGGCATCTACCCTTTGGTTGCTCTTCGATGTTTTCATTGAGGCAATGTGTTTACAGAACTGCAAAGCAGTTCTTCTAGCCTTTTTAGGAATGCTTCGTTGAGCTCCATGGAAAACTTAAATTTTCAGTGGGTAACCTGGTTACTATCATCATCATCATTGTCATCTATTATATGTTATATTAAGAGGCTCTGTGACAAGGAGTTATTGCTTGTTCCTACTTGCCATCTATGTAATTCACGTTACCTGCCCAATCAAGTTACTACTGTACCACTTAGTGGTGAAGCAGTTTCCATGAAGTATATCCCCAAAGGACCCAGGCACATACATAGAACTGGAGGAAAATGTGGCTATAAGTTGCATAAAGGTACCCAGATTCTGTGATATTCTCAGAAAATTTAAACCTTTGTTTCTATCCAGAGGCTTGTCCTTTCCTGAGCATTCCCTTTTACCCACTGACCCAAGTAGACTTAGGTTGACTTAGGACTTAGTTGACCCTGTTGCCAACCCCTGAGGAGGAGAGGGTTGTGTGCTCCCAAGCTGTTGAAAGCCTCTTTCGTTATCTCTCCCAGCTGGAGTACACTCAGGGTTCCCTTTATTCTCCCACTGGAGGCTCTCATTCACCAACCAGGTTCAGGAGAAGACAGTTTTCAGAGAGTAGCTGAGGGGCTGTGTGGCTTAAAGTTGCTAACGGGCTATCTAGACATCTTGGGGCATCTGCCTGTGTATGCTGGGACATGAGGGAGGTTTGGGGAACAAATATGCCAAATATTTGTGGCTGCTGCAACTGTTATAGAAGAAAGCACAGCATCTCTTCCTCACTGTCACCCATGGGCACCCCATATACTGAGGGCAGGGAAAGGAAGTGTTGCGTGTACAAAGCCAGCTCAGAGGGTGAGCAAGGGATGGACAAAAAGGGCTGGGCTGCTGCTTATTTTTTCTATGCTGTTGAAATAAAAGCAATCTCCCCACCCTGTACAAAAGCGTAGCAGATTGACAGCTGAGAATATACATATGAGTACTTTGAAGACAGCAGAACACCATATCAGAAAGAGTCCAACCTTCTTTTTGAGGTCATTTCTGTAGCAATCTTGAACCATATCTTCCCACACTGCTTCTCCTTTTCCATCAGAGGTTCCCAGCCCTGGCTGCACATTTGAATCACTGGGAGGGCTGGTAAATAATTTGTATATGGCAGCTCACTAATTAAATTAGTCTCTGTTGATGGGCTAGCCTGGGCATCAGTAGTTTCAAAATTCCTCAGCTGATTTTAATGTGCAGCCAGGGTTAAGACTGTTAGACTTTTTAAAACCATCCCCGCAAGATTTCTTCATTTCTCTAAGTCTGTGTTTCTTACACTTGAGTATGCATTAGAATTCTCTGGAGGGCTTCTTAAAACAGGTTGCTGGGCCCCATCCCCAGAGTTTCTAATTCAGTAGAACTGGGGTGAGGCCACAGAATTTGCATCTCTAACAAGCTTCCAGGTAATCTTGAGGGTGGTGGTCCTGGGACCACACTTTGAGAACCACTGTCCTATGGCTGCATAAACTCTGATGGCTCCCTGCACTGAGAATATCTCTGACACTGTCCTTGTCTTTGATTTTATTACGACTACATTTTCCTCTCATTTATTGATTTTTTGCAGTGTTAAACTGCCTCCTCTTAATTCTCATCCCTCCATCCATGCATCCATCCAGACGCCTGTAGATAAACAAAATATCTGCAGAAAATTCCCAGGCACCTATTACAAGCTGGGGACAGTCTTCCTGTGTCTTTGTTTTCATCAAGCCTCTTCTTTTCAGCCTGGACACCATTGGCAATAGCTGCTTTCCTGTGTACATTGCTATTCCTGGTTTTGTGCCCTTGGAGGTTGATTTTGACTTTGGCATGCATTTCAGTTTGATACTCATAGTTACCTTGCTGAGTTCAGTATTTTCTTATTTCTTCTGAGGCATATTATGTTCCTCCAGCTCTTTGCACTTAGAGGCTGTGCATATGGGCTCTTTGCAAGGAAAAGGTAGCACAAATTGATGGTCTGTAGTCAACCAACAATGCTGTGGAAGGAAAACCTTTCTGAAACATACATTAGGTCTCTCTTCTTCTAGATGTTTTGCTCTTAGACAAGAAAGGTAGATGGAAGTGAGTGGAAGTGGAAATACTTGTTCTAATCTGTGATGCTCTTATTTCTTTGTTTTTCTGCTTACTGAATCTTGTGGGTTAGGGATCCACTTAGCAGAAGACTTCAATTCCATTGTTGATTCTTCATGACTGTATTAGTTTCCTATTGCTGCATAACAAATTACCACAAACTTAGAGACTTAAAATGAAAGCCATTTATTATAGTAAAGTTTCTGTAGCTCGAAAGCCTGGGCATAGATTAACTGAGTTTTCTGCCCTGGGTCTCACAAACCTGAAGGCAGATGTCATCTAGATTAGTTCTCATCTGTAGATTCTGCTAGGAGAGGACCCACTTGCAAGCATGGCTGTTGGCAGAATTCATTTCCTTGAGGCTATGGAATCCATGGAAGCTTGCTTCTTTAAAGTCAGCAACACACATACACTTACACAGAGAACAAGCAAGAGGTGGGGGGTGGGAGAGGAGAGAGAGACAGAGATTGAGAGAGACTGAGAGATTGAGAGAGAGAGATTATACTGCTTCATGTCTCTGACCTCTAGGCCCTTGTTTATACAGACCCAACCAGGATAATTTCTTTTATGAAGTCAACTGATTAGAGACTATAATTGCATATGTAAGATCTTCCACTTTTGCTATATTCTGTTGGCTAGATGCAAGTTATAGGTCCTGCCTGTATTCAATGGGAGAGGATTTTAAAAGGGTGCAGGTCATTGGGGTTCATCTTAGAATTTTGCCTACCACAATGACTTTACTTAGATGCTTTACAAATGAGGCCATATCACTGCATTTAGATAAATGCCTTATGGATGAAGCTTCTTGAGCACAGTGCAGAAAGAAGTGTCTAGTCCTTGAGAAGCAGTTCTGTAAACCATGGAAAGTAATTGATTTGGCAAGAGCATCATTTTTCCCTTCTATAATAAAACCGACTCTTGATTTATTCTTCTGTGCTGCATTCCATTTTTTATTTCTAGTATATTTTCTAAATAAACCAATTGTAAGTTATATTCTTGTCACCAAAGACAAAAAAGTGAACTGACCCTTACTCATTTACTCCAAAATAAATGGGGTCTTTGATCAGAAATAACAAAACTAGTCAAACTGAAAGTAATCATAAATCACATCCTTTTGAGTATGTGTAAGCAGCAGGGTGAGCTATTGTATTAAAAACTGGTCCACAAATCCCAGTCAAGTTGATATGTGAGAACAACCTTACATAGGCCAACTAGTGGCCCTAGAGTTTTGCCCTTTTTTAGCAGCCTGGGAATCTCTTACTACATTCTAAACCCAAGTGCAATCTGACTAGTGTGAAGTGTGATGGGCTTTTATACTGTTGGCACTGAGGACAATATCTTTCTTTGGCTTGTCCAGGAGAAGTTATCAGGAGGGCTGAGTAAGAGTGTTGACAGGAATATCAGAGTGGTGAGAAGGAGTTGTGATGGGCAGGTAGGCAGGCAGGGTACTGTGGAGGGGACGGGGAGAGATGTGGTCATGAGGTTGGGTGTAGTGGAGCCAATGAGCTCCATCCTCAATTCAGTGACCTACTTAAGATTTCTTGGCAGCCAACTCCTCAAGAGACAGTTTAAAAGTGAGCAACTTAAGCATCTTCTGTCCCAAAGAATCAACCAGTGGGTTGGTCATTTCAAATTACTTCTCTCCTAGATTTAGTAGCATTTTGTTTTTATTGTGTAATTTTTAACTGAGACATGAAAGCCAAGGATCTATTGTACCAAAGAATGGAGTAATATGAACTACATTTAGCAGTATTTCCCATGAGTCTCTGGACAAAATGCTCTTTTAAATGTTATTTGAAAAAGTAGGAAGATCAGTACTCTGAGATGTCCTAAAACACACATAAAATAGATTCCGATCTTTAGGTAAAGAGATACAATTTTAGTGAAATCCTATCAAAGGACATTGGAGTCTTATGAATAGATATATTTTACTTTAAGAAAGCTTGATAAACATTCAATCTAATGATTATTTACTAATGCTACCAAAGAATCCTTTGTTGTTCAAAAGGATTCACTGAAGAGTTCCTTTAAATAGTGCCTTTAAATGTTTGTTTATAAACTATTAACTACTTGACAGAGAAGCAGGGAAACTTAAACTGTTGGGAGCCACTGACAGTTGAAGATTAATCCAAAATGTAGATAAAGCCACTCTCTGATTATAATGCAAGTCAATGAGAACATATAATTAAATTCATAAAAATTTAATCACCACAGAACTCTCCAGGAGCATATCTTTTGCAAGAATGGAGCTACACACCTGTGGAGTGTCTCTGTCTACTGGGTCTGTAAATCCTTCTAAAAGTTATCATTCCACAGATCTTTACTCAGCCCATGCAGTTCTCATGCACTCTGTTCACATTTGCCAATACTTCACTGCTTTGCATTTTGCTTTTCTTCACAGTGCCTGGCAAGTTGCCTGGATCACAACAGACTCCCTCATAGGTATTTGCTGGTTTGACATGAGACGTTCCTTAAACACTAGGTCAAAATATGAACATCACATGTATGGTTTGTGTAGAGTTGTGATAAGTCCTGCTATGATTTTCAAAGTTGTTTTTGAAGCAATGATTAGGATTTACACTTCTGGGCTAAGGGAACATTGACCTGGCTTAATAAATTCAAAGTTCTTCTCTCAAGGATGGTTCCCACGGAACTTCAACCAAGCGAAGTAGAAAGGAAGGAAGATTTTTCTGTTTATTAATTATGTTTTTTCTCATTTATCAATGCATTCTTATTAGATGTAGACACAGAAAAGTAGATATAACAACTATAAAACTTAATGAATTATTATAAGGTCAACACCATTTTATTTTTTTATTTTTTTTCAACACCCTTTAAAATGACACCCAAGTCAAGAAATAGAATTTTGCAGTCACCTAAGAAGCCCCAAAGGCCAACCAGAAGATTCATTCCAACTTCAACCACATTGGGGAGAGTAATCCCTTCTATTTCTTTGTAGTTTTATCAGTCAACTGTGCATCCTTAAACCCTATAGTTTAGTTTTGCCCGATTTTTAAAAAAGATTTATTATATCTAATAAGTTTATTTTGATCTAAAGTGTTCCCCCTCCATCTTTACCTTTCTTCCTGGAAATTTATTCATTGAAGAACCTAGGTCATTTGATCTGTGAAATTTTCTACTGTATATTTTACTGATTGCATCTGTATGGTTTGGTTTAGCACCTGTTGTCCTTTTGTTTTAACCTGTAGAATGATACTTGCATCTAGAGCAGTGTTTTTAAGTGGGGGGGGGGCGGTGTGATTTTGCTGCCCTTGCCCAGGGACATTTGGCAATGTTTAGAGATATTTTTATTTTTCCAATGGAGAGGGAGGTGCTACTAGCATATCCTTCACCTATCATTTGATTAACCATTGGTATAGTTTACTTAAGAAAGGTAGGATAAATACTTGATTCTTTCTCTTCATTTAACAGTTTTCAAGATTATGAATTGGTTTCCTATCATCTTCCAAAGGCGTCATCATTATCATCATCATTATCATCATCATCATCATATCATCATCATCATCATCATCGTCATCATCATCATCAATATATTATCTATGCATCCTGTGCAGGTGCTGATACCATGTAGGTCCTGTGGGAGTCAATGAGTTGTCCTCACTTTATATTGTTTTCTGGGACTATTTTGCTACCTAGTTTGTTATAGATGTTTTCCATGAGTTTTTTTGTTTTGCTGAGTTTCTCTGTCTGCTTTTATGGGGGAAATTTGAGCAGTCAAAAAATATACCATCGCTGCTCCTATATTTCCAGAATCCCTTACATTTATTTATTTGGTACTACATGATTGGGATTTAGAACTTTTAATTTTATTATAAGCCTTTGCTACATGGACAAGTATTTACTTCTGTAAAGAAATCAGTTCAATGTTGTAAAAAAAAGGAAGGCTTTGGATATAGGCTTGGGAATCAAATATTCACTCCTATATTCATTAGACAAAAGCTATTGGATGAATTATTTAATCCATTTGAGCCTATCTTTCTATATCCTACTTTCTACAGTAAGATAAGAATAATAAGATCTGCCTTAAAGAGTTTAAGTGAAGGTGAAATACCATCCATTCCTTCATAAATTCAATAAATATTTATTGCCTTTTCTGTACTAGGCACTGTTCTGACTCCTGGGTAAATATCAGTGAACAGAGACAAAAGGCTCTATTCTCATGAAGTTTTCATTTGTAGGGGTAGATAAAAAAATGCATATATGTATGTATGTATGTATGTATGTGTGTATGTATATAATAGACAGTATGTCTGATGGTGGGAACTGCCATGGAGAAAAATAAAACAGTTCAGGGTAAAAGAGCATGCCAGAATTTTCTCAGAATTTAAATAGGATGGTTGGAGAGGAATTCATTGAGAAGATGACATTTGAGCAAAGATCTTAGAGGGTAAAGAAGCAAACAGTAAATATCTGGTTAAAAAGCATTCCAGGAAGAGTGAATAACAAGTGCAAAGGTCCTGAGGCAGGAGGATGAATACTGTGTTCAAAGAATAATAAGGAGGCTAACTTGATTCAGGTGGAGTGAGCGGGAGAATACAGTGGGAAATGAAGTCAGAGGTATCTATAGGGAGAGTATTGTAGGGACTTGGATTCAGAAAGGACTTTATCTTTTACTCTGTGTGAGATAGAAAGTCATTGAAGGGTCTTCAGAAGAAGAATGATGTGACCTACTCTTTAAAATGATTATTCTAGCTGCTATGAGAATAGACTGTAGTGGTGCAAGGGCATTATCAAAGAGACTAGGCAAGAGATAATGGTGGCTTATACCATGAAGTAGTGAGAAGTAGTCAGATGCAGGGTGGTTGCATTTAGAAGTAGAGCCAAGAGAATTTGCTGATGGGTTGGGTATAAGAGGCTAGAGAAGAGATGATTCAAGAATGACTCCAAGTTTTTTGGTATGAAGAATTGGCTTGATGTATCTGTTATTTACTGAGATAGGAAAGGCTATAAGATGAGTTGGTTTTGATGGGACTATCAGGAGTTTAATTTTGGCCGTGAAAAATTTGAGATGCATATTAGATATTTCAGTGAAGTTTTTGAATTGACAGTTGAATATGCCAGTCTGAAGTTCAGGAGAGAAGTCTGGGAGGCAGATCACATTCAGAAGTCATTAACATAGAGATAGGAAAATAAGATTATCAAAGGAGTAGGGTTAGGTAGAGAAGAGATGAGATCCTGTAGCATTCCAGTATTTAGAGGTTGGGGAGATGAGAAGGAAGCAGCAAATGATATTGAGAAATTGTCATTGTTGAGACAGGAAGAAAACTAGGAATATTTGGTGTTTAGGAAGCCAATGAATACTGCTTTTTAAGGAGGGAGTGATTAACTACATCGAATGCTATTGCTAGGTCAAGAGAAATGAGTTCTGAGAATTAATAATTTAATTTAGCAATGAAAGAGCTGTTTGTGACCTTGATAAGAATTTTTTTAGTGGTGTATGTAGGGTACGATAGGGGTGTGGAGCAAAGCCTTTTTTTGGAGTAGATTCAGGAAAGACTAGGGAGAAAAAAATGGAAGCAAGAAGTGTTTTTCCAAAGATTTTGGCTATTAAATGGAGCAAAAAAAATGGAGGGGTATGAGGGGTCAAGATAAATTTAAATTTTTTAAATCTTATTTTAAAAATGAATATATTTACAGAATGTTTGAATACTGATGGAAATGATTCAGTAGAAAGAGGAAAAATGATTATGTTGATTGCTGAAGAAATTTTCTTGGTTAAGCAAGAGGGACAGTTTCTAGTGTCCAAGTAGAGGGCTTGGCTTTTGATCAGAGCAAAGAAAGCTCATCCATTGTATCAGAAGAGAGGGTGGAGCACAGAGAAACAGATGGAGGTAGATGGGTACAAGATATAGTGAGATCCTATGGTAATTATCTTTTGATTGCTTCTGTGTTTTCCATGAAGCAGGAAACAGCGCCATCAGCTGAGAGTAAGTAAGGAAGAAGAGACGCTGAGATTTGAAGTGAAAGGAGAAGGTATGAAATTGATATCTGAATGGATAAAGGAAATACAGTGGGATGGTCAGTTTCACTAAGGACCTGCTTGAGGTAATCATGAATTTAGAGTGAGACCAGTCACTATAGTTGTGAATTTTTTTCTCTGACAACATTTAGGTTGCCTGGATGCAGGTCTGGAGAGAGCAGAGATCTGGGCTTAACAAAGTGTGAGGTTTTGCTAGGCAATTATTATGAAGAGAGAAAAGAGCAATGGGATTGACAATGGATGCATGAGAGTGATAATTGACCATGGAGTTTACAATGGGTAAGTAGAAAAGTGAGGACACTGTGGGGAGGTGAGGGACAGTGAAAGAGTGTTAGGACCAAAGGATTGAACATATCAATAAGGTAGAAGGATTATTGGGAGATTGGGTACTGGAGAGAGTGAACCAGAAAGATAGACAATGGTGTTTGGGGAACAAGACTACTAAAATTAAGATGATGGAGGGGTGCTGCCATTGGTAATGACAAAAATTTTGGATATGGCCATGAGAGTAGGTGTTTGAGGCAAGGCTCAGTGCTTTACACATAGTAGACTGTCAATAAGCCTCTCCCCTATTTTACTGCTATTTGATTAGAGCACCATAAGTCAGGGGCACTACTTAGCAATGAATCTTCTCTCTTAAAATTAACCAAACAATTCCATAGCACCTGTGAAATCCCTGATCCACATGCCTCTTTTCAGATCAAGAGTTTGTAGTTTACTTTTCATTAATTATGTTGGTCCAAATTTTTGGTACTGGTACACATGTATTGTTGATTGCTAATTGATCCAAACATGTTTTCTCTTGGAATATGACCTCAGAATGATTCTCAACACATTATCTAGGCCTGTACCAACCAGAAGGAGTTTACTTGTATGATTAAACCTATTTGTCATCCTTGAGCTACTGTTAAGGTTTCTTAGGAGTTGTTTTAGTTTATTGATTTGGTGAAATACAATTACTTCTAAATAAAGGTCTTGAATCATATTTAATTTTTTTAGCATAGGGATAAATGCTTTCTTGGGTGAGATAGGAAAACAGCCTTCAATTTTGAGTAATGACTTTTTAGGTGCATAGTTTCTACAGTGCTGTGCTTTCTCTACGATAGCCCCATGGAAGAATGCTCTTTTTTTTTCAGATTAGCTTAATAAAAAGAAAATGGTGGGAAATTAGTTTCTCCAGGATACTTTTATACCAGATCATTATTATTAGTTAGAGTTTGTCCTAAAGAGTGGCACTAATTTGAAATGTTAGGTTTTGAGCGTGTATTTTAAATCTTTAAATTATAACCATTCAGATAATTGTATTGGATTATTTTAGTTTTATCAGAGAAAGCAAAATGAGTAATGCTTTAAAAACTATTCGTGTTTCAGAGTAACTTTGGATTCTAAATGACTAAAAACATGAACTGTATCTGAGTCACTTTGCTTTAACTATATTTTGGGGTTGCTTGATTTATTTGATTGCCTTGAACAGAACACATTTGTGTTCTAGTGATGGCTCACTCTCCCCCTGCTTTCACGGGGGTGGAGCACTTTGGAGATGCAAAGTGATTATTTTTGGTTTCATCCGTCAAAAGGAGTAGAATGAGATAAAAAAGCATTTACTTTTTTTCCCCCTAAACTTAAATTTCCAGCAATCTCAGACTGCTTCTTAGCTAAGAATGTTGGTAGAGTTTATTTGATTGCAAAATTACTGGAATAGTTGTTTTGAAAGTTATCTCTTTGCTGAAGGTCCAATTAAATCTTATTTAATGAGTGAAGAATAGTGCTAAGTACTGTGAGGATTATAGAGAAGTATTATTTATAGTCCTTGCATTCAGTGTTTTAGAGTCTAGTTGAGAAGACATGTTGTACTAAGATGAAAATGCAACAAACAGGCAAAACTGTATATATTCTGTATTAACTATGAATGACTGATGGTAAGAACTATAGGACTTCAAAAGGAGGAACTATCATGGCTTGACTAAGTAGGGGCTGTGCTATAGTGAGGGAGACCTGGAGCCAGAAGCCCTGGGGCCATATCCCCACCCTTCCTCCTAAGAGCTGTGAGCTTTTGAACAAGTTATTTAATCTCTCTGGCCTTTACTTCTCCTATTCTATAAAACAGAACAGTAGAAAGACCTATCCCATAAAGTAATGATATGGATTAAATAAATTAATGTAAACATCTCACTATGTGTATTGACTCCTTTTTTCTAGTGCCTGATACATGGAAAGCTATATATATTCAGTAAATCTTAGTCTCTTATTGTTATGGAATACAGCTGTCTAGAATAGTGTTTTGAAATATTAACTTCATTTTTTAATTAGTAAAATAATTTGCTATAATCCAATAGTTTTGAGGAACTCATAGTTCATTGTTTTCTAATACTTTTCCTCTTTTTTCTTTCTTCTACATTTCTTAGAGTTTTCTTCTCACCCATAATTTGCTTCTTTTTCTGGATCTTGTCTCTGTTTCTATATATTTTTCTCTGATATTACTCCTCCTATCTCCATCCAGTATTTAATATTTTGTAAGAAATCAGCTAAGCATTAGTAAGCATCCATTCAATGGGATTTTTGGCATCTATGACAATACTGGAGTGTAGTAAAAGCCTTCCTGAAAGAGTGACCATAATTCATTGACCAATCTGCAGACTGACTATTTCCAGCATTGCCCTCTTCTCATTGGCTGTAGGCTTTCACGGGCCTGGAGGCAGGGCCAACCAGCAGGCAGCTCAGCTCTAGTGTTCTTTGAGAAATTAATGCAGATACTTATCAACTCAAGTTCATCAAGAAATACCACCAAGGTTTCAAAGGTTTACTGCATGAATGCACCAATATGACATCAATAATGATCTGATATATTTAAAATGGGGAAGATTCTTCCAGCCCATTCTCCAGAGTGATATCCAATTAGGAATTCCTTGCATATTTTTTTCTTCCTGTATATATGGTTTTTCAAATTGCTTTTTTCATTGGTACACCTCTGTATTATTAAATATAATCCCTAAATATAGTTCAGATTGGTTGTAAAATGTTTCACCATATTAGTGTTCCACAGTAATATTGTTGTTCTCCTATTATCCATCATTTAAGTTGCTTTTCAAGTTTAACACTATAAGCAATACTGTAATGACAGTTTTGTGAATATATGTCCAAATATCAGATTATTGCTTTAAGATAGACTTTTAGATGAATGAGAAAAGAAGATGTGATACACATACACACATACAATAGAATATTATTCAGCCATGAGAAGGAAAGAAATCCTGCCATTTTTGACAATGTAGATAGACCTTGAGGGCATTATACTAAGTGAAATAAGTCAGAAAAAGACACAAACACTATTTGATATCACTTATGTGTGGAATCTAAAATAGTCAAACTCATACAGAGTATTCTACCTGTGTTACTAGGGCCTGGGGGTTGATGGGTGGGAGGAATGAGGAAATGTTGGTCAAAGGATACAAACTTCAGTTAGAAATTGAATAAGTTCTGGGGATCTAATGTACAGCATGGTGATTATAGTTAACCAGACTGTATTATACACTTGAAAGTTGCCAAGGAAGTAGATCTTAAATGTTCTCACCACAAAAAAAAGGTAATTATGTGTGACCTGATGGAGGTGTTAGCTAAAGCTATGGTGGTAATCATTTCCTAATATATAAGTATGAAATCAACACATAATATATATTAATGTTATATCTCAATAAAAAAGACTTCTAGAAGTAGAATTACTGGGTTAAGGATTTTGATAAGTGTTACCCAATCATCTTCCATAAAGTTGATCCAACTCCCTCACCAGCTCTGAGTAATATCCACCCCCCTTTATTTTGTCAACTGTTGCTAATTTGATAGGTCAAAATGATATCTCATTGTTATTTTAAATTACAGAATTTATCTTTGGTTACTAGTGAGACTGAATATTAAAAATTTTCTGGTCAAATAAATTTTGGAATCCATACATAATTGTTGTGTATCATCCTTCCAAATCCTTCCAAAATAGTTTTTTTTTTCTGGTACTTTGATTCACTTATTTTTAGAAACAAACAAAATCAACAGGCTTTGAATCCATCTTCTCCCCTATCTCCTGATGTTTATGCCTATAGATTGATCTGTTTCTATTACATCCACACTTAAAAATGTAATTATACTTAAACCGATCATCTATGGAACTGGCTTTAACAAAGTCTATGGGATGGAGTACCTTATCCTTACTATGGAAGGAATGCATGAAGACTCTCATCAGCTTCTTTCTCTATCTAATATGTTCTAGTAGCATGTAGAGGACTTTAAAAAGTTGGTCTCCTGAATTTGTAAGGGATGATTCATGTCTTTTAGGCTGAGCCACATTTTTCCAACCTCTGTATCCTTAGGCAGAAAACTGTGGTTTAAACATGGCATCCTGATGAGTCAGGAAATGACTTCATTTCTTACCGAACTACTTTTCTCTTTAATGGGAAGCCCTGAAATAGATGTGCCTTGCATCCCTGCTGCAAGCCTTTGCTGTCATTTAGAGGAGCTATTGCTCTATCAAAACTCACACTGAAGCCTATTATTCCAGGGAGACAATTTTTTTTTATAAAGAAGTGATTTGTTATTTTAAGACTTGGCAAACAGGTATATGGGGGGGGGGAGTTCGTTTGGAGAGATGCAATACCTTTCAGTGAGGTGTGCTTCTACCTTACTTTGTTTTGTTTTACAGAAAGGGCCAGAATTTGGCACGAGCTAAAATTCTATAAAACTAATTTATCAGGCTCAGCCAGCTTCTGCTCATTGTCCTTGAAAATAGACTGCCTTGTCTTTTATACACCTACATGTGGTACTCCTTCTGTTGCTTAAGTGGGACAAATTGGAAGAAATACCCCATAAGGCAGTACGAATGCCTTGTGATCATAATCAGGAATTGGTGGAAATTGACACATGACAAAATAATCTGTACTAAGTTTTCCAAAGCCATGCTATGTCTCTACCAGTGATTGCCTGTGCTGACTTATCATTTATTCTAAGTCTCATTGAAAGCAATTACAGACATTTTAAAACAGGCAGTCAAAATAACAAGTCATTTAGACTGGCAATTACACATTATATGTAGTTGTCCTTTCTATTAGAAGATGACACTATTGATGCTACAACCTCCCCATGTAAAAAAATGATGTGGCTGAAAGACTGAAGTGTGACTGTCAGATTCTTCCCCTTGGATCATGCATGCTGCCTGTCATTTTGCTGTGAACTCAAGTGGCAGCCTGCAGGCGTCCTAGCTTTTCTTCTCCACCTCTTAGCCTCATGGTCAGGGCCTAATTAGGCATTATGAGCAGGCAAAGAACATATTTACAAAGTCCACTCATGTTGGAGATGGTTTTGAGGCCTCCGTGAGGGTTATAGGCTTCTGGGTGGTTCTTGAACTTTGACCCACTGGAGGTGCAGTTGGTTTGGCAGACATTTCCTTTAGGGTGACAAAACAGGAAAATTGATCCATATCTTAGTGGAGGCTATGAAGACATAGTATTTCTTTGTCAAATTTATATTTATGGAATGCGGCAGTCAAACTCTGTTTAATGTGCTTGGTTGATTTGCAAAATGGGCTGTCTCCTTAAATAAAGTCAAGTTGTAAAAGGCTGTATCTTTCCCTGAGAGGCTGAGTTAATAAGGAACAGCTGGGGCCGAGTGATGTCATGTACCACCTGCATAAAAGGCCATGCAGAGGCTCACACCAAAAGTGAATGCTCCAGAGAAGTAGGTTTCAGAACTATATTTTTTTGTAATTTTTTAAAATAAAGGATAGTTTTTCCCATTGAAACCATTTACAAAATCCCAAAATGTATCACAGAGCTCCAAAGTGACTGTGGATGAAGTTAGAATGGGAAGCCCAGGATTCATTCAGCTTTCTCACTTAAGTAATAGTTCTTAAAGCTCCTCCTTGGAGTTTTGGGGAACAAGGATGCACAACAAGAGTGTTTTTGGTAGTGGGATGTGTGTACCCCAGAGAGCTGACAGTATGATTCATTGTCATATTGGGTGTTGGTAGAAAATGGTAGTAATTCTATTTATATTTTTCTCCTAATTTAAAACATTGTTTTTATATGTATGATAGTGTAATAATACACTGATACATTTATACTCATAATTATAAATAAATGTATATTAGAGGAGTATGCTGAATTTATTTTTCAATAGATATACACTATCAAGAATATTTGCAGACTGCTCATTGAGAAGTCATGAAAGATGCTTTATGGGCATACAGTAGATGATACATGGATACATGGACAAATTATAAGACAACTGGCTGACTTATTCTTGGCAGAGTGAACAACAAGACAGTGTCACCAGGGTGGGGCAGAATTTTACATTTGAATTTCACAGTGTTCTGAATGGCAGCCCCCAAAATATCTGTTCTAATCCCTGGGACCTGTAAATATTACATTATTTAGAGAAAGGGTCTTTGCAGATATGGTTATGTTAAGGATTTTAAGATGAAGGGATAACCCTGCATTATCCAGTTGATCCCTACATACCATTACAAGTGTCCTTATATGAGAGAAGTAGAAGGAGATTTAACACACAGAGAAGGAAAGGTGATGTGAAGAGAGACAGAGACTGGAGTTATGCAGCCACAGGCCAAGGAATGCCAGCAGTTACCAGAACCTGAAAGAGGCAAGGAACTGACTCTCTCCTAGAGCCCCTGGAGGGAGTGTGGTTTTGCTGACACTTTGATTTTTGCATGGTGATGCTAATTTCAGACTTCTGGCTTCCAGGTCTATGAGTGAGCAGGTTACTGTTTTTTGCCACCAAGTTTGTGATAGTTTGTTACAGCAGCCATAGGAAACTAATACCCGCCCCCATTTTTCACAGCAGAAAATAAGTTGTGTCACTAGCCCCTCAAGTGGTTCTTAAACTCAAATGCCAAAGGGACCAGAAAGGTATTTAGTATTGATTCATTTTATAGGGAGGGGTTGTCCAAGTGGTTAACTTGAGAGGGTGAGCTCCAGTTAAAGGTAATAAAATTCAAATTGTTTTTAATACTCTACGCTGACAAAACTAAATGGGTCTGCAGGTTACATTGATTAATTTCTGATATTTTTGAGTCTAAGCAGAAAAAACTGTGGAGAAGCGTGTCACTAAAGCTGAAGTAAATAAAACCCAGCTAGTCTATTGGATGCGCTCATTTCAGCTAAAGGATAATACCAGGAGGCAGAGATAGTTTGACCCAAAGATTTTAGAAGATTCCATGGACCACATCTCATGGCCACAATTTGAGTCAGGCAATGTTCTAGAGCAAGCCTGACTCTTTAATAAAAACATTTTTTAACTTTTTTATTTTATTAATTTTTAATAATACCTTTTATTTCAATTATAATAGGGATACTAGTTTCAGGTGTACAGCATAGTGATTAGAAATCTATATAACTCACAAAGTAATCACCCAAATAAATCTAGTGACCCTCTGCCCCCATACATATTTGTTACAATATTTGATACATATTTGTATCTCTATGACTATTTTGTAGCTACCCATTTGTACTTCTTAATCCCTTCCCCCTTTTTCACCATCTTTCCCAACCTTCCTCCCATCTGGTGGTCCTCAAAATGCCCTCTGTAACTATGAGTTTGTTTCTGTTTTTGTTTGTTTGTTTAGTTCTTTAGATTCCATATGTATGTGAAATTGTGTGGCATTTGTCTTTCTCTATCTGACTTACTCCATTCAGCATAATACCCTCTAGATCCATTATGTAATATCTTTTTCCATCCCTTTACTTTTAGTCTTTGTGTGTCTTTTAACTTCAAGTGAGTCTCTCATAGGCAGCATATGTAAGGGTCTTGTTTTCTTTTCCATTCAGCCACCCTGTCTTTTGAATGGTGCACTTAATTCTTTTTCATTTGAAGAACTTGTTGATAGATATATAGTTATTGCCATTATTTATTCATATAATTGACACATATTTTGTCTTCTTAAAGTAGTTGCTCCAACATTTCCTGTAATACTGGCTTGGTGGTGATGAACTCCTTTAGGTTTTTCTTGTCTGGGAAGCTCTTTATCTGTCCTTCAACCCTGAATGATAGCTTTGCCGGATAAAGTAATCTTGGTTGTAGATCCTGGGTTTTCATTACATTGAATATTTTGTGCCAAGCCCTTCTGCCTTGCAAAGTTTCTTTTGAGGAATCAGATGCCAGTCTTATGGGAGCTTCCTTGTAGGTAACTATCTGCTTTTCTCTTGCTGCTTTTAAGATTCTCTCTTTGTATTTAACCTTTGACATGTTAATTATGATGTGTCTTGATGTGGGCCTCTTTGGGTTCATCTTCTGTGGGACTCTCTGAGCTTCTTGGGCTTGTATGTCTATTTCTTTAACCAGGTTAGGGAAGTTTTCCATTATTATTTCTTCAAATAGGTTTTCAACTTCTTGCTTTTTTTATAGGAATCACTTTCTTAATTTTATACACAAACACATACACACATATTGTGAAGTGATTACCACAATCAAATTAATCAGAACCACTGTTACCTCACATAGTTACTTTTTTTGTGAGAATACCTAAGATTTACTCTCTTGGCAAATTTCAAGGGTACAATATGTTATTGTTAACCTTAATCACCATGCTGTACGTTAGATCCCCAGCACTTATTCATCTCATAAGGGAAAGTTTGTAACCCATTTTTCCACTGGCATCTTCTAGGAGCCACCATTCTACTTTGTTTCTAGGGCTTTAAATTTTTGTTTTTTGATTTGACATGTATGTGATACCATGTAGTATCTGTCATTCTCTTTCTGGCTTATTCCACTTATCATAATACCCTCTAGTTTCATTCACAGTGTTTCAAATGGCAAGATTTCCTTCTTTTTGATGAGTGAGTAATTCCATTATGTGTATGTTTATGTGTGTGTGTGTGATCTCACATTTTCTTTATCCATTCATCCATCAATGGACACTTACATTGTTTCCATACCTTAGCTATTGTAAATAAGCTTAGCATGTTTTTTGATCATTTTAAATGGTGTATATATGCAGCATGACATTTCCTTATGAAAGAGGGATCTAGTTGTACATACTTAAACATTTAATGACACAGACATGAACACATATTCTCTGCCCTCAAGGAGCTTACAATTTATTAAGTCAGAATTAGGCGAGTTTATAAATATGTGTAATAAGGTGTTATAGATATGATACTAGAAGGGTACAGAAGGTACAGTAGAAACCAAAGGAGAAGAGGTTGCTTTAAACCGAGTGGTCTAGAAAAGACATAAAGGAGATGCCATGAGGTGAATAGCTGGGAAGAAGAATACGTCTAAAGGCTACAGAGGCACGGTACAGTTTGCGGTGGTCAGAGAATTGCAAATTGTTGAATGTGGCTAGAATGTGAGTGGGGTGGTGGTAAATAAACTCAATTTGGTCATATTAGTTATTCCTTTCATATTCTGCTGGATTTAGTTTGATATATTTTGTTCAGGATATTTGCATGAGTTCCTGAGTGAAATTGGCCTGAGTTTTTTCTCACGTTGTATTTATCCGAGTACCCTAGCCTCATTAAATAAAGTGGGAGTAGTGCTCCTTCATTCTCTTTTCTCTGGAAGAATTTATATACCATTAGAATGTTTCTTCATTGAATATTTGGTAGAACTTACCAATGAAGAGAACTGGGCCTGCAGTTTTTTTTTTTTTTGACATTCAAAAAGTTGTACATATTTAATGTATATAACTTTGTAACTCTGGAGATAAGTATACACACATGAAACCATTACCACGATCAATGTCATAAACATATCTATTACCTCTAAAAGGTTTTTTTCCTCTCCTTTTTTTGTGATAAGAACACTTAATATCTATTCTTTTAGCAAATCTTTAAGTATATAATATAGTGTTGTTAACTATAGACACTATGGTGTACAGTAAATCTCTAAGACTTATTCATCATACATAATGAAACTTTGGACCCTTTGACCATTATCACCTCCCCATTTCCCCACCCTCAAACCCTTGGCAACCACCATTCTATTCTTGCCTTCTATGTGTTTGACTATTTTAGGTTCCACATATAAGTGCAATCATGTACTATGTCTGGCTTATTTAGCATAATGTCCTCCATATTCATTCATGTTACTGTAAATAGTATGATTTCCTTTTTTAAAAATTTTTATATTTTTATTTTTTTCAATTATAGTTGGCATACAATATTATATTAGTTTCAGATATATAACACAGTGATTAGATATTTATATAACTTACAAAGTGATCACCCCAATAAGTCTAATACCATACATAGTTATTACACTACTAAATATATTCCCTATGCTATACTCCATCCCCATAACTATTTTATAACTACTAATTTGTATCTCTTAATTCCTTCCCCTTCATCTGTCCCCCCCACCCCAATCCGACAACCATCAAAATGCTCTCAGTATCTATGATTTTGTTTCTGTTGTTTATTTATTTATCCTGTTCTCTAGAGTCCACATATGGTATTTGTCTTTCTCTGTCTGACTTACTCTACTCAGCACACTACCCTCTAGGTCCATTCTTATTGTTGCAGATGGCAAGATTTCATTCTTTTTTATGGCTGAGTAATATATATATCTTGTTGTGGGGCTCTTTGGATTCATCTTCTTTAGGACTCTGAGCTTTCTGGGCTTGTATGTCTATTTCCTTCACAAGGTTAGCTAAAGGAGTTCATCATCACCAAACCAGTATGACAGGAAATGTTGCAGGGATGTTTTTTAAGAAGAAAGAAAGAAAAAAAATATAAATAATAAAATGGCAATAATTACATATCTAGCAACAATTACTTTAAATGTAAATAGATTAAATGCTCCAATGAAAAGACAGGGTGGCTAAATGGATAAGAAAATAAGATCCTTACAAATGCTGCCTATAAGAGACTCACTTCAGATTGAAAGATACACACAGACTGAAAGTAAAGGGATGAAAAAAGATGTTTCATGAAAATGAAAACAAACAAAAAAAGTTGCGGTAGCAATACTTATAGTAGACAAAATAAACTTTAAAATAAAAGCTATAACAAGAGACAAAGAAGGACCCAGTTATCTCACTTCTGGGTATTTATCTGAAGAAACCCAAAATACTACTTAGAAGGAACATGTGAATTCATGTTTTCATTGCAGCATTATTTACAGTAGCCAAGATATGGAGGTATCCTGGGTGTCCATCAGTGGATGAATGGATAAAGAAGAGGTGATGATGAACTCCTTTAGCTTTTTCTTGTCTAGGAAGTTCTTTATCTGTCCTTAGATTCTAAATGATAGCTTTGCTGGGTAGAGTAATCTTGGTTGTGATGACTGGCTGTGATGAGTGGAGGAGCTGTTGTGCAAGGCCTGACCCTACAGAGCAAGATTCTCTTTATCATGGCTCTGGTGCTTGCACTATGTGCCCTTTTGGGTATGTTGTCCTCAGATGTGACCCCAGGTGGTACTTTGACTCAGACTGAGGCTGACCACTGGGTGTGCAGGCCCGGGCCTCCTGGGAGGGACTCTGTTGCAGGCCAAGTTCAGCTGAAGTCTGTGCTCTGCCCAAGACCACCTGGTATAAGCCACCAAGCAATCCACAGATGGCTGCCACCCACCCACACTGGGCTTGGATATATCTCGAGAGGCCAAGCTGCACACTGAGGTCGGTTGCTGCTAGTGCCAGACTTGGAACTACTCAACAAGAGGTACAGGGCATACTGAGGCCGGGTGCTGCTTATTTAGGTTTTGTGAACCTTTGAGAAATTTTAGGTAAGTCTGCAGCATGAGCCAAGACAGGCCATTTGTATGGAAAATCTACTTGCAGCAGCTTGGGCAGGACAGCATGTTGGGAGAGGCAGGGTCTCAGGGAATCACTTAAGTGGAGTGAGTGACCAGTGTTAGCTATGCGGATAAAGACTCAGTATGGCGGCTACCTGCATTTGTACCTGGGTGAGGGGAGGGCTCTATGAAGGAATAGTGGCCTCTGCCAGCACTTCTGTCTGAGAGAAAGCTGCCCCTCCAGCCCTCTCCTTGAAGCCAGACAACTCAGTTCCTCCTCATATGTTCCTGGTGCCTCCCAAGCTGCCCCAGCACTGGAGCTCAGAGTGAGTGAGTTCATCACTGAGTAAGTCCATGTGCAAGCCTCTTAAAAGAAATGTTTGCAACTTCAGAGGCCCTTTGTCTCTGCCACAATTTCTGCTGGTTTTCACAGCCAAAAGTTATGGGGACTTTTCTTCCCAGCACTGGAACCCTGGGCTGGGGAACCCTGTGTGGGTCCAGGACCCCTCACTCTTCCAGCCTCTGCAGCCAAGATATCCCTCCTGGTTCTCAACCGCTACACATGGGTGTGGGACCAGCCCGTTTTGCATCTATGCCCCTCCCACTGGCCTCAAGGTTGCCTCTTCTGTTTGTTCCCAGTTGCAGGACTTCTGTTCAGCTAGACTTCAGGCGACTTTCAATGATGGCTATTTTGTGGTTTAGTTGTAATTTTGATGTGGTTGTGAGAGGAGGTGAGCACAGTGTTTACCTACTCTACCATCTTCATGGGAAGCTGGAGTTTTCTTTGTAAGAAGATTTTGTCCACAGATTCACGTTCTTTAATCATTATGGGACTTTTTGGATTTTCTCTTTTCAAGTCAAATTTGATGTGACATTTTTCTAGGAATTTACCTTTTTATTTAAATTTCAAATGTTCTTAATATCCTCTTATTTTTTCTAATTAAATTTATTAGGGTGACATTGGTTAATAAAATTATATAGGTTTTAATTGTACAGTGCAATAACACATATGTATACTTCATTGTGTGTTCACCACCCTAAGTTAAATTTCCTTCTGTCACCATGTATTTGACCCCCTTTACCTTTACCTCTTTTTTAATGTCTGAAGACTATAGTCACTTTTTCATTTTTTCACATATGCCTTTGGACATTTGTGTCTTCTCTCTTTTTATTTGATCAGCTTCCCAAGGGGTTATCAATATCTTTTTAGTCTTTTGAAAAATCGACTTTTGGATTTACTGTTCTTGTTTATTACATATTTATTTTCTATTTCATTAATTTCTTTATTTCTTTCATTCTTCTTTCTTTGGTTATATATATTTTTACTTTTTGATATGGATCACTAATTTTAGTCTTGCCTCTTTCTTAATATAGGCATTTAAAACTTGTAAATATTTTTTTTTGTTTATTTTTTCTAGGTGTCACTTGACCTTGGTAATATTTTACATAATCAGTGTTCACTTATATTACTCCTCATATTTACCATTTAGTATTGATCTTCATTCTTTTATTATATACCTTCCATTTGGAATGATTTTTTTTTCACTTGAAATACTTCCTTATAGGTTTTGTTTTTTTAGAGACAATCTATGATGATGTACATTATCAATTTTTGTTTGTCTGAAAATGTGTTTATTTCACCCCCGTTCTTGAAAAATATCTCCCAGTGCATACAATTTTAGATAGTCAGTTCTTTTTTCATCACAATGAAAATATCATTCCACTGTGTTCTGGCTTTAATTGTTGAAGATAACTCTTGATCTAACTACTATTCTTTAAAGAATAAGTGCCATATGTTCTTCTGTTTGCTTTGATTTTCTACCATTTCTATCTAATATGTCAAGGTGAAGACATTTTATTTATGTTTTTGAGAGACCCTGGGCACTTGACCATCAACATTTTTGGAAAATTATCATCCAGTATTTCTTCAAATATTACCTCTGCTCCGTTCTCTCTTCTCTCTTTCTTGGTTCAAATATATCTTAGATACTCTTACTGTATTTTTAATATCTCATTCTTTTTAAAAATTTCATGCTTCGTGTTTCATTATCTTTAATTTCCTTTGGCATGTCTTTCAGTTCACATTTTTTTTCTTTTGCTCTGTCCAATCTGTTGCTAAATACATTCATTGAGTTTTTAATTTTAGAATTATATTTTTTATTTTTAAAAGTTATTTTTTTACCTACTCTGTCCCTTTTTAACACCCTGTTCCTTGCATTATTTTCAAGTTTGTTATTTATTTATTTAATACATATTTTGATATCTATTTTTGACAATTACAGTATCTGAAGCTGTATACATTTGTTTCTGCTATTTTTATGCTTTTTCGAGTTAGTGTTGTTTTGTTTCCTGTGTCCCTTTTGATCTTTGACTGCTAACCTCAACAAATTACTTGTGAGGCCTCTTTGAAGCCTAGGATGGATGTGTTCTTCTCCAGGGATACCTTGGGCTTCATTCTGCCAGGTACTCAGACACATTAACAATCAGGATGATCTCAAACCAAGTTCCTTGGCTGACCCAGGTGCAAATCCATTTGAAGGCTTATCTATGGGTAAATGCCCCGTGGATTATTTTCCCAAACATCTTCCCCTCTGCCAAGGCAGACTTCTCTTTAGGCTTTCAGTCTTGGGAACCAGGGGTCGATTTTGGATCTGAGGGTGTAACCCTTTGTAATCATAGCTTAATGTGTGGAGGTTCTCCTATAAGACTTCCCATGCTTGACTGACCATGGTCTTTAATTTCTGTCCCCTCTGAACCAAATGTGTAGTGTGGTATAGGAAGATGCCTCTGAGCAAATGTGGCTTTGGTGCTCTAGTATTTTCCTTATCTCTCTGTATAGTTTTTAGCCAAAATTTAGTCTTCAAGCAGTTCAGTGCTTTACAGGGGATTAAAACAATTTTATTCAGTTTTCTCTGTTTTCAAAAGATGGTTTTATCTGAATAACCTGTACACCATTACTGGAAATAGGAAGTCCTACTTCAATATTTGTACTCTCTTTGACTGTAGAGTATTGATGAATTTACTAAGGAAATATATATTTAATTTCTAAGTCATTATTATATATAATTCTTTAAACCTTGGTGGTTTTAATTAATCTAAGTCCTTCTCAATTCTCTTGTCCTCATATTCAAAGAAACTCTTGCCCAGTAGGTATGTCAACTGTCATTGAGAGGTACTAACACTTTCTCTGCCTGCTTCTAGTATTTATTATTTTCACCTTAGTGCAAATTAATTTATTATATTACTTGGTGGTACTTCAGAAGGCAAAGAACCCATTTGGATTGGAGATGAGCAAGTAGTAGCCCTGGCATTAGGCCGTTCTGGATGTCCTAGCAATAAGGACATTTGTTGAAAGGGTAGATAGGGAGAGTAGATTAGATGGTAGATTTGTGGAGAGGGATACAAATGAATGTGAACTGTTGTTCATTTAATACCTGCTAGGTGCCACACCAATACTTGAGACTTTACATGATTATTTCTTTCAATGAGGTTTAGAGGGAAAGGATACTGAAGCCATTGATCTACTTTTTTTTTTTAGCTACTCCAAATAACATACACTTATTATCTCTTACTTTTTGTGAATCAAGAGTCTGGGCACTTCTTAGAGGGGTCCTCTGCTTAGAGTCTTACAAAGTTGCAATCAGTGTGTCAGCTGGCCATGTTCTTATCTGGAGACTCAACTATGGAAGAATCCACTTCCAAGCTCAATCTGGTTGTTGGCAGAATTAATTTCTTCTATAGGATTCTTGGAAACTTTAAAAAGACAGAGGATGAGAAACACAGAGAGATAGACAAATGGAGGGAGAGATGCTAGTGAAACTGGTGCTCCACTCTAATCATATACACATTGAAGCCATCAATCTTAAACTACTTAATAATTATATCTTGTTGGTGATAGCTCAGCTGCTTAATGCTTGTTCCTAAAACCATTTCCAACTAAGGGTCAAGGGGAAGTCAAATGTAAAATTGTCACATCTGACATTTGGTGATAACATTTATGTCTCTATTCATAAATGGAGCGAAGAAGAACTCAAGGAATGACCTCTATTAAAGACCCCTCTGAAGCTGCTAATAAATAGCAGAATATATTTATTTGAATTTCATTTTTGGGCGGCCAATGCATAACCTCTGTGAAGACTTATAAAATTATTAAAGTGCCAAAAGTGAGCAGTGGAAGGCTTGGATCATCCTCAGATTGGATAATCATCTTCCAAATTATTGTCGTTTATAGGATTCATTTTCATGGTGGCAAAAGTGGGCTTTAGCGTATAGACCTTTTTCTTCCTGGAACCTCTTATGGTGGTAAACACATCTACAAATGTAGCTCTGCGTAATCCTTGGTGCTAGCATCAGACAGAGTTTGCACCATAAATTCTGAGTGAAACAAATGGCAAATGCAGAATTAAATGTTAGTCAGTTTAGCTTGTCTCTGAGCAATTACTTTAGCTTTCAAAGGCTATAGCTTTCAGCTGAGCTGTTACAGCACTGATTAGAGGTAAAGAGCTGGCTCTCAGGAGAATACTTGCTGAAAACAACAGGACTGTGTAGCTTTGCCTCTTTAAAAATTCTACTGCTAAACCCTAGGCCGCCCTGCCTCCTTTCTATTTTTGTTCATTGGTAATTTCCCCTTGAAATGTTATCATCTAATTCTCCCCAGGCTTTACTCAACCATGTGTTGAACTGCTAAATGCTGCTTCAGCTAATGCCACTATTCAACATATAGCAATCTATGCAGTCTCTAGAAACTGGAGAAAAACCCAGAACAACTCTCCTTTGACCTTTGAGACAAATACCACTCACTGTAAAGACTACAATGGTTTTGCTTACAACAGTTTTAGGTAAAGCCAGAAATCATACAGCAAACTTTCAGGAACTCATTGATGGCACATATTTTATCTTGACAGAACTGGCCTCCCTTCAATTGGCTATAATACCATCACTTCTTACATTTCTTTTACCTTACCAAGCATGATGCTAAGGTCTTTAGATACTTTGTTTAATGGTACTATACCATATGAAGGAAGCATTATTATTTCTATTTCATGGGAGGAACCTGAGAATTGAAGAGATTTTTAAATGGAAGCAGTGAGCTTCTAATCAAGTTCAGAATGACTTCAAGGCCTGTGCCTTTCCAACTCTACCTTGCAGTTCTTGCTGTCCATCCAAATAATTTCTCTCCCAGCAATGTTATAGGCTGAGAATGTTATTGAAATAATTGACTCTCTTAGGGGTTTCCTTATGGTGGACTTACTTCTGCAGTTTATGATTGGGGAATTGGCAAATAAGCATGTATTCTAGTTATAGATTTTCCTTGTTTCCTCTGAGAAAGGCAAAAATCAAGGCTATGTATATCATTGGTTGTCCGAGGGAAGAAGTGAAGACATGACAAAAATAGCTTTAGTATGATTAAAGGGAGCTTTAATTATTAGACTCTTGCTTGGAGATTCATTCATTCTTTGAACCAATAATTATTAAATACTTATTATGTGCCAAGCACAGTTCTAGCATTGGTCATATAGTGGTGAGCAAAGCAGACAAAAAATCCTTACTCTCATTATTATTACATTCTAATTCTAATAGGAGTAGCAGGGACACAGACCATACACAAAATAAAGAAGTAATAATATGTAGTATATTAGATGATGATAAAAAGGGATGTACTAGCTTTTAGCTTCTGCTCTACTACTTGTCCAAAATTGGCTTTCTCTTTGGCCTTTTGAAGTCCAAATAGCCAAATACTTACTTCAGTGTCATTTCTGGCACACTTGAACTTGTATGAAATCACCAATCATGTGATTGTATAGGTTACTATTAAATACAATGAACATAACATCAATAAAATAAAAAGGTATTTCATTTAGACTTATTAATATCCAGTGTTCTATTAATTTAGAGGATAGAATCTCCTTATGTTAGATAGTATTGGTTCTTGGGGCTGTTGTAAAAAAAGTGCCCCACATTTGGTGGCTTATATGGAAATTTATTGTCTCACAGTTCTGAAGGCTAGAAGTCTGAAAATCAAGGTGTTGATGGGGTTGGTTCATTCTGAGAGCTGTAAGGGAGATTCTGTTCTGTGCTTCTAATTCTAACTTCTGATAGCCTCAGACACTCCTTGACTTATAGATGGCATTTCCCTGTGTCTTCACATTGTTTTCTCTTTGTAAATGCCTATACCTGTGTCCAAATTTTCTCTTTTTATAAGGATACCAGTTATATTGAATTAGGGCCCACTCTAATAACCTCATCTTAACTTGATCATTTGCAAAGACCCTATTTCTGAATAAGCTCACATTTACAAGCTGTGGAAGTTAGGCCTGTAACATCTTTTGGGGAGCAAAATTCAATCCATTACAGATATATTGCTGTGTTTAAATTATACCCTCAGTTGAAATTTAAATGTATGTACATTTAGTAATGTAAGAGTAAGATGCTATAATAATACTCATGAATATAGTTAAATAGAGATATTGATAGATAATATACATAGTAAGAGTGCATCAGCCAGATAACTATAGAGGGATCATTAGATACCTTTTTGAACAACAAGAATTATAAACATGTAAATAAAAATATAAAGCAAAATAATATAGATTAAATTATACCATGTGATAATTTTTATTGAATTGTTTGGTTTACTAACACTCATAGCACTAAACAAAATGATCTTTAAGAATTGTATAGCCTATTCTTATCTTGTGGCTGCCTGGTGGACAAAATGCTTTCAAGGGATAGGTCTTTATTTGCTCCATATAGTCAAATAAGAGTATATCTTGTTTAGTACTATAAAATTCCTATGCTATTTTTGGTGGATTGAATCACTGATTTCAATTCTTCAATCTCTTTTGCCATGGGAGTCAGAGACTTATTCCCTGTCTCCTGACTTTGAGATTCACTATGTGACTTGCTTAGCAGAATGAGATGTTAGTGGATATGATTCAACCAAAGATTTGAAATGTGCTTATGCAATTAACTTTTTTCTCTTGAATTCCTACCTTTTTCTCTCTTGAGTTCCTACCTTTCTAACATGAGAAGAATATGCTTTGGATAGGATAGCTTCTTGTCCAAGAAGGAAGAGGGATATGTGGATCAGACCTAGCCCTAACTCATAGCCTTGAATCACAGCTGAACCCAGCCAATATCAGTAAAAACCCAGTTGCCCCATAGGTGCATGAGCAAGACATAAATGGTTATTGTTGAATGAGATTTGTGTAGATGTTTTATGAAGCATTGTTATGTCAGTGGCTAACTGACACATTGTTATTGCAGAATATTTAAGTCTTAGAGATTATATTTCTTATGGAAATAATCCAACAAGTTGAAATCTTACCAATTAGACCTGCCCTGGGATAAAACTTCTCAACCACTTGGCATTATCACTTAGAGGTTACCAAGACTATCATGATAAAACTTTATCTTTGGGAAATGGGAATGAATAGTAACCTTACTTTTTGAAACAACACCAGGACGATTTTTATTCTGCCTGTTTACACTTTTTCAATGGTATCTCTTCAGTAGAGATTTTACCTTTTCAGAGAATGATCATCATCAGCTGTACATGGAAAAGGTAGTTTTTCAAAAGATTGCTCAGATATACTTAGAAGTTGTTCAGTGTGGTAGATCCACTGCTTTTTTAGACTTTGGTAGTTTTTTGCTCTTCAAGAGCTCATCTTGATTACTTAAGGGTTGTGGTTCTCCACTTTTTCTTTATAAGAAACTGTTTCTGAGCAGGGTATAAAATAAAGGAAGAATGTGTTTTATTTTTTGTGATACTTTAGTATGGGTTTGAACAACAAATTCTAGTCTGGTAAAAGAAGAAAAAATGTTTCTTAATCTATTTCAAATTCACAAGGCATTGCATTATGAAATGCTCAAGTCTCCCAAGTGACAGAAGGGCTGTATTTTGTTTTGGCAGGGCATTGATAAATGGTTCAAATACATGGGACTTTTAGTTTTCAAACTCATTCATATCAGATGAGAATTTTCCAATGTATTTGTAGAGATGATGAATTACAGTGTTGTAGCACACTTCTGGAATGGTGTTCTGAAGAAGTTTAAACCTATCCAAGTGATTTATTATATCAATTCTTGAAAAGCAAGACATATGAACAGCTAAGGATATCATTTATTTAACATGTGTAGGTTTTAAAAATAAAAATTAAAAACAAAATTCCTCTGATCAGTATTATGGGTTGAATTGTGTCCCTCAAAAACATAATGTAAAGTCTTACCCCTAGTACCTCAGAATGTGACCTTGTTTGGAAATAAGGTTGTTGCAGATATAATCAGTTAAAATTAGATAATACTGGAGTTGGGGGGAGGGCATAATTCAATATGCAGGTGTCTTTAAAGAAGACAATGTGAAGACACAGAGGAAGAATTGCATGTGACGATGGAGGCAGAGATTGGAGTTATGCAACTGTAAATCAAGGAATGGAAAGGATTGCTGGTGACGCTAGAAACAAAGAGAAGGCATGGAACAGAATCTTTCCTAGAGCCTTTGAGAGAGCATGGTCATGCTGACACCTTGATTTTGTACGTCTAGCCTCCAGAACTGTGAGACAATAAATTTCTGTTGTTTTAAGTTACCCAGTTGTGTTAATTTGTTGTGGCAGCCCCGAACTAATCAAATCAGTGTCTAGAAATAAAAAGTAATAACCCTTTTGATAGATGTCAGAGTAAAGCACAGAAATAAAGAAACAATATAATACATAATTATAAAAATAAACAAAGCATTATAAAATTATATTTAGATAATACTTCAAAATAATCTTTCTCTTATACAAATAATACATAGTTATGAGAGGAATTATAGGTAAGCAAAGCTAAAACAACACAAGAACAAGAACACAAGAGATCATGATATGTTGTAAAGGCCAGGGATAATTGTTGTTAAATTTTGTGGTATATCCTGCCAACATATCTATATAAAATAGATAATTTTCCCTTAAATAGGATTAATATATACACATTGCTTTGTAACCAGTTTTTTATTTTTAGCACTGCATCTTAAACATGCCATTTTTTTTAAACTCAGAAAAAATCAATTATCTATGCTTCTAATCCTGTATCATTAAATACTTTTCAAAGTGCTTCCATAGCCAACCTCTCATTTGATAATGAAAGAACGTGAATGAAGATAGCTAGAGAAGGTGATGTAGAGTCTGTTTGCTAATAAGCTAGGAAATCAAAAAATTTTTAAATTAAGCTTACTGGGGTAATATGTTTAATACATCATATAATTTTCACGTGTACATTATCATTTGATATCTGTATATTCTATTGTGTGTTCACCACTCAAAGTTCAGTTTCCTTTCAGCTACCATATATTTGATCCCTTTTACCCACTTCACCCTCCTCTACCCCTGCATTTGACCCCCTTTACCCTGTCTACCTCCCCCCTCCTCCCCTACCCTGTAGTAAACCACTACTCTATAGTCCTCTGGTAACCACTAGTCTATAGTCCATGTCCATGAGTCTCTGTTTGTTTGTCCTGCTCATTTATTGCTTTTAGTTTATATCCCACATATAAATGATATCATGTGACTTTCAACTTTCTCTGTCTTATTTTGCTTAGATTATTATCTCTAGTCCATTCATGTTGTTGCAATGGCAGTATTTCATCTCTCTTATGGGTGAGTAATATTCCTTCGTATATATGTACCATAGCTTCTTTAGCCAATCATCTATCGTAGGACACTTCGGTTTGCTTCCATGTCCTGGCCACTGTGAATAATGCTGCTAATGAACATCAGTGTTTAAATACCTTTTTGGATATGGGTTTTCAAGTCTTTGGGGTAAATACCCAGTGGAGGGATTGCTGGATCATATGGCAGATCAATTCTTATTTTTTTGAGGAACCTCCATACTGTTTTCCATAGTGGCTGTATCAGTTTGCAGTCCCACCAGCAGCGTACCAGGCAATAATCCTGAATTGCACTTTACTTAAAGATGTGGTAAAGATCCTCTCCACATTTGTTATTGCTTGTCCTGTTGATTATAGTCATTCTAACAGGTGTGAGATGGTATCTCATTGTGGTTTTGATTTGCATTAGGAAATCAAATTTTAGGAAAGAAATATTGTTTTATCTGTTGGGTTGAACTGAGGAGTAGAAGGAAGAATAGAACTTTTATTTACTGTTACCTACTTCCTCCTCTCGTCCTAAAGCTCGAGGATCAGCTGATGGGGAGCCAACACACTGGAAACTGTGGAGTAAAAGGAATGCTAGTACTCAATAATTACTTTCTATCCATATTATGCAACCATTAAAAGTTACATGTAGATGAAGATTCAGTAACATGGGAGAACATTCATTGTATATTAGATGTGAATTAGATTATGAGAATGTATGTATTGTATGATCCCAATTTTAGAAAGTAGAATGTGTGTGTGTGTGTGTGTGCGCGCGCGCGCGTGTGCATGGAAAGATATTGGAAAGGTCTACATGAAAATGTTAACAGTAATTGTATTTGAATTACTGAATTTCAGTTAATTTTTTAAAAAAGTTATATAAGAAAAGGACCTTGGGGAAAAGTTGCTGAATTCAGGTGAAGATGTTTCAAGAATGGACCAAAAATACCAGTATCTTATATTTGCATATCACTTTGGCTAACAGATGTAAATGTATAATTGGTGAGTTTGGGTGCTGGGATCCAGTATAGTTCATCTGAGTGGAGATCTATTCTCTGTATCATGTAATAAAAGGAAAAATTTGAACCTTAGTCAAATGGTAAGTAACGTGTAAGAATAAATAACAAAATATATTGTTTATATTTGTTTGTTCAACCAATATTTACACTCCTACTATGTGATTAGTACCTTACCGGATGCTGGAGGGGTTATTAAGGAAATAAAAACATGATGGCTGCAGTCTGGTTAGGGAAGCAAACATGGGCATGTGAGTAAATTAGTCCCTTAGCTCCCTGGCTTATAACTTATGACACTTTTCTCTCTCGTGAGGACTTATTTGATGGTTATTTTCCCATTCAGAATGTAATTTCCATGAGGACGGGAATTCATGTGTGTTTCATTTTTATTAGTATTCCTGAAGCCTGACTTTCTGATGTAGGCATGTAATAATCATTAGTTGCATGAATGAATGGCAACAATGTGAGCGTTTAAGGAGGGGAATAGTTCAAGACTGATGCTTATGGAAAAGACCTCATGGGAGAGATGGAACTTAGATCTCATATGAAAAAGGATGGATGTGATTAGGAAGGAGGGATTTTAAGGAATGGCAGGAAAAGAATAGGAAGAAACTGCTTTCTAGACCGAGATGGAAGAATAAAGAGTCAAATGTCTAAGCTTTGAATTCTGGGTAATGGGAAAGGAAAACATGGTTATAAGAGATTAACTAAAGAAAGAGAAAATAGGATTTAGGAAAAAATTTCAGAGTGACTGAACAAAATGCATTAAGGGCTTTCTTAAAAAGGAAAGAAAAGGGGATGAAAGATTAAAGAAGTACAGTATTAGTAGTTGATAGATGGTCACGGGGATGGGGAGCACGGCATAGGGAATGCAGTCAGTAGTAAAGTAATGGCTAGGTGAGAGCCAGAGAAAAGATAGAGAAATCAGAGGGATCATTTCATAAACGATATAAATGTCTAACCAATGTACTGTATACTTGAAAACTAATACTAAAATAAAATTTAAAGTGGTAAAAAAAGGAAAGAAAGAAGAAATAGTCAGTATTGTAAGTGACTAATTTCTTTAGGAAAGATTACTGCATAAATCATTATTTGAAAACATATATAGTTAATGCTTCTTTAAAGTTCCAAGAATATTTGAACATATCAGATGTTCATTATTCTCTTTTAAGCTGTCAACCCTAAAAAGTAAATCAACTGTGTAATAATATTTTTTTTTCTAATTTCGGGAGTGATTTAGTATATTAACTTGTTTCATGCCCTTAATAATCCTATTGTTATTTTCATTCTACATTTGAGGAAACTGAGACACAAAAAGATTTGAGTAACTTCCCATAGTTATACAAATAGTAAGAGGCAGACCTGGGATTTGAATTTGGTCAGTTTAGCTTAAGATTCTATAAGTTTAATCACTGAATTATGCATTTTTATTTATATTGTGTCTACATAACCAGTGGATAGTAGCAGAAACTGTAATCATTAAAATATATTTAAAGCAGATATGTGATTTTGAAAAAGCAAGAGAGGAGGCCAGGACAGTTGAGGATTAGATAAGTATATTTTTAAGTTAAATGTATTGAGGCAATATTGGTTAATAATATTATATAAGTTTCAAATGTGCAGTTCTACAATACATCATCTTCATATAATATTGTGTGTGCTCACCGCTCAAAGTCTAGATAAATATATTAAGATGGGATGGTGTATAAAATGATGGAGTTTTTGTGTGAAGTAACATGTTCATTCTTGCATATTTGCTCAGAGAAGCACTAATAGAAATATAATGCAAACTGCATATTATAATTTTAATATTTTTAAATAATTTTTTATTTTTCAGTTATAGTTTTGCATACAATACTATATTAGTTTTTGGCATACAACATAATGATTAGACATCTATATAACTCACAAAGTAATCTCCCCAATAAATCTAGTGCCCCTCTGACACTGTGCGTAGTTATAATATTATTGGCTATATTCCTTATGCTGCACTTTCTATCTCCATGACTACTTGTAACTACCCATTTGTACTTCTTAAGCCCTTCCTCCTTTTTTCACTGACCCCCCTCCCAACTGTCTCCATCTGGTAACCCTCAAAATATTCTCTGTATCTATGAGTATGTTTCCATTTGTTTTGTTCTTTAGATTCCACATACCTGTGCAATCATATGGCACTTTTCTTCTATCTGGCTTACTCCACTCAGCACACTACTCTCTAGGTCCATTATGAAATATCTTTGTCCATCCCCTTACTTTTAGTCTTTGTGTGTCTTTTAATCTAAAGTGAGTCTGTTGTGGGCAGCATATGATAGGGTCTTGTTTCCTTAATCCATTCAGCCACCCTATTTTTGATTGGAGCACTTAAGTTTTTTCATTTGAAGTCCTCATTGATAGATATGTAGTTATTGCCATTCTTTATTTAGACTTTTGATACATATTTTTTTTCTTTTTAAAGAAGTCCATCCATCATTTCCTGTAGTACCAGCTTGGTGATGATGAACTCCTTTAGCTTTTTCTTATCTGGAAGCTCGTTATCTGTCCTTCGGATCTAAATGATAACTTTGCATGGTAAATTAATCTCGGTTGTAGATCCTAGGTTTCCATCACTTTTGAATATTTTGTGGCCAAGCCCTGTGGCCTATAAATTTTCTGTTGAAAAATCAGCTTACAGTCTTAAGGGAGCTCCCTTGTAGGTAACTAATTGCTTTTCTCTTACTGCTTTTAAGGTTCTCTGTTTGTATTTACCTTTGACATTTTAATTATGATGTGTCTTGATGTGGGCCTCTTGGGTTCATCTTGTTTAGGACTCTCTGAGCTTCCTGGTCTTGTATGTCTATTTCCTTCACCAGGTTAGGGATGTTTTCAGTCACTATTTCTTTAAATAGTTTTTCAATTCCTTGCTCTTTCTCTTCTCCTGGTATCCCTATGGTGTGAATGCCCATTACACTTGATGTTATCCCAGAGGCTTTTAAATATCTTCATTTTTTTTTTGCATTCTTTTTTTCTTGTTGCAGTTCTAATTGGGTGTTCTCTGCTACTGTATCCTCTGTGTTGCTGATTTGATCCTCTGTTTCATCCACTCTGTTAATTCTCTCTTATGTACTCTTCATTTCAGATGTGGAATTTTTCATTTCTGACTTGATCCCTATTATGTTTTCCATCTCCATTTTTATGGTTTTTTAAAAAAATTTAATTTCTTTGTTAAAATTCTCACTGAGTTCATGAACTTTTCCCCTAAGTCCTTGAGCATCTGGTATATTGATTGTCTCCATTTTGTTGAGTTCTTTTTCTAGAGGTTTGTTTTGTTCTTCATGTGGGACATGTTTCTTGTCTCCTTGTTTTGGCTGTTTCTCTGTGTCTCTTTCTATGTATTAGGTAGGGCTCCTAAGTCTCCCAGTCTTAGTAGAGTGGCTTTATGTAGTAGGTGTCCTATGGGGCCCCTTAGCAGAACCTGGGAGGGTCAAGCTACAGGCCAAGTTTCAGCCACAGCCTGTGCACCTTCAGGCTACCTGGTAAGAATCACCAAGCAATCTACATATGGTTGCCACTTGTGCTGGGCTTACAGGTGTCTCAAGGGGCCAAGTCAGAAACCAAGGGTGGCTGCCACTGATGTGGGACTTGGAGCTGCTCAGCAAGATGTATAGGGCACCTGGAGACCAGATGCTGCTTCTCTGGGTTTTGTGAGTGTTTGAGAAATTTTATGGAAGATTCATAGCAGAAGCCAAGATAGCTCATTTGTATGGAAAAATCACTGGAAATGGCTTGGCAAGGCCCACAAGTTGGGAGACGCAGAGTCTCAGGGAATCCCCTGGGCAGAGAGACCTGTGTTATCCAGGTTGATGGTACCTGCATCTAATAGGCTGGGAAGGAAAAAGGCTCAACAAAGGAACAATGGTCATGCCTGCACCTCTGTCCAGATTCAAGCTGCCCCTCCAGTGCCTCCCTGTTCATCACTGGCACCCTCGTGCAGCTGCCCCAGTGCTGGAGCTCAGAGCAAGCAAGTCGTCAGCAAGATCGGCATGGGTCCTTCAAGAGGAATGGCGATAACTTCTTTAGCCCTCTGTATCACTCACCTGTAACCTCCACTGGTTTTTACAGCTAAAGTTTGTGTGGATTTCTTTTCCTGGCACTGGAACCCAGGACTGGGGAGCCCAGTGTGGGGCTGGAACAACTCACTCCTCAGGTGGGGGAGGTGGATCTGCAGCCAAGATAGCCCTCTCGATTCTCTATTGCCATAGGCGATTGTGGGACCTGGCCATTTCTCTTCTCTGCCTCTCCTACTGTTTTGAGATGACCTGTTATTATTATTATTTTAAATTTTATTTATTTATTTATTTTATTATGTTGACATTGGTTATCAAAATCCAGTAAATTTTGATCGTAAAATTCAACAGTAAGTCATAATATAATATATATTGCATTGTATGTTCACCACCCATAGTTAGATTTCTTTTTGTCACCACGTATTTGACCCCTTTTAACCCATCTATCTCCCCTCCCCCCTTCCCTCTGGTAACCACTAGTCTATTGTCCATGTCCATGAGTCTCTGTTTATCATGTTTGTTTGTTGCTTTTAAGTTTATATCCCACATATAAATGATATGTAGTTTTCAATTTTTTCTATCTGGCTTATTTTGCTTAGCATGATTATCTCAAGGCCCATCCATGTTGTCACAAATGGCAGTATGAGGTGACCTGTTATTTGAGGTGACCTAGTTATAGTGCTTCTGTTCAGCCAGATCTCTGGAAACTTTTGCATACTAGTTGCTCTATATTTTGTTTATAATTTTGCCATGGTTACTAGAGGAGGCATGTATAGTCTTTACCTTCTATGATATCTTAAATTTACTAATTTTAATCTTTTTACTAGTTATATGAAAAAAGGAACAGATAATTTTGATAATATATTTTACTTAACTAAATACATTCAATGTGTTATCATTTTAACATGTAATCAATATACAAATTATAAGTCATACATATTTTTTCATAATAAGTCTTCAAAATCCAATGTGTATTTTATACTTACAGCATATCCAGTTTGGACTAGCCACATTTCATATGCTCAGTAGCCATGGATAACTAGTGGCTGCCATATTGGACAGTGTGGGATTAGCAGACTAAGTGTCTTAGGAGTGATCCTCTAGTTTGTTGTTTTTTCCATCATTATTCTGTTTCTTTACTTTTTTTGCATGTTACATCATATACTGTTATTTAGTTCATAGTTGATAGATATATTCCAATGCCTCATAAAACCTATTGTGTTAATAGCAGAACCCAGGGATTCTGGGTTCCTATTAATTTTAAACTGTATAGATTTTTATTTTTCATCCAGGGAATCTGATCTTGTTTTTCAATGGCTCACTTTTTGGGGGTATACACAGATGAACTGTGGAGTACTCTATTTATTTTATTTCAGAGTCCCTGCTTTCTTTTCTTGTAAAGGGAGCCCACTTGGGCTAATGAACTGGATTCACTGGTCTCTTTTTCTTCTTCCACAAAACACCTTAAAATCTAGTTCTACTTTTAGAGGAATTTCAGCAATACTGATGTCTCTTCTGATAGATTTTTAGGGTTTAGGTAATAACTTCTTTCCACTAAGCCTGAGGGATCTGTATCTGTGGAGCAATTATTTCTTCCCAAAGCTGTTATACCTCTATGGTGTCTACTTGCCAGAAGTTAGATTGAAGTACACTTAATGACTTAAAACTGAAATATGAACAATGGCATGTAGTAGTGATAGAAACAGATTTCTGAAATAAAGTCTGGAAATCCATGAACATTGTATTTGTGTGATATAATTATATTAGCCATTCCAGTCAACAAGAGGTATAGATTTATTTTAAATATGTGTATTTAAAAATATATAAATACATTTTAAAGTAAATATACATAAATAAAACCTAATACATTTTTGTTAAATTTAGGAAGTTTTTGGTAATAGGAAGCATTTCAAGTGGTAAATCAGGTTAAATTAAATCCACTTACTGAGAATCTAAGCAAGCGTAGAAGAAATGTTATTTGTAAAATTAATTTAATAAGACTTTTTTTTGACTAATAGTTTCTTTGTTGCAATAGTGGCATTGACTTGGGAAGAAGCTGTAGCAGCATCTTGGTCAGTTAGACAAGTTGCAACTTTGCTTGGTCTATTAACTAGTATAACAACTAAATAGACTGTTATCCCTAAGGAGTTAAAAATGTTTGTTTCTCATACTAAGTGACCATGAATAATCAAAAACATTTTTGGGGATATCATAACCCTTATTCATTGAGTTCAACAGAATTTCGGGTTAATCTTGCTACCCACTGGATGTCACTGTTGCTGCACCAAAAATGTCAAGTATTCATTGCATTTTTCAGTCCCCCAAAAGGCACATAAAGAAGCATCAGTTTGGTATATCAGTGATAATACTGTAAGATGGAACAGAGAAGAATAATAGCTAGGTTTTTCAGGTTGATAATTAAAACGTTAGTCTGTATAAGTCTTGATTTTCACCACAATGACAGTCAATAAAACACTTTCATGTTGAGACTAGAGACTTTTTTGGAGTGACCCAGAGCTGTATTTGATATCACGGTGGTGTTTTCATCATTTTGAAGCAGGGCAGATGTTTTTACATCTGTTCTTTCCTGTCCCAATGAGGGTGGAAAGGAGTCTTGCTTGATTGAGTCTCCTTAGATAAGGAATATGGAAATTATATTTTTAACCTTGGTGTGACTGGACTGCTAAGTAATAAGTAAGAGAAAACATCTTTCTTTTGGTTGTTTGTAAAAGCTTTCCACTCTAATGGTATAGAGTTCATCCATATTAGAGCTATCAAACCTTCAAGAATCATGAATGCATTTTTGTTATTTTCATTTTTCTCACTTGTTTACATCTGGTCAGTTGAAATGCTGTCACTTATTGGTGTATAAAAGACATGACAAAGCATTAGATTCACAAAAAAGTTATGGTCCTTAATGTTATTTACAGTTTCTAAAGAACTCAAAAAGTTGTATGAAGTTTACATAGGAAAAAATTCAGATTTAAAGTATTGGAATTGAAAATGAATATACCTTTAGGTTTATAGCCTAAGATGATCTTGCCTGCTTGGTGATTTATCATTATATTTAAGTGATTCAGGGAGAATATTATACTTACCGTTAAACTCCCTAAGAGCATGTTGATGTTTTCTTATTCCTTTCATCAACTCCAGTGCTCAGCATGGTGCTGATCATACAGTGGATATTCAGTAATGTTGATTGGATTGGATTTGACAACATGCTAAGTGAGGGCCTATTAAGATAGAATAGTAGATGTCTCTTGTAGCTTTAGGGAGCTTCCCATCTAGATGAGGAGAAGGCATACTGACAACAAACAGTAGAAGAACCCTTTTATAGCAGTAGCATTCATACGAGCACTTTGACATTTACTTCATTAGTTTGTAAGAGTTACCTATATGTTCAGTCATAGGCTATTTTAATTTAAAGAGAAACAACATGTTGAGAGGCAACCCTGGATGAAAACATCAAATGCTTCTATTTAAAAATATTTTGAAATATTGTCTTTGTTTTTGTGGGCTTCTTAATTTATTGTCTTTGCTTGACTCTTTTAAGTTCCAAGCAGAGAGTTGAATCATTTAGGGTCTTGCTACTCAAAGGAAGGTCTGCAGATAGCAGCATTGGTATCACTCGAGGGCTTGCTAGACATGCAGAATGTCAGGACCCATCTCAGACCTACTGAATCAGAATCTGCATTTTAACAAGATTTTTAGACAGTTTGGATGCTCATTAAAGTTTGAGAAGCATGGATTTAGGAGATCTGTTATGTTAGCAGTAAGAGCAAGGAAGTGTGGAAGCCTTTCTCTAGAAGAGAACAGAGGTTTATTGTCAGAATAATAATTACTTACAGTGCTGTTTACTAGAGAATGATTGATTAATGAAGATAAACAGTAGAAATGTTGTTAGTGAAATTTTTACCAAGCACTTTGTGAAAGGCTCACTAGCATATTGAGGGAACAATTCTAAACTGGCCAAGAGATGGAAAAAGCAAATAAGCTCAGACTGACCCTTGCCCCTCTCCAGCTGCTTAATTTCCATAGCAAGGCTGCTCTTTTGGTTCTCTAAGATCAAATGAGCCTTGGTAATTTTTCCTTTCCCCCTCCTGGACCCTGGGGCAATGATAGCTAGAATTTTGCTGCATTGCCAGATATTTCTTTGGGAACGATGTTGCTCACTTTGTATAAAAATATTTTATGACTTAACTCTCCTCCTCCCAGATTACTTCCATAATGAGAAGATTAAGGACCTGTGGATTCTGCAGAACCTTTTTTTGACAAGATTCCTGCGAATGGTGATGCACAGATGGCTGGGATGAGCTTAATTCATTATTGCCCACATACTCCAGCTTTGTTTATTATTAATGACATAGCAGACATTTTTCTTAGCTCTGGAACTGAATAAAGCAATAACCTCACCATAAGGGAGACAGGAATTGGAAGATAATAAATATTTATCACCAAATCTCGCTCTTTCCTAACAACCACAAATGGAGGAGGAAATGAGCATCTATTTTTTTGAGAGCCAGTGCCAGGAAAACAAAAGCTTTAAAAAATTATTTCATTAATCAAGCAGATTGATTGCTGTGGATCTAGAAATCTCAATACGGTTTTTTTAATAGAGGGAGATGCAGTGATTGAGCACAGTTGAGACACTCTTTGAGACCTGTAATCTTGGCCAGATGCCACGTGCAAAAATGACTACCTTCTATCAGGAGTATTAAATAATACAATCTGGTGGCTCCCTTCACATAACAGTTTTGTTTTGTTTGTTTTCCTGGGCTAAATATACAGAACAACAACAAAGCCATGAAACTGCATTGTCTCATATAGCAGTTGAATTCATTTCAAGGAATTTACTAGTACATTGGAATTGTGTTTTAAAGATATAGATAAATAGAGATGTGTTATGCATACTTTTATTTTTATTTTTGCTGTTTTTCTGGTATGGGATGGTACCCTTGAAAGAGGTGAGATCTTCAAACTCTGTCAGAAGAACAGCTCAGATTCTCTAGGAACAGGAACCAATTTCCTCAATTTATGCATTTCATTGCTATTATTTGATGCTAAAGAGGAATAGACAGAATGTAATTGACAATCCATGTGACTTTGAACAAATTGTTAAGCCTCTCTGAACCTTAGCTTTCTCATTTGACAAATAATGGTATTGAAAACAGGGGTCTCTGGGTCCATCTTATATTAGAACTCTGACTCTACAACTCTATTGCTAATCTTGGTTTTCTTATCTGAACCCCCATCTTGGGCTACCCATATAACTTCAGCATCAAGACTGTCACAGGTACATTTCTTATTTGTAATCTCACTCCTCTCTACCTTCTTTTTTATTCACCTGAATTATATTTTATCTTCGTTTTACTTGCTGTTCATTGGTAAACCATAAATGTAACTGTTATTTGGCATATGTCTCAGTGTAGACATAATAACTTTAATAAGGCAAGCAGCACAACTGCTACTGGTATTTCTCTGAATTTTTTTGTGGCTGTGTTTGTTGGATGATCTTTGTACCTCATCTTTTGGGGTTAGATCCTCACTGAATGAGGAAAGAATCCTGAGGAAATAACCTTATAGTTTCCTTCACAAAGGGATGACTGATTGAGACAGAATTGAAACAATATACATTAGTTCTAACCATCTCTTGTTCAGCATTTGTAGTCTAATGTCTTTCCTAGGTATTATATGTGGAAATGTCTACTAAAGGAAATATTTGTCTCAGTGCACCAAAGACAAAAGTATATACTGCAGACATTTTGTGTACCAAATTAGTAATTCTCAACACAGTGGATTAAATAATCACTGGGCCATATTTCACGGGGTGAGTGAAGTACTCTCAGCACAGCAGATAATGCATTTCCATATTCCTAACTTTGTTACTGACCATTATGATGCTATTTAATGCCCTGGAGATACAATTTACTAAATAGTACACTAGTAGACTGAACAAGTTAATGCACCTCTCAAAATGTCTACCTTATACCCAGGGAGCAACTAATTCCCCACATTATCACATCCAGTATATTATAAAAATGTCAGTATGGCCATCACTATCAAATTTCTCTCTTATGACTTCTCTTCAACTTTGTTATACTATTAAGCTATGGCTTTCTCAACCAAAAAAAGGGACTCATTTGTAGAAATAAGGCATATTATCCCTATGAATTGATGTAAATTGAGCTAGATTTTTAATTTTTTTAAAATATGCATATTTAAATATTTAAACTGTTCTTGAATTTAGTACTATGAAAGAGTATTTAATGATATTATCAATGATGATCATTGGACCAAAACGCACATCTTTAATAGTTCATTTTCACGGGTGGCAATTTCAAATGAATTTATTCTCCAGCATTCATTCAAATACCTGTGCAATTCTGGGCCACTATTCTGTGCAGCTCTTGCATTTTCAAGATTCATTTTCTAATCAGTGAAATCATTTACCTCTCTCAGATGCTAGGTCAGGAGTGATGGAGCTGAGAGTTGTTAACTATGACATGCTGGCTTTTCTCTCATCTTTCTGGGAAAGGCAGGAAAAAGAACACCTTAGCATCATCTTTCTTCATCCAAAGAGGAAACAGACACTAATCAACATTCAATTCTGCCCCCAAATTCAGCAATTCAGTTGTTCACAGTGTCATAGTGCTGTGTGTCATATGGACTTCTAATCATGAAATCTTCTTAAAAGAATGGCCAGTACCTTTGGTGTATCCCAGGCGTGATCTGGTACACTGTCCAGGACCATTTCATTTCTCCAGAAGGGAGAAATAGTGATGGGCAAAGTGGTTGCATCTCTCTTTAAAATTCCATCACACAGTGTGACCTAGGGCCTTGCAAAATGCCAAAGAGTATGCTCTGCTTTTATGATGATAAAATCAATGTTTGGAAAGATTTACATTTTCATCAAGGAGAGGAACATGGTAGATTTAGGCTTCTAGCAATTTATTGTGTGGCAGAAATGATTTAAGGAATTGAAAAATCACGGACTCTCTAAAACGCCTTAGGAGAGCAATATTAGAAAATCAGATGAGGTGATAATTTATATTAATTTATAGTTGTCTAGCATTTGGGGGAATGTAATATGGAAGCCAAATTTTTATGTATCTTTCTTTTAAGTTATTTGTGCATTGGTGAAATGTATAAATTGTGAAGGGCAGAACCATGAAATTGACAGTGTCTAACTCTGAGGTAAGTTGTCTTGTCTACTCACATCTTTTCTGCCTGACTGTTCCCAAATGCCCTTCACCAATTTTTAGTGGTAACCAAGGAACAGTAAAAAGGACCCATCTTTCTAGGGATTGGCTCACTAGAATTTTTACTTCTGTTAGGATTTCTGTTTTCTTGTCATTTCTTATGGTCAGATTAAAAGTTTACTGATTTTTTTTATTAAAGTCGAGTTGGAATACAACATATGAGTTTCAGATGTACAACATAGTGATTCAACACATATATGCCTTATGATGTGATTACCCTGATAAGGTTAGTAGTCATTTATCACTGTGCAAAGTTATTATGCCATTATTGACTATATTCCCTATGCTGTATACTACACTTCATGGCTTACTTATTTTATAACTAGAAGTTTGTACCTCTTATTCCCTTCACCTTTTCCACCCATTCCCCTATCCCCCTGCCCCACTAACAACCATTAGTTTATTCTCCGTATCTATGAACCTATTTCTGTTTTGCTTTGTTTATTCATTTTTTTTAGATTCCACATATAAGTGAAATCATATGGTATTTTTTTCTCTGTCTGACTTATTTCACTTAGCATAACATACATCTATGTCCATCCATGATGTTATAAATGGCAATATTTCATTCTTTTTATTGCTGAGTAATTTTTCATTGTGTACATATATGTATATCACACCTTCTTTATCCATTAATTTATTGACGAACACCTAGATTACTTCCATATCTTGGCTATTGTAAATTATACTGCAAGGAACATAGGGGTGCATATATCTTTTTGAATTAGTGTTTCCATTTTCTATGGATAAATACCCAGAAATGGAATTGCTGGGTCATATGGAAGTTCTATTTTTTAACTTTTTGAGGAACCTCCATAATGATTACACCAGTTTATAATCCCACAAACAGTGCACAAGATTTTCCTTTTCTCTACATCCTTGACTACACTTGTTATTTGTTGCCATTTTGATAGTAGCCATTCCGACAGGTGTGAGGTGATATCTTATTATGGTTTTGAGTTACATTTTCCTTGGTGGTTAGTGATATTGAGCATCTTTTCATATATCTGTTGGGCATTTGTATGTATTCTTTCGGAAAATGTACATTCAGGTCCTTTGCTCATTTTTAATTGGGTTATGTCTTTTTGCTATTGAGTTATATGAGTTCCTTATATATTTTGGATATTAACCCTATATCTGACATTTGGTTTGGAAATATCTTCTCCCATTCCATAGGTTGCCTCTTCATTTTGTTGATTGTTTCTTTTGCTATGAAGAGCTTATTAGTTTGATGTAGTCCCACTTGTTTTTTTTTGCTCTTGTTCCTTTTACTTTTGGTGTTATAACCAAAAAATTTATTGCCAAGACCAATAACAAAAAGCCTTTTATTTGAACAATTCTAATAAGTGTACAGTAGCATCTGCTGTTTTGGAGTAGAATGCTTTATAAATGTCAGTTAGGTCAAGTTAAGGGTAATGTTTAAGTCCTCCACATTCCTAGCTGCTTTGGATCTGTCCCACTCATGCACAAATGAAGGGATTTATGTACAAAGTTAAGGAATCCCTTTCTCCAGCTAGTTTCTTTCCAGGATTATTCCCATACTCTATAGGTCTCAGATGCCCATTTTTCTTGTCATTTGGCCTGCAAATCAGCATTTCTCTTGAAGTTTTAATTTCTTGTGCTGTTACCATGCATTTCTGCCTTGGGATAAGTGGTGAGAGGAAAGAGAGAGAGAGAGAGAGAGGAAGAGGTAGGCAGATGATTTTCCTCCATATGGTATTTACTATATACCTCTTATTCTAGTTCCTCTGTATACAAAGACAGAGTTTCTCTTGGAGTTTTGGCTATGATATCAATACAAAGTTTCATGACTGAGGTCCTCCACAGAGAAAGACAAAGAGAGAAAAAAAAATATAAAATTTTCACTTGAAAGCTTCCTTTTTCCTGGAATATGGAGTTTCTTTCAGAGGTTTTGCTTTCTGGATCCACTGTATGGTTTTGTAACTTTTGACACCAACGGTAGTTGGTGGAAACTCACTACCATATGAGCTGCTTCTTTAAATTGACTTATCTCCAAAACTTTCTTGCTGTTGTTTACTTGGCAGTGTCCTTATAAAGTTGCCTTTTGTATCCAGAGTATTTAGTTGTAATCACTGTATTGCAAGTATTTAGTTGTAATTATTGGAGAGAGAGACTATTGTGGATATTTTTCAACTTGGCCAGCACTGGAAGTCCTAATTTGTGTTTTGAAAATATCAATCTACTGAGCAAGGTAAGAGGGGATGAGTGAGGTTAATGTGTAGATCACTGTAAATAGTCTGGTTAACTGATGGTATGTGTTTCATTGGCCACCCTTACCTTGTTTATCATAGTCCACATTGTTGTAGTTGCTTGGCCAACTGGCCATCTCTCCTACTAAAAGGTCAGCTCTCTAAGGTTCAGGGATCACTCAGTTGAGGATGATGATAACATGGGTAGCCCTAACCTATAGCACAGGGCCTGCCACATAACGGGCACTTACGACAGAGTTGCTGAATGAATGCAATGAATTTGCTGTGATGAGAGAGAACTGGTCACATGGCCAGAAGGAGGGTGGGACTCTTAATAGTGGTCTGTATGGAAGAAAAGTATAATCTGTAAGAAGTGCTGTTTCATTAACTCAGCATGGCACTTTGTAGCTGAGGCATGAAGGAAAACATTGGTGAGATATAAGACTGAGACTAATTTTTCTCTAGTGGTGGTATATGTTAGGGAGAACACTGACCCATGATTTTCCCAGCTGTCCTAATAACTTGATAGTGCTGAAAGGGGACACTGTGGGTGCTAGAGGATGGGGGCACTGGCCAAAAGGAACACCACCATTCTGAATGAGGCTCTAATTTGCATGGGACCAAATGTGGTCGTGAGTCTTAGTGGCTGATTTTGACTGTGTTACTTAATATTGCTCATTATTTCAGCAACCTGAGAATAACAGCTGGACTGTGTGGGATAAAAAACAACTTTTCAATGCAGGCAAACAGATCATGACAGTTCTCTTGGAGAAATGTCACTTGTTAGTTTGCAAAAATAAATCCCTTTTTTTGTCCTCGTTCTTAAAAAAATGCCAACTTGCAAAATATGTGTGCATGTGTGTAAGATGAGGCAAGGACAAATTTAGAGGAAATGCTTTACAGCTAAGCTACCTCCCTCTCCCTCAAAGGCTGATAAACTACAAATGCCATTTAGGCACTGGATTTATAGTTACTTTTGTGTATGCCTGAAAACTCACTTCTCTTCAGGGGATACTAGTTCATAGAGAAAACAAGTTAGTACTGAGACGTTCAATTACTTTCCTAAAACATCAGTAGCTTAGCAGTAAGAAAGCTAAAACAACAGGCTCTTTTTATATTGGATGTATTCTCGAGACATGTGTAAAGGCTTGCTACAAACAGCAAGAAATAATAGCTATAAATGTTGCTCAGTGGGAAGGGTTGGGAAAGCAGGTCCCTCATCCCAGTCTCTAGCTGGAATCTGACTGGTATTCTATCACTTCATATAATGAGCTTCTCTGCTTGTTGTATTTTCTTTTCCCTTTGTTTTAGTTATGGCTCCTATTTTTCATGGTGGGGCCATTTTCTAGGTCTTTGGTCTAGGATTTCTATTTTGTCTTGTTTCTTGAGTGACTAACTCCCCTTAGAAGACCAGCATTGTGTTTTTAAAATAATATCTGAAAAAGCAGGGATTTCAGTGTTTCTTGGTCTGCTTTAGTCCTCTTCAGCAGTCCAATAATGAAATCAGCTAGAGAATCTCCTAGGAGAGCTGCATTTTTAGTTTCTTTTTTAGCCTAAACTGTTTAATAAATGTATTTTGGGGGACATGAGGTTGATTATTGAAATCCTTTCTTTGAAGATATCTGCCTTCTCCATTGATAGCTCCTCTGAGAATTTAGAGTGTGGTGAGGACTTGTGTCTGGGATTGCTTTTTCACAGGAGAGCAGAGTATCTGAATAGAGCTTGGCTTTGAAGAAGTCCTGATTTTGACTTTGAGAATACGTGAGTCCTTGGGTCTTTCTCAATGGCTAAAACAAAAGAAATTAATTCATAATATAAGAAGGGACACTGTTTCCATTATTTCATATTTCAAAACAGAAAACAGGGAAAGCTGTAATAAGTCATACATGTATCTGATATGCAATTACACAGAATTCCTAAATTTGAAAAAAATTCTTGATGCCAAAGAGCAGTTCTACATAACAAGTCCTCATTTATAACCTGTACATAGAGAGGAGGTATTATGTTATAGTGATTGAGAAATAGACTTCGGGGTTAGAGAGTCTACATTCTAGCTATTTGGATTTGGGTAAGGCATTTGATCATCTTAAGCCTCTGTTTTCTCATCCATAAAATGGATAAAATAGTAGTACTCAGTGAATAGGGTTGTTATAAGGATCAGATGAGATCATGCAATTAAAATTTGACATAGTGCCTGACAATAAGTGCTCAATAATTATTTATGTAATGTAAGGAAAATTTTTGCTATTTTTCCCCAATCACCTTCCAAGAAAGTACACCCAGTTATATAAAGAGCTCTTTGTTCTGTTGCATGGTTTTGGGTAAGCAAGTTTGAAATTAGAGATGGTGAGAACTGAATTTATTTTCCCACCCCTTCCCTTCTACTGTCCTCTTCCTTTGTTTCATTAGTCTTCATAGCATGCTTCACTACCTACTGTGGGTTGAATAGTATCCCTCAAAAAGATGTGTTGAAATCTTTGTTAGTTTGCTACAGCTTCCATGATAAATACCACAGACTGAGTTGCTTAAACAACAAAAATTTATATCTTCACAGTTCTGGAAGCTAGAAATCAAAGAGCAAGGTGTCGGCAGGATTAGTTTCTTCTGACAACTATCCTTGGCTTGTAGATGGCTGTCTTCTCCCTCTTTCTCTACATGGTCTTCCCTCTCTGTGCGTGTGTTCTAATCTCTTCTTATAAGAATTAGTCATCTTGGATTAGAGCTCACCTCAATGACCTCATTTAACCTTAATTACCTCTTTAAAGGCCCTATATCCAAATAGTCACAATCTGAGATACTGCGGGTTAGGACTTCAACATATAAATTTTAGAGGAACACAATTCAGTTCATATGAAAGTCCTAACCTCTGGTAGCTGTGAATGTGACTTTATTTGGCAATAGGACCTTGGCTGATGTAATCAAGTTAAGATGTGACCATACTGGATTAGGGTGGGCCCTAAAGCCAATGACTGGTATCCTTATAAGGAGAGAGTGATACAGAGACACAGAGGGACATACAAGGAGAAAGGGTATGTGAAGATGGAAGCAGAAATTGTATTTATGCTGCTATAAGGAGGGCAAAGGGTTGCTTGCCATCACCAAAAGCTAGAAGAAGCAAGGACAGATTCTTCCTTAGCATCTTCAGAGGGAACATGGCCTTGGCAACACCTTGAATTTGGACTTCTAGCCTCCAGAACTGAGAGAATAAATTTCTGTTCTTTTAAGCCACCCAGATTGTGGTAACTTGTTATAGTAGCAAATTATGGACAATTAATAAACTATCTGACATTATATATTTGTTAGTTGTCTTCTGATTCCTCCATTAGAATGTAAGCTCCATGGAGTCAGGGACTTGACTGTAATGCCAGAATAATGGGTATTTACTGAATGAATGAATGAATGAATGAATGAATGAATAGAGGGCAATTTTGAAGGGAAAGAGTGAAAAAGAGATGAGAGAAGGAAAAAGGGGAGGAAGACATTGAAAAAGCAAATGACCGCGAGTCTCAAATATACTAATCTACTGAGTGGACTTCTGGTGGGAGGTGGTAAAAGAATTGAGTCCTGTCTAGTCTGATGTAGCAAGAAATAGACACAAAATATGGAAATTAACCATGTGAGCCTAAACTCCTAGGGAGCAGAAATTGAGGGGATTGAATTGGACTTTCTTCTTGGGTCATGGAAATAACAGAGTCCAACTCAATTATACCAAGGAGCTAGGAGGACAGCTGACATCTGGTTTATAGTTAAGATATATAGTTCTCTAGATTCATCCTCTATGTCCCCTACATTTATTTTTCCAGGACATTTTTCTTTTCATCAATTTCCTATGAGTTTAGGGAAAATTTCTAATACTGATTCTAACCTCTAGTTTAGTTTTCTGTAGTAAGCCACCTAGTCCCAGTATGTTTTTACATCTGAAAGCAATCTTTCCTGACCTTAGATGGTTCTGTTTTTTAGAAATAAAATGTCACTTAAAATTGTATTATAAATCCAAATGATTGATTTTTATATTATCCTTTGCTTTGTGAAAGAAACCCCTTAATACTTTTTTTTTTGTTCTGAATCCTTAGAGGATGTATATATTTTGATCTCTTTCTCAGTTTCTCTCTCTCTCTCTCTCTCTCTCTCTCTCTCTCTCTCTCTCTCTCTCTCTCTCCTCCCTTCCCTCCCTCTCCTCTCCCTCTCCCTCTCCCTTTCTCTCTCTTTTTCCTTCCACCCCCATCTAGTAAGTTTTCTCTGTTTGTTCTTTCTTATATCTATGCCTAGTCATTACTAGGATTGACATGTCAGAGACTGGATGGGTCACAGTTAAAATATTTTAGTCCAAGACACAAAGAAACGTTTATATTTTTTAATATTTTACAAATAAAATCAGGTTCTCATTTGACTGGAAGGACTAGACTGTTTTATAAAGGAAACTGCTCTGGGACGGGAAACAAACTGCTGGGCCAAGTATTTCCTCTTCCATGTTTGTTGTAGCAAATGGTAGGTCCTGCCTCACATCTTCCAAGATTATAATGGTCCTTGTTAACAGTCTGCTAAGGGCAATACCCTTGCTTCTTAGCTCCGTTGTCTTACCAAAATGAGCCTGGCAATGATGTCCACTGGTCTCTCTCTGCCCCATGTACAAGTACTTGTATACTTCTTGAAATGTTTGCGTTTTCTCTTTCTCATGTGGCCCGTAACTTTCCTGTTTCTATTTAGAGCTGCTCTGGTCCTGAGAACTTATGTGAAATCCCATACATTACTCCCATGTGTTGGCCCACTGGTAAATTCTTTCCTTAATTCAGTCCCATATGTACACATGCCACCCTTCCAAGTTCCCCAGGGTTGATATGTATTTCCCCGTATTTTCTATTTCTTTGGTTATTATACTGGGAAATTGGGAGAGAAAGAAGTTAATTGCATGAGATCTAGTTGTCATCTTGAAACAAAATTGAGAACATGTTTCTTCAACTGGAGATTTTACAGGAGAGGTGGGCTTTAGAGGTTGGAAGGGACACATGTGATGTGAGGCTTAAAATTTTTGGGTTTTAATCCCAACTTGACCTCTTTCTAGTTATGGGACCTTGGCTATTTGACCTCTCAGTGTGATCTTCAAGGATGAAAAGCATTTGTATAGGTGGGAAGGAAGCAGGAGGGCATTAAATGTTGACAGCAAGGACAAAGACACAAACATTGGAATGTGGGTGATCCACAGGGATAAGAATAAGCTGAGATATTGCAGATGTTGTGGTTGCCTATATTACAGCTATTCCTTCTTCTTTGCTGGAAGAGACCAATTTATTTCAGGTGTCTACCCTTCTTTATACAGCTGTGGTGGTCCCTTTGTCTTACCAGCTTAGGGAATGGGCATGTGGTAAAGTAGTCAGAGAGTCATGAGGGGACAATGTGAGGACTTTTGGGAAGCTCTTTGTTGAAAAGACAACGAGAGGCAGAAATGCCTCCTTTTTTTTTACTGAAGAGTAATTAGCCTGTGATTCCTTGAGCACAGGAAAAGGATGCTGAGGACAAGTTGCCTGCTGAGGATGGGCTGTTGGGCCTGGGATGTTAGGAGAAGAAAAAACAGGATATTTGATGATGTGAAAACATGAAATTAATCAATCCTGTAATTTATGTCTCTCCAGACTTCTTCAACTAATAAAGCAATTGGAACTGTGTGGATCTTCTTTTTCATTTGTAACCCAAAGCATGCAAAATGATATGAGAGACCAATATGTATTTATCTGGACTGGGAAGTAAATGAGGTTATTCAGAAGGAAGAATGCCATTAAAATCTTCGAAAATCAGATAGAAGAGTTGAAGTTTAGTGTGGTAGATCACAGGGAGCTGTAGAAAAATTTTAAACAAGCTGATCTTGACAAGTGCAGAATTTTAGATAAGATTCATTTGAGAATGATATGATGGCGAAACTAATTAATGGAAAACTCTGGATTTAAGACCAGCTAAAAAAAGTTGGCAGTGGTCCAAGTATGAAACAATAGGCACTGGACCAAAGATTTGTATTGTGAGAAATCACTATGTACTTTTGGTTTAATTTTCTCTTGTTTGCTCTTTTCTCCTGTAAGGCCTGATGGGAGAATTTCCTGTTAGTGGGACAGGATACATATCATTTTGGCAAAGTCTTCAATGTAAAAGATGTTATCGAGGAGCAGGTTGCTGATTTATCAAGAAGAGAGATGAATGCCCAGAAAGTGGGAGATGGAGGATCGAAGAGGAATTTTTCTGAGATACCAACAGCACTATTCCTATCTGCACTGCCCCTACCTGTTCTGTGGGCTGTACTCACTGATATGGAAAAAACAGGGGAAGGAGAAATTGTTGCTACTCAATGGTACTTGGGGCATCCAGCAGCACATGACATATGCTTCTTAGCTTGAGAAGCCTCTCAGGTAGGAAAATCTATCTTGCTATAGACTTTGGACATCTCAGATATACCTACTTCTATGTTGGGACATATTTCTTTTTAATTCTTAGCTCGATATGAAAACCTGTAATATAGAGCCATATATTCAGGTCCCATGTTAAGCTAACCTTATATTTGAACATTTGGATTTAAAATGAAACAATTTTTCTACTATAGAAATGTTCTCCCATAGTTTACTTTAAATAATAACTTTTACTGGTGAACATTAATATATAATTGAATTTTCAGTTGGCATTACTAGCAACGTATCTATTTTTTAAAGTAAACAATGACAAAGAAGTTATTTTCATGCTCAGTAAAGATGTATTGTTCTAAATAATGATTACAATGGAGAAATTAGAAGACTCATACAGCTTTTACCCAGCAGGGAGTATGTTTTGAGACTCAATAAATTTAAGCTAACCTGACTTTTAAAAAATGCAATTTCTTCTCTGCCTAATTATGCCAAGGATTGCATTTGGCAGAAAACCCCAGAAAAGGTGATAAACAGTGGTTTAAAAAATTAATGGGATTATTTGTCAAATGCTTCAAAAGTCTAGTAGAATACAACTTGAGGATACCATTATGGAATAAAGTTCTTCCTCTTTTCCAGCTGTACCATCATAACCAATGGCTGTTTGACTTTGAGTACCACATAAGATTTAGATAAGAAGAAGAGGAAAGGGGGAAAGGAGCACCAGTAGACTTTATTTGTGTTTCATTGGACAGAACAGAATCACATGGTCACCTCTAAAAATGAGGGAATCTGAGAAGGTGAGCTTTCAGCTGTCCTGACTTTATAGTAAAAGAAGACAAGTAAGAAAAGTTTGTAATATTGAGCTGGACAATTTACAGTATATGTTTCAATGATGTTACTTTGAGCGAAGAATGAATGTCATATAGAGACAACTTAAATTTCAGATGGCAGACTGGCTAAGTTTTGACAGTGCATTTAAAATACACTTATATGGTATATTAGTCTGGGATTAGTCAATATAACTAAACTTTTCTAAGTAATTTGGGAATAAATATTAACTCACTTTTGCCCTGCAGCAAAGTGAGTTAATATAGGAATAAGAGTTTGGATGAATGTTGAGAAAGTGAGAACAAAGGTCAGGAAAACTACAGCCTTCAGGAGGCCTAAGAAGCAGACCTTGGAGACCTCAACCAGAAGCACCAAAGTGAGTTATTCTTAAGAACTTTTGAGTAATTGATGTGATCCTCAAAGTCTCTGAGAAGCTCCTAGCTGTTTTGTCCAGCACAATAGCATGCACAAGGTTGCGGCTCAAAAGCAGCTTGCTGTTCCCTTGTTCTACAGATATTGGATTAATAAGAATACTTTGGCTGTTGAAACCCACATACTAGTATTGAAATCCATTTTTGAGTCCAGACATATCCAGTATGAGGATTAGGGTTCAGTCAGGAAAACAGAAACCATTTCAGGTATTTCAAATAGAGGGAAATGAATCCAGGGAATTAGTTACACAGATGGTAGAAGAGCTGAGAAGCCAAACAGCGGGTTGTAAGGCAATACAGGTATTAGCAACATTAGGAAGCTGCTGCTACCCGTTGGCCTAAGGGCAATGAGAAATGGGAGTGTGATCAGAGAAAAGATGCTGAGGTCTCCTGGCAAGAGCTAGCAGGGAGGGGGTTTTCCAGTGGAGCTGGAGCTATGAAGGCATGGTTGCTGCCCTGCAGCAAAGTGAGTTGAGAAGTACCCTAACATCTCCTTTCTTCTTCCCTCCAATCTTCTGCCTGTGCCTCCCATTGGCTGAACCAAGCCAGAAACCAGTAGATGGCAGGGATCAGCCTCTCTGTAATATAGAGTACAACAGGGCACATACAATAAATAGATCTGAGAGTAAATAGAAAATTACTGGCACAGTGTGTGAGAGAAAGAGAGAGAGAGAGAGAGAGAGAGAGAGAGAGGAGAGAGGAGAGAGAGAGAAATGCTTGAGGACGAACAAGAATGTCAGTGAGATCTTTGAACTGGCATCCTCTTGGGTGCTTCGACATCCCTTTGTATTTTGGAGAATCGTGTTGAACAAAGCTTTGACCTACCAGTGCCATGGACTGGCAGCTAGCTTTATGGTTTGGCTATCCAGCCCTGCTAAGTTCATGCTATTTTCATTTTGCCCTTGTGGCAGGTTAAAACACCCAGACCCTGATATGATCAATGCTTGGCAAGATTATGGTTGTGTTGGGTTATTTGGTCCATTTTGAGTTCCTTATAAATTGGAAGCAAAGTTGGATCATTTACAGAGACAAAGAAGGATATTTAAGACTTAGAGATGATGACTATTTCAGTTTTCCTTTACAAAATTCCAAGGATGATTTAAAAGTTTTTGTATTGGTTAGGGAGCAGGTCCTTACTCTGAGTTATTTGATTTATTGAGGAATTTATTATAACCTTTATAGTACTGTCCTGAATTCACTCAGGAACTTAGAGGCTAGAACATTGTACCTGGGAAAGTTGATATTCGTGGCCATGCAAAGAGCTTCATATTGCTTTTCATCATTTAGTGATTGTCTTCATGCTAGGTTATCTAAAGGCAACAACACCTGATTTTCCTGGTGAGCATTCTTAATGTTCGACTTGACTTTGGGACATGTACGGAATGTGAAATTGGATTGTGAGCCTTGCAGGTAAGTTCATTCATTTACAATATGTTGCAAAGCTATGCACTCAAATTCAGATTTAAACATGTATCAATACATTTGGCAAACTCATAAAAATGGCCTATAGTGCATTATGCTAAGTGACATAAGCCAGACAGAGGAAGACAAATACTGTACGATCTCACTTACATATGGAATTTTAAAAAGCCAAACTCATGAAAGCAGAGAGCAGAATGGTGGTTGCCAGCTGGCTGCAGTTGGAAGAATTGGGGAGATGCTGTTTAAGGGCACAGGCTTACAACCAGATGAATATGTCCTGGAGAGCTAAGGCACAGCACGGTGATTATAGACAACAGTTCTGTATTATAAACCTCAAAGTTCCTGCGAGACTAGATCTTAACTGTTCCCAACATAAAAAGGAAATTATAATTATGTGATGTGATAGAGTTTTTAGACAATGCTACTATGATAATTATATTGCAATATATAAATATATCAAATCAACATGTACACCTTAAACTTATACATTGTATATCAATGATATTTCAATTTTTAAAAATATAGTGAATAATGTCAGTGCTGTGTCCAAATCCAAAAAAATCTTTTAAACATTTAACTTCCAATCACGAGCACTTACCCATGACTCATTCTCTGCAGACTGCCCCCACTTTCCCATCACATGAAGAGAGATAGAAATGCCTGAGAATTTATGTTCCCCCTGTGGTGGCTCTTACCTGATGGGAACTGGAGTTTGAAAGCTCTAGCTCCTTTGTCTTTCAAGTCAGGGCAACTCTGAGGAGGAACTGAAACTCCAGGGTACCCCTGCAGGATCAGGCCAAAGTGACACTATGGAACTTTCCAGAGACCACTTCCTTGCTTGGCTTTGGAATTCTGGTTACTGTGTGACACATTACTACAAAACTTAACAAAAAAAAAAGTTTTGACACAGTTTCTGAGGGTCAGGAATTTGGGAGTGGCTTAGCTGGTTGGGTTCTGGCTCAGGGTCTCATCATGAGGTTGTAGTTGAGCTGTCAGCTGGGGCTACAGTCACCTGAAGATAGATAATCTGCTTCCAAGCTCACTGACATGGCGGTTGGCTGGAGACCTTAATTTCTTGCCAGGTGGGCTTTTACATAGGGCCGTTTAAGTGTCTTCAAAACATGGCAGCTACATCCAGAGAGAAGAGAAAGAGAGCGAGCATGCGCACATACATGTGAGAGTGCTCCAAACAAAAGTGGTAGACTTTTATAACTTAATCTTGGAAATGGCATGCCATGACTTCTGTTGTGTTTCTGTTGCATACAGACACCAACCCTGGCACCTTGTGGGAGAGGACCACACAAGAGTGTGAATACCAGGAGTTGGGAACACTGGGGGCCATCTTGCCCACCTAACTTACAGTTTCTCTTCTTTTTTCCTGTTCCCTGCTTCCTCCTCTCCTTGACTAGTGTCCCATGGGCGGGTCTTCCTTAATAACTTCCTTGTACACTGATTCTTCTCTTAGGATCTGTTTCTTCTTTGTGTAAAATGGAGTCAGCAAACTATAGCCCATGGGCCAAATCCAGCTTGTGGCCGGCTTTCGTAGTTTGCAAGTTAAGAACAGTTTTTTCGTGGGGATTGCATTCAATTTGTATAGTGCTTTGGGTAATAGGGCCATTTTAACTATGTTGATTCTTCCAATCCTTGAACACAGAATATCTTTCTATTTCTTTTGTGTCTTCTTCAATTTCTTTTTAATAATGTCTTGTAGTTTTTAGTGTATAGCTCCTTCATATTCTTAAGTTTATTCCTAGGTGTTTTATTCTTTTGTTGCATTTGCAAAAGAAAATTTTTTTCATTTCTTCTTCTGAAACTTCATTGTTACTGTATAGTAACACAATGGATTTTATACAGTGATTTTGTATCCTGCAACTTTACTGTATTTGTTTATTGTTTCTGGTAGTTTTTTTGGTGGAGTCTTTAGTTTTTTTATGTAGCGAATGGTGTCATCTGTAAAAGTGACAATTTGACTTCTTCATTTCATTTTGGATGTCTTTTATTTTCTTTCTCTTGCCTGATTGCTCTGGCTAGGACTTCCCAATACTATATTGAATAAGAATGGTGAGAGCAGACATCTTGTCTTGTTCATGTGATCTTAAAGGAAAGGTTTCAGTTTTTCACCATTAAGTATGATATTAGCTGAGGGTTTGTCATATATAGTATTTTTTATGTTAGGTACCTTTCCTTCTGTATCCATTTTATTAAGTGTTTTAATCATAAGTGGATGCTCTATCTTGTCAAATGCTTTTTCTTCATCTATTGATATGATCATATTATTTTGATCTTTTATTTTGTTTATGTGGTGTATCACCTTGATCAATTTGTGTATATCGATTAATACAAATCCCCATCAAAATCCCAATAGCATTTTTAAAGAAATAGAATGAAAGATCACACAGATTTGTATGGAATCAGAAGACTTCAAATAGCCAAAGCAATCCTGAGAAAAAAGAACAAGGCTGGAGGAATCACACTGCCTGACTTCAAATTATACTACAAAGTGACAATAATCAAAACAGCATGGTCTTGGCAGAAAAGCCAGATGCACAGACCAGGAGAACAGAATGAGAGCCCAGAAATAAAACCCCCATACATATGGGCAAATAATTTTAACAAATGAGCCAAAAATTATACAATGTGAGAAAAAGAAAGCCTCTCAGTAAATGGTGCTGGGGAAATTGGAAAGCTGCATGTGAAAGAATGAAACTAGGTTACTATCTGTCACCACACACCCAAAATTAACTCAAAAATGGATCAAAGACCTAAATATAAGACCTGAAACAATAAATTGCATATAAGAAAACATAGATATTAAACTCATGGACCTTGGTCTTAGGAGGATTTTATGAATTTGACCTCAAGGCAAAGAAGTAGAAATGTAAATGAATAGGACTATATCAAAGTAAAAGGCTCTGTACAGCCAAAGAAACCATTAATAACGCAAAGAGGCAACAGTCTGAATGGGAGAATGTATTTGTAAACGATGCCTCTATAAGTGCCTAATTTTCAAAAATATATAAAGAACTCATACAATTCAATAATAAAAACAAACGCTCTAATTAAAGAATGGGCAAAGGACCTGAACAGACACTTTCTCCTAAGAAGAGATGCAAATGGTGAACAGACATATGAAAAGATGCTCAGCTTCACTGCTATTTAGGGAAATACAAATCAAAACCACAATGAGATATTATCTTACACTTGTTAGAATGGCCATTATCAACAAGATAGTAATAAACAAGTGTTGGAGAGGTTGTGGGGAAAAAGGAACCCTCATACACTGTTGGTGGTAATGTAAATTTCTACAGCCACTATGGAAAACAGTATAGAGGTTCCTCAAAAAAATTAAGAATAGAATTATCATATGACCCAGCAATTTTTCTTCTGGGTATCTTACCCTAATGTTTTTGAAAACATTTATCCATAGTAATATAAGCACCCCAGTGTTCAGAACAGCATTATTCATGGTGGCCAAGACATGGAAATAACCAAGGTGCCCTTATAGATGATTGGATAAAGAAGATGTGGTATATATATAGTGGAATATTACTTGGCCATAAAAGAAGATGAAATACTGCCATTTGTGACAAATGGGTGGATCTTGAGATTATCATGCTAAATGAAATAAGTCAGACTGAAAAAGTTGAAGAACCATATGATTTAACTCATGTGTGGGATATAAAACTGAAAGCAACAAACGAACAAGACAAACAAAAACTCACAGACACAGATAATAGTATGGTAGTTACCAGAGAGAAAGGGGGGGAGGTGGTAAGGAAGATAAGGATAAAGGTATTCAAATGTGTGTGTGATGGAAGAGGATTTGACTTTGAGCAGTGAATGTACAATATAATGTGCATAGGATGTGGTTGTTGAATTATACACTTGAAACATATAATTTTATTGGCTAAGTCACTCCAATACATTTAAAAATGTTTTAATATTTTTAAATTATTGAAAAAAATCAAAGGAATAATTTTCATAATATGTGAAAATTTTTCTAATATATGAAATTATATGAAATTTAAACTTCAACACCCATAAAGATTTATTGGAACATATTTCTTTATGTATTGCCTATGATGACTTGCACACTATAATAGCAGAGTTAAGTAGTTGTGACTATTGCCACATGGCCCGCAAGACCTTAAATATTTTTCTCTAGCCCTTTCATAGAAAAAACTTACTTCACTGGAGTAAAGTGAACCAGCTTTGTGTTGGTTTGTTATGTTCTGAGCATTTTCAAGGCTTTGTACCACTGGCCTACTTGACCACAAGTCTTTTCAGTGTCCTTATGTCACTCTTAACTCTTTCCAGTATACTTTTGTCACTTTTAGGTAGAAATAGAAATGAATATTTAGCATTTTCCAGCACCACTCTTCCGTAAGGCAAGGGAGGGGTTGTAACTTTCAGCAGTAGGAATAAATTTTACTTGGTCCTTTGAGGTGTTCCAGTTGTCGAAACCCTCAACAACTGTGGCTTTGTTCTGAGAAGAGGGAATGTTTTGTCTTAAGTAAGAATTTCAAATAACTTGGAGGACAGCCCTCAAATATCTTTGTGCTTTATTGATACCCAACAATTCCATGTCCTGAAATTTATTTATAAAAGCCAGTAGAATTTGGTTATTGTTGATATTGGGGTTTTAGTGATGATGAGATTGCAAAAAAGTTTTTCTTTTTATAACAGGATTATATAAGGGGGTAAATTAGTCAACCAAAAATGCTTTATAATTTAAATAAAATGTTCATTCTCATTCATTCTCTAATTATCTTCACCCAGCCCCTGAGGCAGGCAAAGTTGATTCAATTCCTGTTTTACTGATGAGAAATGGATAAAAATGATAGATTAAAAGTTCTAATTACATTACTGGCGAAGCTGGAGCGAGAATCCAGGCCTCTCGACTTCTAATCCAGTGTTCTTTCCACTAAACCACTTGACTATTACTGTGTGCTGAGCATTGTATGAAGCACAGTGGGAACTTACAGTGAATATACTTTACAATAGTACTTACATTTAAAATGCCACTTTAAACTCCCCCTCCCACAAACATTTATTTTCTCCGCTAAAATTAGTATATATTAGATTACTCTTGTTCAATGCTGTCTTGTTTAGTAGCTGTCAAGTGAATTTCTATACACTGAATTTTACATTATAATCGATGTAACACAATTGATATCTAGAAGGAAAACCTTTTATCTATTAACTCCTTCTTTATTGGTTCCATGTTTTCTAAGAAATAGAGCTAAAGCAAGAAACCCTTGTAATTTTAGGCTTTTACTAATACTCTATATGCAAAAGATGCTTTAGACACTTTTTTAAAGTTAAAATAGGGAAACAGTTTCTTTGTTTGATAGATTGCACGTGTTTTTAAAGATGAAGAAACAGCAGTTTTACTGATAGTGGGAAAAGAGTATTTTCCTGAGTGAGAGCCTCAAGGTATAAGCTGGCCTAATTTAACCTAATTGGCAAATATGAAAACAAGTTAAAGAATTTATCTCTAATATTTATCTTAGCATTTCGAAAACATGCAAATCTTTTCCGATTATAAAGTTAGTATATGCTCATTATAAAAAATACAGAAACTACAGGAAGTTGATAATACTTATCCATGCCTACCCAAGGGCATTTACTATAAATTAACATTTTTGTATTTTCCTTCTATGTAAGTTTTTCTCTCAGACTATAATGTATACACTTAGTGAATCTTTGAGTTTTTTTGGCCTAGATTCTACCACGTAGCCATTGTTAGTTCCTGGGAAGAAAGCTTGTAACACCTTCCTCCCTTTATCGTCTAATGAAGTACTTCTTCACTGAAGACAGCCTCACATCACGTGTCAATATTTTATGCTTACGAATCATCATATTTTTCTCATTAGGATACGAGTTCTGTGAGATGACTAGAGAGGTAATTTTTTCTCAGTACCATGGGAATATTTTTTGACTGACAGCCCTATACAGAGAATAAAACCAGTCTTTTAATTTGCCTTTAATCCTGCTCACATATTCTGTTGATGCTTTTGAACAGCTTTTACTTTCATAGTGAGTCATTTAGAGAAAATTATCATGAACTTTTCCAGAGTGGATGGCAAAATCCTTTCCTTTGTAGTGGCTTCTTTTTTTAACTGCTCATTTTCTCTTATGGTCTCCTATAAATATTCAGGTGTTGAAATTTTAATTTTTTGAGTAGAAAACCTAAGTGAATTCTTATCACACACATATGTGCATGTGTGTACGTGCACACACACACGCATACCTCTTCCAGTAAGTCTGTTAGTTGGTGACTGAGGTCTGATATCCCTAAAGAGTAAACCCTTTGAGGGCTGTGTTTAAAATAAGACTATACCTCATTTTATGTATGAGATAGCAAGAGATTTCCTCCTCTCAATCCCCACCTCCTCTCAATCTATCTTTCCGTTTTGAATTACATATATCATTGAAGATCAATCACCAAAAGCATGGTTAAAGATTCTGCTGCAATGCACAAATAATGTGGTTGACAAATTTGAAAAAACTTAAGGCAATAATTATGAATAAATTACATATGAGAGAAGAACTCAAATATGTTTCTCGTGCTTTGAGGGTATAGATGGAAAGTCTCCAGTAGTTTCTATTATACCCCCTTAGGCTTAGTGTCAGTATGACTTACAAGTACCATTTTCTTTGGCTAGCATTTCCTCCTCCTCTTACCAGTGGTCCTTACTCACATAGTTCCCATCACTAGGAAAGAATATCGAAAGACAAATGTTTGAATTCACATACTAATTAGCAAAGCTAGATGAAGACTCAAATGAATGTTTGTTTGATGTTAGTCTTTTAGGGTGCCAAGCCATCTGCCTCATTCAGAAGTAATGGTCCATTATTTTTCAAGCTTATTCTGCATTTCGTTGATAGATTAATTTAATGGAATTTTTCAGTTACTGTTTGCCAGTCTTGCACCCTTTTTCAAAAAGCACCCAACACAACAAGAAATGATTTTGATGGTCTTCCTACATTTTGATAATGTCAAGAGAACAGGATGGAGTCTTGGGAAGTTGAGATACCATTTTTAGAGAACATCTTCCAGAAGAGAGTTGACAGTTTAGTGGGACAGAAGCTTTCCAAAGGTCATTCTGTTTAATATGCATGAGTTGTAATAGCTGGTGAGTCAACTGTATGGAGTAAGTTGCTAACATTTTATTGGACATTAGCTTGTCAGTAGTGGGTCCTCTTGCAGTGTAGGAGTTAATATCTTACTCCTACATGAACATTTAACTCAATGATGGTTGCTAAAATCGAACAATTATTTGTCATCTACAGAATCTTTAAAATCTTTTATTGACATTTATTTATATCCATTTACTTTCCAAAAGTGTTGTTAAAATAGATGACATGGCATCAACTGAAAGCTAGATAATTACAAGTAAGAGTTAAAGATCCCCAAAGTTATAGAGGTTAATTAAAAACAATTTTTAAAATTATGGAGTTAGGGCATTAAATTTAGAGTTAGAAATCTGGATAGACATTTGATAAATTTACTTCCCAAAAGGATATTTTAATATAAATTGTTAAAATAGATTTAATGACCTCAGTAAAAACCTATTTATAAGATAGAAATGAGGTGTCATAAGTAGCAGTGGCTTTCAGAAGGAGGGAGAGGGGTTCCTTCCTTCATTCCCTCCTCCTGGAGGAGGCAGATAAATGTTCTTTTTCCCTTTGGGAAAGGAAAGTCTGAAATGATGGAGAGTTTCCTGCCTCTCTGCTGTCTTTACTCTGGACAGCTTAAGGAGGCAAATTAATTGAAAGTGGGGAAGCCTATTTCCTATTTTTCTTTGAGTGTGATATTATTTTGATTAGCACTTTTCATCTCTAAATTCAGATTTTTCTTGAGACTATTAAGTCTCTTCATCATCCACATCTTAATGGGGCATTAGAGAGGGTTAAATGAGTCTAGATTGAAGGACTCTGGGGGAAGGAGAGTCACTGATGGCTGTCCTGCAGATTGCAGCTTTGGAGAGTCATAGATCATTCATTGTTAGGGAGGACAGGAAACAGAAAAAAGGATAGCTTTTTATGAGGACTGGATGGGTGACAGAGATGGAAGAAAAGGTAATTCGGAAAACAAGGAATGGTTTTTAAGGAGTCTATTTTGTACTTTGCCTCAGGCCTTGAAGGTGGGTCAGAACTGCAGTTACTCTTGTGTGATACTGAGAATCTTCTTAGTGCAGCCTTTTGAATACTGCCAGAGGGCCTCTACCTTCACACTGTGAGGCACAGAGGCACATTAGCCAGGAAGTCAGTCACCTCACATGAACTGCTCAAAACCCAGCCACTGGTGTCTGCCTGTTATTTCCTGGGAATAGATTCTGGCAGTCTTTAAATTGGAAGAAGACCCTAAATTGGAAGGGTGTCAGCAATCCACCATTCTTTTAGCCCTTCTTTTCAATTTGGGAGCCCCAGATGACTGTTTACTGCATTGCTACACTTAAGCATCAGTCTAAGAACTCAACACCTGCTGGAGGAAGAGTGTTAGGATTTTGATAGAGAGAGTATAGCCTCAGTATAACTTATATCCTTTTCAAGGAGCTCCTTTGACATGATCACCACTGAGAGTACAGTGAGGAACTGCAAGGCTTATGATTTGTTGAGTGACAACACCCGTGCCTTGCTAAATAGACTATGAATTTAGAACAACATAGGTCACACTACTTAAGGCCGTATTTGGCTTGCCACCCTTTTATAGTTCTCTTCTCATATTGCAGAGTGGTTTCTAGTTCCCTTGCAGCTGGAAACATACACAGAGATTTAAAAAGTTTCTGAATTTAAAAAGAATAAAGAATATCACTTAGGGGATTGTGGAAAAAATATCAAAGTAAAGCAGGTCTCATAACCTGTAAGTCCTAAGCAGTGCTCTAAGTACTGAAAATAGACTATCTTTCAGTGACTCATTTCCATGTAGTTTGTGTTTGGTTCTGGAACTTTATACACACATATATGTATAAATAGATAGATAGATAAATAGCCAGACAGACAGACTCATAGCCTCTTATAGAGTTATGGAGTCAAGATCTACATATATTACATACAGAGTAAAAAATACATTTTAAAAAAATTGAAGGATTTCATTACTATTTTCTGTTTAATATCTATATTATTTTCAATTTTATTTCCTGATATTATAGGGGAATGAAGCCCTACCACATGGCTTACCCTTTTCTAGAACAATCTGTAGGATCTTTAACTCTTTAATTGATAAAGCCAGAATTTGTCATATGCTTATTTCTTTCAAGATCTTGGTCAGAGTTTTGATAGGCAACTGAAAATTTTTCTAAAACAGTTCTGCTTGACTAAGGATATTTACCACCCACTGACTGAGTAAAATTCAGTTTAGCTGTATGAAAAAACTGGTTTTAGTCCAGTGGGGAAAGTAATGCATTCTTGAGGAAATTGATTATTTTATGTGAAGTGTGGTTCCTAGGGAACACGGAGTGGGGCTTTAAAGTTGACTATCAGGTAGATTAATAGACTGTTTATGCATCAAGGATTTTAAAATTCTTCAAACTACACAACTTTAGTAAATAATGTTTCTCCTTGTCTAGGATTCATTCTTTGTCCGTCTCTGCGTTGACCTGAGAGTCCTGGAGGCTGATTGCCAAGGCCCTTTTTAGCTGACTCATTGGGTTTAGCCTATGGACACCAATAGGAAATTGGAAAGGGAGAGAAATGGTTTTTCAAGTTTTGGGGTGTGATTTTGGCTTTGATCATTGTGTCATGACCACAGCTCCTGCCAGGCAAGCCCCTTCTTCATAGATTAATATCTTGCGAGTCCTGCAACCCATCACCACCCCTCTTGCATCTTCAGGACTAAGTGTTGGAACAGCTTCCCTATAGCTAATGACTGGGTATTTCAACACTCCTTATTGATTTCCTTCTCCTCCCAACACTTTTTGGAAGTCTCTTGAGCTACCTGACTTGACTTTTTTCCTGCCGGACCTTGACAGACATAAATGTGATATAACTCGTTTAATTTAAGTCACATTGTGAATTAGTGGCAGATTTGGTAAATCTCCTACCCAGGACTCCTGCTTTTTTTGTCTAATGCTCTGTGTGACAACCTTTGCCTGTTGATCTAACTCTTTCAGGAAGCTTTTGGAGGAGAGGCTTTGAGACTTGGAGCAGTCATGAATGCGTTTCTATGTGGGCAGGCCCAGACTAGTGCTTCTGTCCATGGTGCTAGAGCCTTACAAGGAAGGACATGCTCAGGAGAGTCCTGTCTGCTTCAGCTCCAAAGTGTACTGCAACTTAGCCCTGATATAACAGGAGATAATGTGGCATAACCAAGGATGGTGAAACAGTAAGAAAATTTTTTGATGAGAGACAAAATGGTTTACCACTGTGGAGGAATTTCTTTGAGTTCTTTTTCCTTCCTAATTTTTTTTGCACTTTTAAAACTTAAGGTACAATTTATATATAGTAAAAATTCACTTTCTGGTGTGAGTTTTGACTCAGCTCTGTGAGTTTTGACAAACACACACAGTTATATAACCTCCATCACAATCAGATACAAAGCATTCTATCACTCTAAATAACTCCACTCAGCTGCCCATTTGTAGTTATCCTTCTTTCCTTGTCAACACTGATCTGTTTTCTGTCCTTATAGTTTTGCCATGGAATGGAATTATAAATGGATATATAGTATGAGGTCTGAGTCTGGTTTCTTCAATTAACACAATAATTATGAAATCTATTCATGTTTTTGCATATCCTGGTAGTTTGTTCCATTCTATTACTGACCAATATTTCATTCTATTTATGTACATCAGTGTGTTTACCCATTCTATGTCTCCCAGTGGAGGGAACTTTTGATTGTTTCCAGTTTTGAGATATTATGAATAAAGCTGCTATAAATAGTCATACACAGGTTTTTTGTGAACATAAATTTTTATTTATCTAGGAGTTGAATTGCTGGGCCATATAATAAGTGTATATACCTAACCCTATAGGAACCTGCTGAATTGTTTTCCAAAATGTTTGTACCATTTTGCATCCCCACAATTCTGTAACTTAAATTTACAAAGAGAAGCACACATTAGAGCTATACTAATAAGTATTTTCTTAAAATATATTTTAAACATAAATGATTTGATAAGACAAACTCTATATTTTCTTTATTTCACAGTGCTTGGAAAATACTGAAATGAGTTTTCTGAACTTCTTAACCTTCATAGGTCCTGCCCTTTGAAAAGACAACTCCACATATTGAAAGGGGATATAAGGCAAGTGATGAGCAGGATGAAAAACAGCTGGGGAGCCATTGAAATGAATACCTATATTCTTGCTTTTAGCAAAAGTGTCCTAATATTAAGAATACACAAGACTTTGGGTTTTCCTTATTACTGTGGGAAATAGGAAAGACAGAATATGGAAAATGATGACGCTGGGTTGAAGAATCTTCCCCCTTGTCATTTGTCTGTGGTGAAGTTGTTAGATTTCCAGGTGCTTAGGATGCAGTTGGTGTCTCACTTCTCTGTTTCTTAGTTTGGAGCAGGCTATTGATTTTGCTATTGTTGCGCTTCAAGGCCAGAGAAATGGATAGTGCATGTTAACAACAACCCGCAACAATCTCCCCTTCCCGCGACCTGCTGCTGCTTGGTGTGTAGGGGGCAGCTGCCTAGTAGATGTGAATAATTGATCTTTCAGCTGGCACCCAGCGTCAGTCATTTTCATCAGTCAGCAGCGCGAGGACATTTTGCAGCTTCTGACTGTCCCTGGCTCTGAGCATGTGACATCTTTGCTTAAGAAGGCTGGTGATGCAGTGACTGTTAATTGCCTGCACTTATGAAGTGAGTTTTTCTGGGCTGTCATGCTCTCTTCTCAAGCCCATTTGAAAGTATTATTACTGGGCTGTTTTTTTCTCCTTGAATGGTATGGCCAATGAGCTCTGGGGAGCTGTGATTTGTCATCCCTATCATTATTTGCAGCTCTTAGATGACTGGCGATTAAAAAGCTGCACAGGTAGGGGATATGGTGTTGGAGGCTATGAGGCAATGACCCCTGGGTAGTTCTGAGTATCAAATAGTCCTTACTGTGTAATAGTAAATGTTCACCTCATGTTTCTAGCAAAATCAATCACATAGGTGTTTTCTGAGATGGGTAACAGGAAAGTCTTCTTGCAGGTAGGTTTTTCTAAAGGGAATCATTTTAGGGCTTGGGAAGAATTTCTAATCCTTTAGAAATGAGGTGACTGGCCTTTTATAATTATAGAAGTGATACATGAAATACATGAAGAGTTATACAAAAACTAAAGTATAATATTATAAAAATATAATAATTCCATGATCCAGAGAGAATATATAATCTATGTATACACAGATTTGAAAATGGGATTATTCTCTTTAAACAGTTTTGTAAACCTGCTATTTTCATTTAACAGTACCTCATGACCCTCTTTCCATGTCAGGAAATGGAACTATGCATCATAATTTTTTAAAATTTAATTTTATTAGTTTCAAGTATACAGTACATTGGTTAGACATTTATATAGTTTATAAAATGGTCCCCCTGATGCTCTTTCCCTCCTCTGGCCCTCCACCTAGCCATCATACTAATGCTAGCTGCATTCCCTATGCCATGCTCCCAACTCCCGTGACCATCTATCAACTACTAATTTGTACTTCTTCCAACCTTCACCCCTTTCTCTCAGCACCCCAATCCCTCTCTCCTGTGGCCATCATCAGATTGTCCTCTATATTTGTGAGTCTGTTTTTACTTAGTTTCTTCTTTTTGTTCCTTAGATTCTGCATATAAGTGAAATTATATGGTACTTATTTTTCTGCTGACTTATTTCACTCAGCATAATAACCTCTAGTCCATCCACATAGTTTGCAAACAGTAGGATTTCATTTTTTTAATGGCTGAATAATATTCCATTGTATATGTGAACCATAACTTCTTTATCCAATTGTCTGTAGATGGGCATTTAGGTTGCTTCCATATCTTGGCTATTGTAAATCGTGCTGCCATGAACAAGGGGTGCATAGATCTTTATGAATTATTGTTTTGGTTTTTTTGGATAAATACCCAGAAGTGCAATTGCTGGGTCAAAAGGTATTCATTTTTAATTTTTGAGAAACCTTAGACTGTTTTCCATAGTGGTTGTACCAATTTGCAATCCCATCAACAGTGTATGAGGGTTCCCTTTTCTCCACATCCTCACCAACACTTGTTGTTCTTTGATTTGTTGACATAGCCATTCTGACAGGTGTGAGGTGATATCTCATGTGGTTTTAATTTCATTTCTCTGATGATTAGTGACCTTGAGCATCTTTTCATTTGTCTATTGGCCATCTGTATTTTCTCTTTGGAGAAATATCTGTTCATGTCTTCTGCCCGTTTAGATTGTTGTTTTTTTTCTTTTGTTGAATTGTATGAGTTTTTTATATTTTTAGATATTAACATCTTATCAGATGTATCATAAGCAAATGTCTTCTCCTAATCAGTCGGTTGTCTTTTTGTTTTGTTGGTAGTTTCCTCTGCTGTGCAAAAACTTTTAGTTTGATGTAGTCCCATCTATTTATTTTTTATTTTGTTTCCCTTGCCCAAGGAAATATATATGAAAAGAAATTGCTGTTAGCAATATCAGAGAGTTTACTGCCTATGTTTTCTTCTAGAAGTTTTATGGTTTCGGGTCTTTCAAGTCCTTAATCAATTTCTGAGTCTATTCTTGTATATGGTGTAAGAATGTGGTCCAATTTCTTTTTTTTCATGTGTCTGTCCAATTTTCCCAGCATCATTTTATTGATGAGACTGTCTTTACCCCATTGTATATCCTTGCCTCCTTTGTCATATATTAAGTGAGCGTATAAGTGTGGGTTTATTTCTGGGCTCTCTATTATGTTCCATTGATCCATGTATCTGTTTTTTATGCCAGCACCATGCTGTTTTGATTACTGTAGGCTTGTAATATTAGTTTGATATCAGGTAGTGTGATATCTCCAATTTGTTCTTCTTTCTCAAGATTGCCATGGCTTTTCAGGGTCTTTTATGGTTCCATATAAACTTTAGGATTATTTATTTTAAGTCTCTGAAAAATGCCATTAGTATTTTGGTAGGGATTGCATTGAATCTGTAGATTGCTTTGGGTAGTTCTGGCCATTTTAATGATGTTGATTCTTCCTACCCATGAGCACAGTATATGCTTCCATTTATTTGTATCTTCTTCAATTTTTTTTCAATGATTTATAATTTTCTGAGAACAGGTCTTTTACCTCCTTAAGAAACCAGTCTCTTGGACTCTGCCCCAAACCCACTGAATCAGAATGGAGCCTGGCAATCTGTTTTAACAAGCTATAGGGGTTTTCTTTGATGTTCCTCCTCAAGAAAGAAAGCTTAATATCCTTCCCTTGAGTCTGAGTTGGTCGTGTAACTTGCTTTGACGAATAGATGTACAGGTTCCAGAGTCTGTTCTCTTTGAGCACTGCCCCTGGATCACCATTCCATGAAGAAGTCCTGGATGAAGGGCCACATGGAGAGGAAGGCTCAGCTATGCCATCTGTCCCAGCTGAGCCCAGCCCCAGCTGATCTGCCAGCCAAGTACAGGTGCATGAATGAGTTACCAAAGATAGCGGAACTACTTAGTCAACCTGCAGAATTGTGAGAGATAATAAATTGTTGTTTCATGCCTCTGAGTTTTGAGGTGATTGGTTTGCAACAGTAAACTGAGTGTACAATTCTAGAGGATTTTCATTTTAGCTGTGCACATTTGTCTTAGTTTAGACTGCTATAGTAAGAATATCATAGACTAGGTGGCTTAAACAACAAACATTTATTTTTCATAGCTCTGGAGCCCAGAAGTCCAAGATCAAGGGGATAGCAGATTCTGTATCTGGGAAGAGCCCACTTCTGGGTTCATAGATGGCCATGGTCTCACTGTGTCTTCATGTGGTAAAAGGACCAGGGAGCTCTCTGGAGTTCTTTTATAAGGGCACTAATAACATTCATGAGGATTCTGCCTTTATGACCTAATCACCTCCTATAGGCCCCCTCCAAATACTATCACATTGGGGATTAGGTTTCAATGTATGAACATTGGGAGGGGGACACAAACATTTAGTTTGTAGCCAAGTTTCATTAGGAGTGTGGCAGAAAAGAAATCAAAGGCTTTAACAAAGTTCTTGCTAGCTCTAATTGTCTTTAAGAGCATATCTACCCTCTACTTTCAAAATTTTGTGTACCCTAGATTATTTTGGGCTGTATTTTGTAGAAAGAGCGCAAGGGTGGTATTTTGAAACTGAACCAATGTTTATGGAGAGCTCCTGGACTAGCTGTGACTTTGATAACATCCAGAAGCTGCTTGTTATGATTTTCATATATTGAGCTCTTATTGTCAGGCAGTGTCCTAATTCAAAATTCCTAAACTCATTGTCTCTGAGGTTCTGAAATCGCCCTACAATTTGGAGTTCAAATCAAGAGGCCTTCTCAATGCAGTGAAGCATTTTTTTTGAATTGACAGAAGTTCTATAAAGTATAGGAAACCAAATTATCTTTCTAAGTGTTAGTTTCCTCAACTGTAAAGTTAAGTGCATGAGTTGTAGGAACTATAAATTCCTTTATAATCCAAAACATCTATGATTCTTCTGCCCATTACATTTCTCCTGAGAATTTTATGAGTGAAAAAATGTTGCATAATGCTACTTGAACCTTGTAACTTTAAACAGGCCTTATTTATTATTGCTTTTATATTTTGCTTTCAATTTCTAATTTCCTATTTTAGTCATTTCTTTCCTATGCTTTAGGCCAAATAAACTCAAATAATGATATGTATTCCCTGGTCAATTCATCATTTTTTATCAATAAAACCTATACAACATGTACTTTATTCTTCAAATGATTAAACTAGAGGATATCCTGTATTTAACAGGATGCATAACAATCAAACCACAAAACTTGTGGCTTTAAACAAATGTGATTATTTCTCACACTTCTGTGGATCATCTTGTTGGCTCTTCTAGTCTAGATCAGCATGGCCAGGGCTATATGGTCTAATATGGCCTCATTGACATGTCTGGTGGTTGGCTCGATGTCATCTGGGATAAGAGGGATAACTTGAGCACATATCATCCAGCAGGCTAGCCTAGATTTGTTCACATGTCTTTTTGGGCTTCCCAAGAGCAGCAAGAAAGAGCAAGCTTCAATGCACAAGTACTTTTCAAGTCTTGGCTTTCACCACATTTGGTAATGCATCACTGACCAAAGCAAGTCACATGGTCAAGCTCAGATTTCAAGAGGTGGAAGAATCGATTCTACCTCTTGATTGAGGGAGCTGCAAGTCACATTGCAAAGGGGTATACATACAAAAGTGGAAAGACTTTGTGGTTATTTTTGCAATCTACCACAGTATCTGGGATTATGTATTTGGCTTTTGACCATTCTACATCATCATTCAGTGAGTAGTAAATGTATCTTAATTTCCTGAACAGAATTTCTTTGGAAAAGCTGTTTCTTTCCTTTCCATAAGATTTATAATACCTCTACTTTATTTCAAACATTATAAGTTAATTTCAGAAAATTTACAAAATGAAGACAAGCATGAAGAAGAGAGTAAAAATAATGTCTAAATCTACCACTCAGAAATAACTATTGCTATCCTTTTTGCTTGTATAAGGATCTAATGTTATAAAGATTAAGAAATACACTCATTATATATCCTAGTATTATGGTTACATAAAATGCTACATACATATAATAAAATGTACTCACAAATTCTTATGGATCTGTTATTTTAAAATATGTTTGGCCATTTTTTTCTCTAGAACCTGTCCAAAATGAGTCTTTTAATATATTAATTAAGGTACAGGTTAAACAAAATACCCCCAAATCTAGTGACTTAAATAAAACATATAAGATAGATGGATACGGTGCTTATTTCTACCTTAGGTGAAATCCAAAGGTAGCTGGGTAGTTTAGGTTATGCAGACATTTCTGCTCTACTATGTCATTCAGCGACCCAAGCTAGTGGGTGAACTTTGCCATCTTCAATATGTGGCTTCTAGACCTCAGTCTAAGGTGGCAGCATAGTTGTGCCTATTTCTCAGAGAGCAAGAAGGGAGAATGAAGAAGTTCCTGGAAACATTTTCATCTTTGGGATGATCTGAAAGTTTCACATGACTTTTTGTCATATCCCCTCAGCCAAAACTTAGTAAAATAGTTACCCCTATCGTTAAGTATGGTGATGTACCAGATAGAATTTGTGTGAATCTATTACCAAAAAAAAGAAAGAGAAATAGGTATTGGGGGACAATTAGCAATTTATCTGATGTTAACCAAATTATGCATATTTAGATTATATTTCCTCCTTTAGCATTAGCCTTAATGTGGAAGGTATCTTTTACTTTCTTCTGCCCTATGCCCATTCCTCTCTGTTGGGGTAATAGCACCTCAATTCTCCTTTGGAAACTCTCAGAGCATGAAGTTTGGGTTGGGCCAATTTGTTTCTCTTCACTACACTCCACCTCAATAGAGGAATGAATATGTGACCTTGTCCTGATCAGTAGAACTCAAATCTTGGTGTTTTTATTGGAAATCTTGAGAAAGTGAAGCTTTCTTTTTCTGCTGCTGAGACGATTGCACTGTTTGGATGAAAGACAGAAAAAAAATCTACTGAGAAAAATAGAGCTGAAGAATGGAGAGAGAAATGGAGTCCTGAAGACATTGTTTGAACCCCTGGTTCAAACCATTCCTGAAGCTAGAATCTTCTTGGACTTTTTAATTATATAATTTAAAAATCCTCTTTATTTTTTCATCTTGTATTAGATTTCTGTCAATAACAATTGAAAGATTTTTGATTAATCCATTCAGCATAATGCTTACTAAATTCCATTTCCCTTACGTTTCATTGCTTTTATCTAGGAGTGCTTAAATTCAAATTCTGTCATCTAAGGTGAATACAGTTCCCCAATGTGGCCTCACCGGCAAATTTATTTTGAGTCTTTTCCAGTTTTCTTGTCTTTGGTGTAATTAAATCACAGGTTCTGGCATTGGGCCTTAGGGGCCACTAATTGTTAATAAATTATCTCTTCCCAATTCTTCCATTTCTCTTTAACTTTTCTTCCATATAATACACAGATATAGGAAGGAAAGAGGAATTGGGGAAGGGGAAGGGAGAGTCATGATAATAGAAGAACTTAAATATAAATTTAAAAAATCATTTTGAGCCATTAACTTACCTTTGTTCCAACTTTTCAATTGCAGTGATTGGGTGGTAGAATTGGTCCCAAGAGTCATGGCAAATTGAAAATTGTCAGTAAAAGTGATGCTGCAAGTATTGTGAGCAGCATGAATAGGATGTTTAGAGGGAGGCCAGTGGCATCCAGCAGAGACCAGGCTATTCGAGTGCCATTAAATTCATTATATGGCTTTTTGTGTTACTTTTAGTTTTTTCCACCTTCTAACAATTTGGGGGTTAAGGCCAGCCATTTCCCAATGCCTAGATTTCTTTTTGTACTGTACCTACCAGCACCATGGCATGCAGAAATGCTGTTGATTTGTTACTAAGATATCAGAACAAATCACTGCAGTATATACTATACCTTCCATTATGGTAACTGATTTTGAGGATCTGATGTAGTGTTATCTGTAGACATACAGAACATTACAACTAATTAAGGAAATCCCAGATGAAGGTACTCTCTCCCCTTTTTCTGAAGTTTATGGAATTTAATCTTTGACAAATGTGCATATAAAATTAATGTACCCTGGGATAGGAAAGCCAGTTAGATACATGGTATTGATTTTAATCTTCTGATAGGAAATCACATAAATTAATAAAAATTGTTATGGTTTTATAAAACGGGGGGCATAGAGGTGAATCTCACAGGTTGTAAAATTACTCTGTTTATGCTATATACTGTACAGTTCACCCATTTTGAGCTGTGCTCATTTCTGGCCACATGACCTACTATTGGTTGCCTCCAACAATACCCTTGAGTTGAGTGGTAGGCAAGAAGGGTGGGGAGAAAGGGTGGCATAGATAATGAACATTTCTTTTAGACTGACTAATGCCCTTGGACTCTATTATTTGACATGTACTAGTAGAGCTCCCTGTGGCAATATTTTGAATAGGCTTGAAACGTTATCTTCATAAATTATTTTGACCAGTGTGGGTGAATTTCAGCACTATATGAGCATGTTCTAGTCTTAGTTTTAAAAGGTGTTCCTCTCCATCCCCATAACAGATCTTTTAGCTGACTTTTGTTATTTCTCTTGTTATTGTGTCTCGGCAGGAACCATATTGGAGAAAATCAGCAGATCAACAGAATGCTGCCAGTGTGCTGGGCTTTTGTTTGTGCCCGTGTGCCAGTGTAAACACGAGCAGCATTTCATTCACCCCCAGCGCTCATTATTTGAAGCCATTTCCACAGCATGGTATCCCACAATACTAAGGAAAAGTTGAGTCCACTATTACTTGAATGAAACTGAGAATAAAAGAACCCATTCTTAGTGGAGAGAAAATTTGTCCCTGCTCAAACCAAAGGAAATCACCTCAAATAGGCTATATATATATATATATATATATATATATATATATATATATATATATATATATATATAAGTTGTTAAACCCAAGCAGACGATTCATTGGACTCTGATACGTACTCAGTCTTTTATTTTTTCTGCACTTATCTTGTTTATTTTTTGTAGATTTCCTTTTAATGTATTTTTATTTCTATGGGATTTTTTTTAGAGTTAAAAAAAAATCTCGTTAGCATTCTCCAAGCCCTTAAATCTAAATGGGCATCTGTTTTTTCATTTTATTTGCAAATCTTATTCCTACTGGTCCTAAAGAAATACAATAGGATGAATAATGTGATTGAAAAAAAACTCTTCTTCCATTTGGAGATGATATTCTTTTTTTAAAATGCCCATTTCAGGGGGTTGGAAAATGAGTTTTGTAGGTCAACCCACATGTAGCAGGTTTATTGTTTGCTCAGCCAATCAGAATCACAGCAGGTGGGCACTACTTTGAGTTATCCAATCAAAATTTTCAATGCTTGATACCATTATAGACCCTTTTAAAAGAAACTGATTTGGATTAAATCTGCTTGTGGCTGGGTATGAGTAGTGCTAAGAGCAAAGTGAGATCTGTGTTTGAAAGCTGTTAGTGCTAAGAATAGCCCCAACAGAAGTTAACTACACCCTTTTAAGGAATATAATGGCTATTATCTTTGCAATGATGATGTTCTCTTTTAAAGATAACATCTGAGATTGACATTCTATATTTGCAGCTCAACAAACTTTTATTGTGACTCTACTATGTTCTAGCCCTATAATGGGTTATATAAATATTTATAAAATTGCCTTTTCTCCTAACAGTCTTGCATATTATTGTCCCTGTTTTATACAGGATAAAAAAACACTGAAGCTTGGAGAGATTAAGTAATTTAGCATCACGAGCTGGTAAGTAACAAAACTAGAATTCAAACCCATGTCTGCCAAATATTAAAACCCATGTTTTTTTCAGCATCAAATTTCCCCTTTAACTGTACAAAATATGAATTTTTCCCAAAGAGAAGCTCTTCATTTGGCAGTGGCTCAAATACCCACTTTAGTGGAAAACATTCTGTAGGAGCTTAAAGAAGGTAAGAGAAACATAAGCCACTCTGCCATTGGTATTCTGCAGAGTTTCTCTGTTGATTTCACTCCCATTTTAGAATATTGCATTTAATTACCTGTCAAACATATATCTTAACTTTCTGGATGCAGGAGGGTCAGCCCAATTAGTGTTGTTATTTTTCCCTTAGTTTTCTGAATATACCTAATGCATTTTAAGTCTGTCCTCAACAATAACAATTTCAAGTAAAGAGCTTCTTAAGAGTAAATCTTTTAACCCTGAGAATCATGAAGTAAATTAATTTAGTAACCAAATTGGAGAATCGCTAAGAACATCCAGAGTTGGAATATTTGATTCTTTTTATTTACCTTTCAGGGTAAACAAATGTAATTTTTTTAAATCCCTTAGAACATCTAGGCTTCCTAGTAGAGTCTGGGGATCTTTTTTGCCCTCTAGAAATAGAACAACTTGAGAGCTTTGTAATTTTCTTTTTAAAAGTTGAAATTGTTATTCTGTAAGCTGTTCCCTTCTGACTCTGTCCTTGCATACCTATGTCATGCTCTCAAAAAAAAAAAAAAGAGTAGCCTCTTGTGTATATTTTTGATATATTCTTGAAGGTCATTGGAGAAGGAGAGAGGCTCTCAGTTTAGTTGCTTAGAACATAATGTTGATGAGGCCAAGGTAATACTATTATGTTAAGAACCAGTTAAGATTTTTGGCTTGGTTAGCAGAAATCGTTTCCAACTGGAACATTCAGATTCCTAATGAACATGATCTTTGCCATGGCATCTAGATTCTACCAGGGAGAAAGGTCTCATTAGGTATTAACTGTCTGTACTGGGGACACTATGAAGTTTACAAGCTTGTCTACAACTTATTTGATGACTTCATTATTTTACACTTTTTTTTTAAATGAGGGTTTTTACTTAATCTCTAGAAAATTATGTACCTCTTATTTGCTGAATACGTCAAACACTCTTCAAACACTCCCAAACCAAATGTTAGTTACTTCAGTGAGCTTTTTGAATAAGCCCTGGGAATTGGTCCAGACACATGGTCCCATTTACCACACTATTAATTATTGCCCTGAAATCTAATGTAGTTTATGAATTCAATCTTATAAGGATTAGACATGTTGGACTTTTTCATGCAAAAGTTTTGCTGACAGTTCAGCTCCCTATCTGTGGTTGGGATAAGTTCAATTTCACTCCTGAAATTCATGTCGACATGAGATAATATAGTAAGTTATAGATTTCAAAGGTGTATTCAAAGTTACTGTCCCATCGGACTCTCAAAACAACTTTGTAAGGTCAGGGAAGCACATACTTTTATTTCCTTTTTATGCACATGGAATCTGAGAAGTAAGCAGGTAGAGACTCATTTAGTACATAAACAAATTCTGACAATTCATTCAGTATATCTGTACCTATCAATACAGTTTGATAAATCCTTCTTGTAAGTTATATTTACAGTGATTGTGTTAGGGGATACTGTTATCAGATTTAAGACAGAATATAATAAACTTATTTCATTGGTGTATTATTATAGCTTTCATTTGATCAGTCAGGTTCACAGAGGAGTGAGGAATTATTACTTAAAAACTTAAAAAATCAATGTTTTTAAGAACCTTGTAGGTATTATTTTCCAGGTTCAAAGTCCTTGTTAAGTTCTTTGGTAGACATTAATCTCTTAAGTATTCGATGTATAAATTATTTATTGCTCTGGAAACTGCCCCTATGACAGCAGTAAGCAGGTTAACAAGGGCTTGGGATTTTGTGTGAGATATGGACTTTGAGAAACTAGTTTAATGAAATGTCTTAACATCTAGTCAAATAGTAAAATTTGGTTCAGAAAAGCCACTCAGAACTCATAATGAGTCATTAGTAAAAATGTTCAATATATGGAAGGCTCCTAACATAAGCTAATTTGCACTGACTGACAAGAGATATATGGCCAAAGGCACTGATTTTTTTAATAAGTAATTTTCAACATCTATTATGTGTATTACACCAAAGAGGATGTAAAGAAGCATGACTTTATAACAACAAGGAGCTTATGATCTAGCAATATATACCTATGTGCAAATCATTAAAAAATAATGCAGCGTTCCTCAATTGATGTTTATCCCTTACTGACAAATGGCTGAATGGCTTGGAAAAAATCTCTCCAACCAGTGACAAGGAGCTCCATGGATTCTCTTTACATTTTATTTTATTGTGGTAAAATAGGCACAATATAACATTTATTATTATAACCATTTGAAGTGTGCAAATCAGTGGCATTGAGTACATTTACAACGTTGTATAATCATCCCCACTATGCATTTCTAGAACTTTTTATCCTCCCAAACAGAAACTCTGTACCTATTAAATAATACCTTTCCATTCCCCTTCAGCCCTTGGCAACCTTTATTCTACTTTCTGTCTCTATAAATTTGCCTATTGTAGGTACTTCATATAAGTGGAACCATACAATAGTTGTCCTTTTGTGTCTGGTTTGCTTCACCTAGCATAATGTCTTCAAAGTTCATCCATGTTGCCAGAATTTCATTTTTTTAAGGCTGAATAAATTTCCATTATATGTATATATTACATTTTGTTTACCCATTCGTCTGTTAATGAGAAATGTACATTTTGGGACATGCCTTCTCTTCTGTTTCCCTTTCTTGACCAGTGGCTGCCTGAGACCACCCCATTACTATTTCTTATTATGGCTTAAATCCTGGGCAAGAGTGGAGGGAAAGGAGATTTGTCCAGATTTAACACATATAAATACAAGATGCTGAATTAAATTTGAATTTCAGATACACAACAAATACTTTAGTATAAGAATGTTGCATGCGGTGTTTGAGATGTATTCAAACAGTGATTGTTTTCTGAAATTTAAACTCAACTGGGTATACTGTATTTTAACTGGTAACCCTAGGAGGAAGGTCAACTTCAGACATTTCCCTCAGACAGCTAGCTTTGGTACCCTTCCTATGCTCTGCACTATTGATTGATCATTGTCAGGAGAGTTCCCCATTTTCCACCTCTAGCTACCGAAGTTGAGTCGCACTAAGGAGTTTGAGCCTGAGGAGAGACAGGTGTGGTGAGAACAGATCTCAAGTGCCCTGTACCAGAGGAGGTATGTTCCTGACACCTCAGATTGTTACTCAGTGCATTTTATTGTACAAGTATGAATTTTAAGGCATTGTCTACCCATTAACCAGTTGCAAAGCCACTTCCACATTTTTAGATGTTTGTTACAGCAGCAACTCACTTTTCAGTACCAAAATCTGCTTTAGTTTGCTAGGGTTGCCATAACTAATACTACAGAATAGGTGGTTTAAACAATAGAAATTTATTTTCTCACACTCATGGAAGCTAGAAGTCTGAGATCAAGGTGACAATAGGGCTGTTTTTTTCTGAGGCCTCTCTTTGTGGCTTGCAGATGGCCATCCTGTTCCCCTGTTTTCACATGGTCTTTCCTTTGTCCATGTCTGTGTCCTAATCTCCTGTTCTTATAAAGACAACAGTCATATTTGATTAGGGCCCACTCTAAAGACCTTATTTTACCTTTATTACCTCTTTCAAGGTTCTGTCTCCAAATACAGTCACATTCTGAGGTACTGGAGTACTGGGAGTTAGGACTTAAACATGAATTTTGGGGGACATAATGCAGCCCATAACAGTTACCTTCAAATAACATTTTATTTATAACATATTCATTTTACATTGCAAAATAAAACACTCTCCTTTTAAAAAAGAACTGAAGATATCAGCAAATAGATGGGTAAAGTTTTTTATATAGGAAAAAAACCACGAAACCACATTTTTATATCTATTTCTAGAACCAGATTAATCAGATATATCAGTCAACTCTTACCACAGTGATGCTACACAACAAATTTTTTCAAAACTCAGTGGCTTAAAACAACTATTTATTGTTGCTTACATGTCTGTATGTTAGCTGAGGGGCTGCTAATTTAGACTTGGCTGGGCTTGACTTAGACTGCAAGTTAGATCCAATTGTCCACATGTCTCTCATCTTTTTTAGACCAGTGGGTTAGCTTATGGATATGGCAGAAATGCAGGAGAGGTGAACCAAAATACACAATACCTTTTAATGTCTGAAATCTTAATAGACAGTCACTTCTATCCACATTCTATTGACTCAAGGAAGTCTTACCACCAAGTCCAACATTAATGATGTGGGGAAATTCACTTTACCTTGAGTGGGAGGAACTGTTAAGTAATTTGGCCAGCACGTATACATACGAAGAGGAGTGGAATTTAGGACTAATAATGCAATATGCCACATACCAAAGTAATAGGATTCATAGAGATTATCTACAAGCTCTTAGCTTTCAGATCTTTCCTAAATGGAAGAACTTGGACCAGCTCCAATAAGAAAATATAAACTTAATACTTCCTGATAGTTAATGTTATTGAATATCTGTGCGCTCATGTCACAAATGTCCAGGAACCTGGATCTGCTCTGTTTTAATACAGGTTCATCCAAGATCTGTCCTTCTAAATGCTCCTTTCCTTACCTGGACTTGGCTGCCTTCTCTTCATAACTTCTAGCACTTTTTTCCCCCACTGCTATGAGACTCTTTCACATGCATTAATAGTTGGTATGCTGGCTGGAATGAAGGATATATTTGGAGAATTGAAGCTGAGTAAATAGTGGAGAAGGCAAAAAGTTTGCTAATTTAACCACTATGCTAAGGAAATCCATGAAATATGTTTTCTTATGGAAACTTAAGATATTCTGGGGTGCGGGAATTAAGTTTAAAAAAGTATTAAATGGTTTTTGGTAAGCTAATTAAAGATGATACCGAATAAAGCTAAGGAAATCTTTCACAAAATTAAAGTTAGTAAATATTTATTTAATTTTACATTTAAATTTCTGTATATTGCCATAGTTCAAAATTCAGAACAATATAAAAAGGGATACAGTCAAAAGTTGTGTTTCCACCCCAGCCTTGTCCTCCCTGATCTCCACCCTTCCCCGATGAATGACCATTTATCTTAGTTTCTTCTATGTTCTTCCAGCATTCGTGGTGTTACACATATATTTTCTTTTCCCCTCTTTCTTACACAGAAGGTATATACTATGTGCACTGCTCTGCATCTTCCTTTCTTTATTATTTGTATATCATGGGAATCTTTCTGAATAAGAACATAGAGAGCTTCCTGAATGCATAGTCATTTAGTGTGGTAATATATTGGAATTTAATTGGCATCCTTTATTGGACACTTGGATTCTTTCTAATCTTTTGATTACAAGCCATGCTACAACAAAATAACTTTACACACATTATTTCTTCTATTTGTAGGTATAGCTGTAGAATTAATTATTGAAAGCGGAATTGCTAGACTAGAAGACAAATTTACTTGTAATTATGACAGATATTGCCAAATTGTTCTCTATGTGAGTTTTATCATTTTGTACTCTAACCAGCCATGTGTGAATTACTGTCACAGCCTTGCCAACAGACAACAGTGTCTGTTGTCAAATTTTTGGATCTTATGATTGAGATTTGGCTTATCATATGTTGAAGGGTCATGTGTTTTCATCTGTAACTAGACTTGTCTTTTGTTTATTTTTCTATTGGGATGCTAATCTTTTCCATCTCAATTTCTAGGAGTTATTTTTTTAAACATAAAATAGCGATTAGCATTTAATGACATGTTTCAAGTAAATTCCCTAATGTTATTTGTATTTTGACTTTGTTTATGTGCTTTCTTCTTATTAAAAAAAAACTGTTGATTTTTGCTTCATTGACTTTTACCTTTCCTTTTAAGTTTTAGGACTTTAAGTTGTAGTTAGAAAGGCCTGTACCATGCCAAGGTTATGATGTAATTCTCTTACATGTTCTTCTATCACTTTAATGGTTTCAAAGCTTATGATTAACCATTTTACACATTTGGCATTTCTCTTGTACAGTGTGAAATATAGATCCAACTGTTTTTCATATAGCTACCAAGCTATCTTATAGTGACAGTCCTTCTTTTTAGAGTTTTTCTAGTTATTATTCCTTCATTTTTTCCATGTAGACTTTAGAATAAGCTGTCTACTTGAAAAAATATCTACTGGTGTTTTTATGAAGGTTATGTTAAATTTATAGATTAACTTAGGGTAGGGATATATTTATAATGTTGAGTTTTCTTTTCCAAGAACATGGTATATCTTCCCATTTTTCAAGTCTACTTTTGTCTCCTTTGAAATTGTTTCAGTCTTTCTCATATAGGTTTTGCTCATTTCTTGGCAAGTTCATTCCCAGGAATTTTATCCTCTTTGTTGCTCTTGTATACAAGGTTTTCTCTTCCATGGTGTTGGCTTAGGGTGGTTGTTTGTGTGTAGGATGACTGTTGGTTTCTGTGTATTAATTTTATACTCCATTTTCTTTCTATTTGTTTTCCAGTTGATTGTTTCAGGTTGTATAATCAGGTATATAATCATATCAATGGCAAATAGGGTTAAATTTGCCTTTATATTTTAAGTTAGACCTCAAATTTCTTTCTGCTGTTTAATTTTGTTGTTAAAAATCTCAGGTAAAATCAGTTGGATAATTTAAATCTCTATAAATATAATCATGCCTAGAATTAAATTATGATTTAACAGCTACCAATTTTATATTTTTCTTATTAATATCATAGTGAGGTTCCAAAGGACAGCAATTTTGAATGCAATGCTGCTATGTCTTTAGACTCAGATGTTGAACTTAGTAGTCTTCTTAGGGTTTTTTGGGATGGTGAGAGGATAGAGGGACCCTCAAGGCAGGATGGATGTCAGAGGCACTGACCTGATGCAGAGAAGAGTTCAGAGCTCTTTCTGGGCTGGCAGGGCACAGGCAGACTTATGTAGCTGTTAGAATCAGATGTTACTCTTTGACTTACTCCTGATATTTGCATTCCTCTGTTAAGCATAACCTCCTCCTCTTCTCCCTCCTTTTTACCCAAACCTTGCTTGCCTTCTTACTCCTCATCCTTCTCTTCTTCATTATTTGATAGTTAACAAAGTTCAACTTTGGTTTTCCGACATTTGGAGATTCTGACATTTGGATTGGATTTAAAACCTTATGCCATCATTTAAAGTGGGAGCCTCTGGGAGTCCAAGAAGGGAAACCTAGAAAATAGTGGGGAAATATTTTAAAAACTACAAATCTGGACAGCTGTATTATACAGGAGGTCCTGTAACATCTGAAATCTGACCCAGTTGAGGGAGTGACTTTCATGTTGGACCTCTGTCAGGAAGTTAGTCTTCCTTTGAGAAAACCTTCTCTGGAACCAGACAGCCCTCCCATGGCTGACTGTCAGGCACAATGCTGTGGGCATGGAGATTAGGGGACCCAGAGGGAAGCCAGTTCAGGCCAGGTGGTGGGCATTAATTCCTTAGTGGTGGGTATTTTGTGCACAGCACAGTGCAGGTATGCCACTGATCAAGATTCAGTACTTCAAGAGATCTTTGTGTGAGTCCAGGCAGAGGTCGAGCATATCTGCAATATTACTGCAGGTCAGCATAAAATAAATCTCATCCAACTGAAAACTTATCCGGGACCAGAAGTGCATAAGACACACAAAAGGAGATCTACAGAACATGGGCTACGTGGAAGGAGAAAGATGCCTAGGTCAAACCGGAGATAGTTTTCTCATCCACAGTTGCTGATGATATGAAAGGACTGGAAATTAAAATAAGAACCATAACAAATTCCATTTGCAGTTTGTTATATAATTTTGCTTGATCAACTGATTGTTGCTCAGCTGTTTCATTCCACAGTGGGGAATCTAGTCTTTGTTGTTGTTTTTAACACAATCCTACTTTATCAAGTGTTACTTCAGAAATTGTTATACTCATTTGGATTGGAAGGAACTAACAAACTATACAAGCTGAGATTCCTGGGCCCAGAATGGATAGAACTAGACAGCAAAGAAAAACCCCTTTACACAATGTTGCTTTCATAATTTTATTTCTATTGGCTGTTTCAGTGCCAGGTAGGCCTTCGAAAGTCTTAGCCAGAGGAGAAAAGTACCTGAGGAATAGAACCATGAGGTGGTAGGTAGATGTGCAATCTGTGGTTACTTATTTCTTGTGGTCTTGTGCTTTTTCATTTGTAAAGCAAAATAATATCTACCTCCTGGAAATTTTATGGGAGAATAAATAAATGATGTATTTAAAGGGTGTAGCTCCATACCTGTAGCATACTAAGTGCTCTATAAATGGTATTAGTATTAATACCTTTGCGTTTATAATAAAAGCATTGGCTGACCTCTTACTCTACTTCCACTTTATTTTTCTCAACTTTTTAAACTCAGACATGGAACAAAGTTAATTACAACCTTGGGTTTCTAAAATTCCTAGAGGACTATAGAGAAAAATTGCAATATCAAGCTTCTGGTATGAATTGAATAACTTCAGTTATATTGCATCCATTTGACCTGCTCCTATTTGGGTATTAACATTACAGTACCATTTTTCTGCATGGGCCCAGATTGGAGGAAAGAGGGATAATTGCTTTCCTTTTTCCTTGTAGCTGTGAAACCTATAGATCACAGCCCTGCCTTTGAGGAGAATTTCAGAGTATGGCAATTTTGGGAGCAGACGAGCACCTTATAAAAATCTCTTTATGATAAAAACCAACTCATCCTCTTACATGCTCTTTCTTTGTGTGTTACATTTTGCCGATTTTGTACCTTTTCCCCCCTTCGAGCTGTATTATAGCCAACAACTCTTCACTGAACTGACAAGGGTATTCTCTCCTCCAGAGAGCTAATAGTTGAGACTTTTAACCCTAAGACATGGTTATCTAACCTATAAATTATTTTTCTTCTTGCTTATTTTATGTAACCTTTTGTTTTCTTGATTTGCTCCCTGGTTCTGTTATTAGAAATCTATGACTCTTAGTCTTCTTCTTGCCACAACACTAGAGGTCATAAAGAACACTGTCTCAAGGTGATTAATTTAGTGAGGTTCTTGATTGATTTAATCAGCACTGGACAGAAGAAGCAAAACTTTTCTAATTTTTCTACTTGTACCACATAAAATAAATTGGAAATAGTTTGACAACCATGTAAATGCATTCTCTTATCTTCCTGGCTTTTAGCAAAATTTACAACATGCAACATCTGTTCTCTTTGCCTGAGTAAATCAAATTTACCCTCTTTTATCTTTGAGTTTATCAAGAGAAGGTGGAAGAAAGTAACAAGCAGTTAAGATAGTTCAAGCTCCTTGCTAAAGGCTCATCAAACACATACTCTATGCTTTGATAATAATACCTTGTAATTTGGTGACTACAAATCTTTTATTACATGCCTTTCATCATTTGTAATATTTTTGTAATATGCATTTGTTGTAGCTGCCAGCCCCCGAAAGACACACGGACCACCAGAACTCAGTGAGTGAGTTATAGGAAACACACTATTTATTCAGCCAGCTGGGTCTGCCAGGGGTACACAGACCCCAAATTAAGCAGCCCCGAAATGTAGAGGTACAGGGTTTTGAAGCCCCAAATCCCATTCTTCATTCTGTCTAAATACAAAGGTCTATCTTCTATTCACTACCTGTCAACTCACAGGTCAGGTGCGTAAGCGGAGTTACAGAAGCAGAAAGCTTGTTTAGAATGTTATGTTCCTATAATCAAAGGCCTATGTGCCCATAGCAATAGTCAAACAGTAATTTCCAGTAAGAGTCAATTCTTCAGCCACCACACATTGAGTTTCATTTATCAAAAAGGTTAAAAAGCTCATTTACTTTAGGTAATTTCTTAATCCCCCAAAAGAACTTTCCTGCTTTTAAATGTTTTCATTATCTCCTTACACAGTTTACAAATGATTTTATGAATTTTAGGCCACCTCGATGACAATGGAACTGACAAAGATGACAGAATCTATCTCAATAAATCATGATTTTTGATGGAAGCAATGCAATTTAAAAAATAACAATAGCTAATATTTTGTTTCTATTTTGTTCCAGACATGTTCTAAGTGCTTTATACACTTTAACAACTGTGTGTTTTATAACAATACATTTGTATTCCCTGTTTTTACAGAAAAAGTAACAGGGGCTTAGATTAAATGACTTGTCAAGGTCTCACTGGTATTAAGTACAGGAGCTGGGATGTTAATTCATGCTTAGCATCCCATCCCACTCTACCCTCCATTTTTTTAAAAAAATACATTTTATTCTTCAATTAGAGTTGGCATTCAATATTATTTTATATTAGTTTCAGGTGTACAACATAGTGATTAGACATATACCTTATGCAATGATCCTTCCCAGTTAGTCTAGTACCTGACACCACACATATTTATTACAATATTATTGGCTATGTAAATATTCACATCCCCATGACTATTTCATAACTACCAATTTGTACACCTTAATCCCTTCCTCTTTTTTCACCCAATCCCCTAACCTCCCCTCCCATCTGGCAACTATTAGTTTGTTCTTTGTATCTTTGAGTCTGTTTATGTTTTGTTTGTTTGTTTATTTTGTTTTTTAGATTCCACTTATAAGTGAGATCATATCCCTACCCTCCTTCAAGTGCCCAAATCACTATGTAAAATGTAGCATATTAAAATGATGTTAATATTGAAACAACAGTGTTCTATTCTTAAAGGTACTATCTACACAGCCTCTTTATAAATCTAACCAAAGAAGGCCTTCCATGAAGTTGCCATTAAACACTGTCATCTGTGGAGATTGAGGTCCAAATGGTTTCAGATGAGTAGATCTGAATAAAGTAGAAATCTCAATAGGCAATGAGTGGTGAGGGCAGGGGTTGTGTTTATTTTGTTTGCCAATTTATTCCCAAGGACTAACATTTGACTTGGCACAAAATAAGTGCTCGTAAAAATGTTCATAGAATTTAATTGAAAATCAATTTGGCCTGTGTACAACTAGGTTTTTATATTTTAGAATATCACTTATTTTGCTTTGGGAAAATTAATACTTGCTGATTATACAGAATTTTAGTAATAAAGAAGGGAAATCGCCCCAATTCCCACTACCTAAAAAGAAAAAAATTAACATTAGTGACCATTATTTCAAATATTCTGTACACCTATATAGAAAGAAGGATAAGTAGATAACATATTTTAAAATAGGATTATACTACACAAGCCATTTTAAAATATAATTAATTCCAATTTCACCTCAATTTAACAAAATTAAAATACAATGAAATAAACCTAACAGAATTGTTACAGTTTAAATCAATGTTTCTTTACCACAGAGTTATTATTTCCTCAATGATTCAGTGATCTCTCTTAGGTTAAGACAAAAGAGAATATGAGAAATTAAGGTTTTGTGTGTCTCTGTGTTTTTTGGTGTATATCTGAGAACAATGTTATTGGTACTAGAAGCCACAGTTGAAAATTGAACATTTAGTGCTTCATCTCTTTATAATCTGGGGACATGACAGAGGATGGGGGTGCTCAGAAAGGGAGTGTGTATTTTTAAAATCAATCAATTAATTAATTAATTTTAAGGTTTTTTTTTTATTGTCTCTCTCTTTTTTAGGATTTTATTTTTTAATTTTTTCCTCCTTACCCCTCCCCTCTGGTAACCACTAGTCCATTGTCCATGTCCAGGAGTCTCTGTTTGTCCTGTTCATTTGTTGCTTTTAGGTTTATATCCCGCATATAAGTTACATGTGATTTTCCACTTTCTCTGTCTGGCTTATTTCACTTAGCATGATTATCTCGAGGTCCATCCATGTTGTTACAAATGGCAGTATTTCATCTCTCCTTATGGCTGAGTCATATTCTATTGTATATATGTATCACAGCTCCTTTAGCCAATCATCTATTATAGGACACTTCAGTTGCTTCCATGTCCTGGCCACGGTGAATAATGCTGCTATGAACACTAACATGCACATATCTTTTCGAATATGAGTTTTCAAGGCTTTGGGGTAAATACACAGTGGAGGGATTGCTGGATCATATGGTAGATCAGTTCTTAGTTTTTTGAGGAACCTCCATACTGTTTTCCATAGTGGCTGTACCAATTTGCAGTCTCACCAGCAGTGTATGAGGTTTCCTATTTTGGGAGTGTGTATTTTAGTTTAAATTCCCCGAGCTTTTCATATTTTGTTAAATGACTTGAAGTAGGTTTCCTTTACGTGGATAAGAGGCATGCCCCATTCACATGGGGTAGGGGGAAAGATCCCATAGGCTTCGGATATGTCCCCCAATTCAACCTGCATGTCTGGAACCCTCACTTCACCTGAAGTTTAGCCTCTTTTAACTTCTATTTCACCTATTTCTCTCCAGCAGCAATTTCTCTTGTGACCTGTTAAAAGAGAAAACATAGTGATAACAGCTTAGTTAGATTCTCTCCAATTTTTTTCAGCATATGGGTTAGAATTCCCATGATTTTGATGATATACAATTTAGTATCTGAGGGGTACAGAAAAATTAAGTGGAAATTCTTGCCACACCACATTAGTTTGAGTCAGAATTCTGTTTCTTTCCTTTGCTATCAATTTATGAGGTTTATGGCATTGGGACATAATAGCTTCTTTATTTGGTTTAAACTCATCACTTTATTATTGATATTTTTCCTCTTCTTTCTGTTAAGTATTAGAGAAATGATTTCCCAAAAATCTTTGTTTTTCAAAAATGTGTTTGGCTTATATGGTTCCTCTTATTCCCTACCTATATCTAAATTTTAACATTATATGGGAACTATCATTACAATATATGTAAACATATATTGTATATTTCTTTGTTTAAAGCTAGTCTGATTATTTTTATTGAATTTTAGGAGTTTTAGCAGGCTAAGATGATATTTTGAAATTCCCTTTAGTCTGTGGCTGTCCTAGAATAGTGAAGTCTTTCAAATTTTATATATCAATAGAGCTATATTTTTCAATGTGTTATTTGTAAACCATCACTCTGAATGGCCAGAGCCTAGAAGAAGCTACTAGAAAGTCTGATAAAGACCTCTTTGGAGGACTGAGGAAAGCCTTTAAAGAGATTGCACAATGCCATGTCATTTTCCTTTATTTCTTTTATTTCTTTATTTCTTTTTTCTTTTTTTAAATTTTATTAAATTTATTAGGATGATATTGGTTAATAAAATTATATAGGTTTCAAGTGTACAATTCTATAATATGTCATATGTATACTGCATTTTGTGTTCATCACTCAAACTCAAGTCTCCTTCTGTCACCACATATCTGACCCCCTTTACCTTATTATATCTCTGCCCACCCCCTTTTCTCTCTGAGCCCTGTCTGGCCTAGTTGTAGAAAGAAGACTGAGTAAATTCACAGCTTTAATCTCACCCCCATCACAGCCGCAGCTGCCTTATACTCATACCTTGTAAAGGAGACTGTGGCTGCTGCTGAGTTGGAGCCGAAGCACTTGCTAGAAGAAGATGGTTACAAAACCAACAGCCAGGGGAGTGAGAATTGAAAGCAGTGGAGAAAGGGGATAGAGGAATGCGGGCCTACTCCTGGAGTCTCGCCAAGCCCTCTGGTTCTACAAGCTCTCAGCATACTGCTGTTATATGCCAAGTTTCGACTACTGTGAAATTCATATTTATACAGCAGAACATGACTTTTTTCCCCCAAAGGGGGATTAAAATAATAAATATAAGTTTTTAAAAACCCAAAATAGTCCAACTAAGCTGGGAACTGAATCCTATGATTCAGAAACAAGTTTCCTTTTCGGACAGGATTGAAACCTTTTTGGTTTCTTGCTCCAGGAGCACAATTTTAAAGGAGCAATAGATTGAGATTCCATCTTATTCTTTTTCAGTTCTTGAATTTTTGCTGGCAGAAGTCTGAATGTTGTTATTTAGTATATGAGGCTCTTTCACACAAAAACCAAATGTCCTCCCCCTGTCTGTTGAATTTGAAACTTCTGTCACCTTCCTATCTACAGCCAAAGTATATATGGACGGACATAGGTACTACTCCACCATGACTGAGTTATCAAGGATACATACATAACTAACAAGGTTTTTGTGGGTAGAACTCGGGGGTAACAGTATTCACTGCTGCCACTTCCTCTTCCCTAAGACATGAAGATGGCCTAAAGGGTTAAATTATAAAAGAAACAAGCCTAGCATAGTTGGTGCAGAAATACCCTAAACACAGTAAAGATGCGGTGTGTTGCCTTTTCATTTAAAATAACATCCTGATTTTTCAATTTTGAACATTTTCTATTAGCTTCGTTCTATAGTAATTGAGGATTTAGCTGTCTTTCATTACTGTACTTGCCTACCCTCTTCCCCATCATACACATGTACTTGTCTCCCCTAATATAATTATGTTGCAATTTATTTTTATTAAATCTGTATTCTATGTTTATATTATTATGCCTATGTAAACAGGCACATTTTCAGCTGAGCAAGTTATATATTTTTTTGTGTTGCTTCTTACTCTTCCTGGTGTTAATAATTGCATAGTTTTCTATGTACCTTTCACTATTTCTGCCCCAAACTCTTGAACATAAGATCGTATAGTCAATAAGGAAATCTCTTAGTTGCATTTTTTTTCTTTTGCACAACTCTTTCTGAAAGCCCATCTTCCTGTTTCAGGCTTTCCAGGCCCAGTGCACCATCTACATCTTGGAACTGCTCTTTACAGATATCCTAGAAATTCATTTGCCTTTGTCCTGTGTTAAGATCCCTCTTCCATACCTCCTTCCTGATTTAGGAAAGAAGCTGAATTTTTCCTACAGTCTAGAAAAAAGCTAGATTTTTCTGATTTCAGAAAGAAGCTGGGCTTTTTCTTTTTAGAAAACTGGACTCTTTAGAAAATTTGAGATACCATCTATGGGTAGAAACAGGAGAATGATCCAACAAAACAGGTCTGGAAATAATGGTGGGAGAAAAAAGCTACTTCTTGCTTTTACCCTACAAGGTACAGTTTATTCAATAAACTAATTACATAAGTGAGGGGATAGATGATCAGGCTGTGTTTTAGATGTATTCATTCATCACATGTATATTGATACATGTTAAGCAATGTGACACAATGGGGGCAAGACAGGCAGGGGAGCTGCCCTCTTATGTCTAAACTCTATCAAAGTCTACAGACAAGCAGGCAGTTTGAATACAGCATGAAAGGCAAGTACAGGAGGCTATGGCTGTGTGTGAAGTGGGCACTTAGCTATGAAGTTAAGTGAAGGATGGACTGAAGAAACAAACATAAAAGGTCACATATCGTATAAGTCCATGTATTTGAAATGTCCAGTATAGGGAAATCCATAGACACAGAAAAAAGATTGGCAGTTGCCAGGGGATGGGGGAGGGGGAAACGATAAGTGACAATTTAATGGGTGCATGGTTTCCTTTTGGGGTGCTGAAAATATTCTGAAACTAGATAGTTATGATAGTTGCAGCATATCGTGAAAGTACTAAAAGCCACTGGATTGTACACTTTAAAATGATTAATTTTATGTTATGTACATTCCACCTAAATAGGAAAAATAGAGTAAGAGAAAGAACAGTTAGAGGATTATTAAACAGGAGTCCTGATGTGAGATACATTTTTAAAGTATTTTCTTTATTTTAAGAGCATTATATATAGTTTGTGAATAGGCGTGCATATGGAACAAGTTTCAAAAAAAAAAAAGCCAAAGTGTTTAAACTAAAATGTAAGTCTTCTTCCTTTCTCATCTCCCAATCACCTAGCTCCCTTTCCTGAGGAGAGGGGGAACATTGTTATCATCAAATTCTTCTATATTTTGAATCTATGAATAAGTGTGTGTGTGTGTGTGTATGTATGTAGTGTACACGTGTATACATATAGTGTGCATATGTATTATAATATCTATTATATATAGTCAACAATCCAGAAATAGCAACAATTAAAATAAGATCAGTAAAATAGTATTTAGTAAGAGTTTACTGTGCACAGAAGAACAGTTAAGAACTGGGAGTCTTCGAGTCCAAAGCTGAGAAGAAGCTCAGATGCATGCCCTTACAGGATGATGTATAAAGTAAAAATGAGGAAGTAGTTTTACCTTTACATTGATTGGTTATTAAAGTGAGGGTTGCCAGACAGCAGGGTGTTGGTTACAAGTGAATATCATATACCATTTTAGAAAGATGGCTTAAATTTCTTTTATGATTATCAGAGGCATTTACAAGAAATAATCTGTTGAGTTTTGCTGGTATTCTTAAAATAAGCTAGATTTAATTTTGCTTATGTGACTTAATTTTGTCTGATTGGGGGATTTTCAATTCTTATCTTCACTTTATTTTAACAGTATCACCTGAAAATCAAATTGTAGCATGCTATAAACAACTTTTGCATCTCACTTTCTTCATTTGATATACCTTAGAGGGCACTTCATATCAATATGTAGAACATTGCCTTATTCTTTTTAACAGCTTCATGGAATTCGATTATTGGAACATAATTTATTTAACCAGTTCCCTATTGATGGATAGTTAGGTAGTTAGCTTTTTTCAGCTTTCAGCTACTACAGAAAATGATATAGTGAATATTCTATATGTATATATGTCATTTTGCCCAAACGTGAGCATGTGATAAGGTCTTGAACTAAGATAGTAGCAAGCCAGAGGAAGAGGAGATGAAAAAATGTGAGCTAGAGCAAGTTTGCCATGAGGCCGAATTTATAAACTGTGGTGACTGATTGCATGCAATAGGTGAGAGAGAGGGAAAAGTTTGTATTACTGTGTATTCCCATTCCCTAGCAGAGGGCAGGTGCTTAACAAATATTTTTTGAATTCAGTCACAAGCATAGCTTAAATTTTCTAGTATAAATTATGGGTTCTAGAAAATGAGCTATTCTCACACCCATACTTGTTTTGATTTTTCATGACCTCTCCTCTTCTGCTTCCCTAGAGGACTTTGGTTTGACAGTTTACTGACAACCAGTCAACAGCATTTGCAGTCAACAACTATTGAGCAAAGCATTCTGCAACCAGGGTGTGTGTGTGTGTGTGTGTGTGTGTGTGTGTGTGTGTGTGTGTGTGTGTGTTGTATATTATGGGCAGTGCTGCAGTCAATAAATAATTGCAAATCTAATTGTGCTGTGCCAGTGTTCTTAAGTAGAGTGAACATTTTATGAATCAGAACAAATACAATATTTAGGTTTCTATTCAATATCAAGATTAATGTTATTTAACAAAATTGAAACTTATCATAGGTAGTACTTTTAATCAATTTTCAGAAATAGATTAGCCACTTCCTCTATCTCTTCATGCCAAGGAGTAATTCTGTATCTTGTCTCTCTTTAGAAACTTAAATTTGTTTCTTCTCTGAATTCTCTTAAAATCTCTTTCTTCCCTAGTTAAACTATGATTTAAAAGCACTGTAAGATTATAACTAAGCTAGTTTTTGACCCCTCCCACACAATAAGCACTCAGTATCTCAGTATATTCCTAATTTATGATGAGATTTCTCAGCATTAGTGATTGATATAATCAAGCCACCAATCCAACTGCCAAATGAAAAGCTTCAGAGACCCTTATTTCATGTTGGCATGTGATTCTTTACACTCGACAATCAGAATTAGTGCATACTATAAACTTCTTGCCTATATATGCCTAAATGTCTCTCTCTCTAAATATATATTATTGGATAATATATATATTCTGTCATCTACCTGCTTTTGGCAACAAAGTACAGTGTAAGATTTCTACTTGTGTGGTTTTCATTAACTTCACCTAGGCCTTTTGAGATTATTTGACTTAGAAATCGTGGGCCAGATTTAATCTTATGAAAAATTGTCCTCCAGCAACCTAGTAACTCTTTGTTGCCTGCTATGTAAGTAGAAATATAAGTGTGAGAGCTTTTACAGGCAGACCCTGTGGTTAAAGACATTTACTGTTACAAGAAAACTAATAAAACTAAAAAATAAAATGAATAAAGAAATAGTATTGCCTTGCCGCCTGTCATATTTTTTAGCAGATTAAACATTTGATGTGTCCAGAAGACTTTATTAACAGCTCAAACAGTTCCTCAGGAGGCATTACTAAAAACCCTAGTAAACTGACTTGGGGTCCTTCCACCTCCTTTCCTGCCCTTTTCTTCCTTCTTTCCTTTTACAGACAGTGTCAAGTTGTTCTCATGCAAATTCATAGCTCTCACAGCAGTGCATGAGAAACTGTTTTTCCACAGTCTCAAGAAAACTGCATTATTTCAGGTGCTTTCTGTGAACCTTCCTTAGCTTGATTATATCTTTCTAAAGTTTGGTCCCCAGAACTTCATCATTATTCTGGTCAAAGAAATGTTATTCTCAAACATATTTTTACTTCTACAATACATATTATTGTTTTGCATGTTTCAGTGACACTGTGTGAATTCTTTTGTGACTTATTTTCCCCTCAACATCATGTGTTTGAGATTTCTCCATTTTGCTATATGTCATTTATTGTAGTGCCTTATAGTTTTATCAGAATATATCATAATTCATTCATCCATGTCCCTGTGGATGGGAATTTGAATTGTTGCCAACTTTCTACTACTACACACAATGCTGCAGTGACTGTCCCCTAATAATGTATCTCTGCCTCTCTTTCACCGTTGATAAGGATGTATGTAGCTATAAGAGCCACTACACCCAAGAGGAGGAAATTGCTGTGTCACAGGGAAAGCAGTTTTAGGAAGGTAGTGTAGTGTAAGGAAACAGTCCAGTGTTTCTGAAACAAAAAGTCCTTGGTTTTTCTGGATGTGAATTATACAGATTTGAAGGCCATAAAATGAATTTGAAGAGGTGAATGGGGTAAAGGGTACAGTATATTAGACTAAGGCCATGGGGAAGCTTTCAGCGATTCTAAGTTGGGAATTATTTGATCAGGTTTTTATTTTTAAAGATATTCTAGTGGGTTATGTGAAGGATGAACTGGGGTTGGAATAAGGAGTGTTTCAATTAGTATAATTTGTATTGTATGTAATTGAAAGTCAAACTCAAATTGGATTCAGTAACAAGGAAATTTATTGACACATATAAGTGGAACATCTAGAGGTAGCAAAATAGGTTTGACCCTACCACCAAATGGTGCCACCAAAGATACAACTTTTTCTACCTCTGCTTTGCATGGTTTCTCTACCACATCCTGCTTGCAAGATGGCTGCCAATAGTTCCTGGGACCACTTCATTTTCCATGTATACAGTGAGAAAATAGAGACATATAGAGCATTTTTCACTCAATCAAATCAAAGTTTTGATTGTACCTGCCCACTAAACCATTCACTGGACCAAGGGAGATAGAATTATTCTGATTGGCTAATTCCGTCTAGGACCCTCCTGTGAGGTGAGGGGATGGTGTTAACTTCAACCTGGATAGCAAGGATACTACATCATTGAGCAGAGGGGATTCCCCAGAGGACAGCATCCCTAGAGCTTGGTAAGTAGGTGGAATGGAGAGATGTAGGCTTGTTAGAAACCCAACAGATATGTTCCAGAGCAGAGGAGTGAGCAAGCCTGGAGTGAGAGACATGATGGTAGAACAGTGAAGAGATAGGGGCTTTGATCATGGAAGTTGGGAGAAAGAAGAAGTGTATTTGAGAAATATATAGGAAGCAGGACTTGATGATTTATAATTATGAGGAGATAAGAGTAGTGTATTAGTTAGGCTAGGGTAAAATACCATAACAAAAAGACCCCAAGATGTAATAGCTTGAACAGTCAAAATGTATTTCTCTTTCAGGTAGTGTGTTCTAGGTTGCTGATGGTGGTAGTAGGTGGATCTGATTTATTGTACATGGATCCCAGTTCATTATACCTGGACCATCTTGAATATATATCTTACAAGATTGCTTTGATTATTTCCATTCTAACTCTCAGGAAAGGGGAAAGTGCATGAAGGTGTGAGCACAGGAGATTTAATGGACCCAATATAAGAGTGGCTCTCCTTACTTCTGTTCTCATTTCATTGGTGAGAATCTTGTCGTAAAACCATTTCTAAAGTGCAAGGGATATGTGGTGTAGGAGAACATAGATTTTGGTGGACAGCTGGCAGTCTCTGCTATAGGGGGGATGTGGTGACTTCCAAGTTTCTGGCTTGAGCAATTGATGATTGATGGTACTAGCAAATGTGTAGGAGACTACAGGAGGAGGATTTGAAGTGGAGGAGAAGGGGAGATGAAGAGTTCATATTGGGATATTTTGAGTTTGATATGCATGCGGGCCATACAGGTGGAAATATATAATTGGCAGATGACTATACAAGCCTGGTTACCATGAAGAGTGGTCCAAATTAGAGATATAGATTGCAGAGACATCCATTATTAAGTGGCTGATTCTTGGGGTAATTTTTACTTAAAAGCATTACCTGGCATTCACCCTGAAGCCCATCTGCCTCTTTTCTGCTGCCCACTCCTTCAATCATGTGACATTTTAAGGCAGTTTATCCCTAACCAGTTTGACAGTTCAGTACTTGGAAAAGCTAAATTTATTCTTCAAATCTAGAGATGTCTCCATCTCGCAGATTGTTTATAAAAATGTCAAAATAATATCAATGCTAGCATGATGGCTAGGGGATCCCATTGTTAGCATGATTCCAACTAGATAAGTGCTTTATAATCACTGCCTTTGATTGCCTGTCTTAATTCAGCTCTCCATGCTTGACAAAACAATTAAGATTTTAAACAAATTATCTACGGTTGCTCCTTATTCAAATGCTTATTTATGTAGTTGTGTGTGACTTTTTTTTTTAGAGGAACTGTCTTCTCATTCTTCTAATAAGTTGTGAGTGATGGCATTTCCTATGATCCTAGATTTGCAATTGAGTCTAAGAATTTTACATGTAGGGGATAGGACTCATGGTTCTCAAGGTTATCCTTGTCATGATTGTCATGGTTGTCTTTATTGTACCCATTATGGAAAGAATCGTGTAACTAGAAAACTCCTTCAGAAAGAGGAGAGATTGTTGCAGTTTTTTGGCTTTGGACTTAAAAAATTGTTGCCTGTTTTCCAGATATTTTCATCTATTTTGTTGCATGGATTTTTAATGTTAAAAGGGGTCTTAGAGATTATGACCTTATTCACTGTGATGACTCCTACTATAAGCATTCAAATAATCCTGTAGATTTTGCTTGAACACTTCTTGTATTGTGCAGCTCAATACTTTTCTAGGAAGATTGTTTCCTTGATGGAACAAGATTTTTGTTTTGTTTTGTTTTGTTTTGTGGAGCTAAAATCTACCTTCTTCAAATTCTACTCATTAGCTCTAGAGTAGCAGATGTCAATCCTTTTGTATTATGGTATTTGAGCCTTAAGGAAGTTACTGTCTGAACATGTATGGGAGTGTAGATATTATAGGCAACTGGCTATACATATAACTACACTTCTGGACCATTTAAGAAAATGCTGTAATGTAAATGAGAGAAAGTGAGTATCTTGGGAACATCAACCTCTTTCTAGTTTATATAAATCACTTGTAAAGTCCATACTCTAACCATTATAAATCACAGATTATTTTCCACCCAGAGTAAAACACAAGAGTCCATCAGATATTTGAAGACAGCACTAATATCCATCCTTAGTCCTTTCACTGTGAACCATTCATACACTTTTATCGCACCCATTTCTCATAAACTATGATTTCTAGATCCTCACTATCATGGTCATTCTCCGCTATACAAATGCTTGTTAATATCTTTCTTAAACTGCAACATGTTCAGAATTGCACATGATATTTCAGTTATAGTCTGTATAATGCATGGCTCATTGCTTGGTGGGAATAGTATGTTCTAAAGCACTAGAAGGCTGGGGAATAAGATGGTAGAGATAAGCATATTTCTTCCAGCTTTTAACTGTTAGATACAAAGAATTCAAACTCTGTGTGTGTATGTGTGTATGTACTCTGGCCCAAAAAGTGTTTGCTATTAGCAAGAACATATAAATCTTGGCAATCTAGGTATTTAGTAATTACTGCCAAAGGCTTTGAATTATCAAGTTCATTATAGAGAATAATAGAATTTGTGATTATTGTTCGGTTTACATTCTATTTTGAAAAAAAATAATTAGTTTCAGTTAGATCCTATATGTTGGTTATAGGTATCAGTAATTCAATATATTTAAATCTGAACAGTTGCATGAGATGGTATCCTAGTTGTGTAATGCCCTCTTATCTTTCCATACCTCCGTGAGGAATGAAGGCCACTTCAAATGCTGCTGCCACTTTACCCTGCTCTTTCACCTAGAAGTGATTTCTTCTTTATTTGAATTTTCTTAATTTTTTCTTGACATTTATTCCACCCTACATCATGTTATGGATATTTGTGTATGTGTTTAATGTCATGTAAGCGAATACAGATTTTTAAAAGGATCTAATATGTTTTATTCATGTTTGAATGCCTTAGGAAACCTAACCCAGTGCCTCAAGTCTAGTTTGTGCTCAGTAGTCATTGAATGAATGCATAAATGCGAGAAGACTAAATATTTAAAGATAAATTTAATATATTTATGTCCCATAGTAGACTTACTTAGAAGTAAAAACATGTAACAAAACAAAAGAATATAAATGATAATAAAGTACAAAAATACTTAATTACACAGGAAGAATATTATCAGAATCATCTAGTATAATGTATACAGAATCCACCTATTCCAGATTTTCTGATGTCTAGTTGGACATTTTAAATAGTGCATTAAAAATTGACTTCTGCAAACCCAGTTGTGCCTGGAGAATGAGATATTGCTCTGGTGAGAGGCACTCTTATTTTCTAAATTAATAGCATCCTCTCATCTTGAAGAAGCTAGTACAATTGTAGGCAAAAAGAAACATCCTTCTTGATCCTACTGATGATAATCTTAAAAACATCTATCATTTTTTTTTAGGTTTACTAATGTTTTAAGCCATTGTGGAATATTAGAAAAAATATATATTGGTCTCTGCCCTTAGTTCCTGTCACAGAGCTTCTAAAAGCTTTGTAGTTTCCTAAATGATAAGAGCACTGGGAGAATCTTTTATTGTAATGTTTAGTCTTTGGCCCTGGTTCCTGACACAGAGCTCCTAAGCCCCTTAGAACTTCTTGGCCGATAGGAGTGTCTTTTGTTCTAGTGAGGCAACACTCGATAGGCTCCTGGATAGCTTCAGAATGGGGACTGGTGGTTTAGTGAACACATCTATGTGCTGGGAGGGAGGTGCCCCCAGCTCCATGGGGACAGAAGTTCCTGTGCATGGGACCCTTCCAGATCTTACCCTATGTATCTATATCTTAATCTGGCTGTTTATCTGCATCCTTTATCTTATCTTTTATTATATAGTAAACAAGTAAATGTAAGTATTTCTGGTTTTATGAACTGTTCTAGCAAATTATTGAACCCAAAGAATGGTTCATGGGAACCAAAATTTATAGCAGGTTGGTCAAAAGTACAGGTGACAACCTGGGACTTGTGAATGGCATCTAAAGTGGGCCCAGTCTTATGAGACTAAGCCCTTAACTTGTGGGATCTGATGCTAACTCCAGGTAGATGGTGTCAGAACTGAACCGAACTGCAGGTCACCCAGCTGGTGTTACAGAATTGCTTGATGTGTGGAAAACCAACACGTCTGGTGTCAGAAGTATTGGCAGTGTGAGAGTAAAGGAGAAACACAGGGAGTTTTTCCTATAGCTACCTTGAATTATCTCATTTAATCTCTATAAATCTTTATAATAGTTCAGCAAAGCAGATTCTATAATTATCCATATTTCGTGAATGAGAAAACCAAATCAGAGAGGTTAAATAAATTGTCCATAGTAAGCAGTACAACCAGTACTTGATCCAGAACCCAAAGTCTTAAACTTGATGTTCTCTGTGTTCTCATTATCAAATGGATCTACAAATACTCACCTAGTTCTTAATATGTAAAAGGTGATTTTAGGCATTGCCATCAAAATAAAGATATAGAGCAAGAAATATCAAACAATACTCCCGTTCCTTGAAAGTTTTCAAGAAGGTCCACAGGTTTATTTAATGTACTACTAGTATTATCCACACTAGATGCCAATTGAGTAACAATGTTCTACAGGAATGAATTGAAAGGAAGGATTTGGGGCTGGCCAGGAAGACTTTAATGGAGGAAGCCAGATGTTAGCTAACTCTTGAAAGAAAAGTAAAATTTATGTCAGGAGAAATATGGAGGACATTTCAGAAAGGAGCAGAAGTCAAAGAGGGAACATGACATGAGCCAAGCAGGATGGGAGAAGATCAAGGCATGGCCAGGGGATCTCATTGCACATTGCCAAATTATTTTATCAGACTTTCATCTTACAAAATAATGATTTAATCATGAATGTCAGTTCATGAAATGATTCTACATAAAACAGTTTTTACAACTGAAGATGCAAGCTTTCTTGTAGAAACATTTTATTAGGGGAAAGCACATTTGTTTAGGTTTTCAAAAATGAAAAATGCTCCAAATTGGAAAGGAAGAAAATTCATTATAATCATCCATACTTTCTATTGTTGTTTCATAGTAGTTGTATACATTTTTAATCAGTTTTGAGTATAAAGGATGAGAAAAAATTTGAAAGCCCCTTTCCAGCAAAAGGCAATCATGTTCTATGAGCATAGAGGAAATATATACACGATTGGACAATTGAAAGGACTCGCAAGACTCAGATAAGGCTTTAAGAAATGGAAAGGATACAGCAGGAGGAAGTAAAGACAATTAGGGCTGTTCCTTTCAGGTGCAGCTCCCAATAGCCCTTTCTGAGTTGCACAGGATGAACCTTTTGATATAAACCAATAAGATATGTGTGAGATACCTTGTCCTCCTCAAGAGGGCTGAGGCACACATTTACTCAAAGAACTTTTATGCTCTTCTACTGGTCACATAGCTAAAACCAGACTGTGTGACTGTGTAAAAAGTATGAAGAACTGCATAGGGATGATAATTTGGGAGAGTGATTACTTTTTTGGGGATGAGAATGTGACAGCTGGGCAGTATGGCCTTTGTATGGATAATGTTTTATTCTACTGCTCTGGTGGCTAGTACTCGACCATTATATAATTCTCAGTTGTTTGGTATGCCTACAATATTTCATAATAAAATGGGCTGAGTGTAAAACTTTTCCTCACATCATATAAAAATAAGCTTTCAAGTTAAGAATCACCTTCACATTGTCAATTGCAGGAGCCTAAGTAACCTCTTCATGGTTATGAAACTCACGTGACACAGTATATTTATCTCAATATGCCCACAAGTCTACCTTTCTGAAGAGCTTAGGTCCAGAATGTTGATTTACCAGTTGTAAAGAAGTGAAAAGAACTTAGGTTGCTATGATCTTAATTGTAACATTTACTATCATAAATACTCTCTTCTTATTACTGTATGGTTCGAACAAAAATAGAGCCTTTCCTAGAGGCCTAAAGAGAAGAAAGACAAGTGTACTACTCCACCTTTTCTCCCCTCACAAAAGTATGCTGGAGAATAGACCTCTTTTCTATATTAGTGATTCTCAACTGGGGTCGATTTTGTTCCCCAGGTGACATTTGGCAATATCTGGAGATATTCTGCATTGTTACAGCTGGGGAAGTGGGATGAGTATCTAGTGAGTAGAGACCAGGATGCCGCTAAAACTATAGTGCACAGGACAGCCTCACTACAAAAATTATCCAGCTCAAAATGTCAATCAATAATGCCGAGGTGGAAAAACTCTTATTTAAGCTAAAGTTTTTAAATTATTTAAACATTTTCCTGGTTAGTAAAGTAATGCCTAGTCATTGTAGAAAATCTGGAAAATACAAAAATCACAAAAAAGGAATAAATTGCCCATAATCCCATCCCTCAGAAATAACCATTATTAAACATTTTATTGTGGTAACTCTCAGATCTGGCTGTATTTATGGTGCTTTGAAAAAACATGGGGCTCCAATCCCAGGTATTTTGATTCTAGCCCTTTCTCCACATGTATATACCCATATATAGACTACTTTTAATCCCTTAATAATATTTTCTGAGCATTTTCTTATGCCAGGGGCTGGTAAATTACATCCACAGGCCAAATCTAATCTGCCACCTATTTCGTATAGCCTGCCAAGTAAGAATGGGTTTTACATTTTTAAATGGTTGAAAAAAATCAAAAGAATATTTTTGACACATGTAAATTATATGATATTCAGATTATGGTGTCCTTAAATAAATATTTATTGGAATACAGCCATGCACTTTGGTTTATGTATTGTCTACGGCTGCTTTCATGTTACCATGGAGGAGTTAAATAGTTGTGACAGAGACCTTAGGGCCCTGAAAAGCCTAAAATATTTACTCTAATTCTATACAGAAAAAAGTTTGCCACCCTCTATCCTATGCCATTAGTTGCTTCTATTGTTCTTTTCTGAATTTACACTATTGTATTCCCTCTTGTAGATCAGTTAAGCTATTTTTAATTTTTGGCTATTATAAATGATTCTTTGAAAGTATTTTAATTGATTCACCCATGCATGTGTACACTATTATTTCTGTAAGAAAGTTTCCTGGAGGAAATCATTTTTTAAAGGCATTTGTCCATACAGCCAAATCGGTATCCCGAAAGTTAATATCAACTTCTGCTCCAAATCAGAAATGTGTATGAAGGCCTGTTTTTACACTCCCTTGTTCTCTATGGGAGCTTTGCATTTTTGTCTCTGCCAACCTGACAAGTTGTTTTAACCTGCATCCCTTTGTTGGCTAATGAAGTCAGAACATTTTTCCACGTGCTTATTGGCCATTTGTATTTATTTTGTAGACACCCTCTTTTTATCTTTTGCTCATTCTCTATTCTGGCTTTTATTATTTTTTCCCTGTCTTATAAGGTTTTTTTATTTGTTTGTTTCTAAATTAAAGATAATAACAAATTTTCTGATATGTAAGTTGCTAATGTTCCCCCTAATATATATTTCTTTTAAGTTTTTAGTATGTGAAAATTTAAAAATGTAACACTTTAAAAATATTTCCTACTTTTGGTGTCCTTATTTTTTGTATGCTCATTGTGGGTGAAGGTAAACTGATTAAACATGTGATTAAGGCAAAAGAGCACTGAAGGCCCATAGGATGGCATACAGATGGAAAGGCATGAGTCACGTTTGGAAAAGGGAAGAATTAAGGTAAATTGGGGCAGAGGGGAAGGTGAAAGAGGACACTGTGAGGGATGGAGGAACCAAATTATGGTAGTCCACCCTTATCTGCACTTTTGGTTACCATGGTCAACCGTGGTCCAAAAATATTAAATGGAAAATTCCAGAAATAAACAATGGATAAGTTTTAAATTGCACACCATTCTGAGTAGTGTGATGAAATCTGAGAGTCCCACTCCATTGTGCCACCTTTGGTTTGGTTTATTGATGCTTGCCTGTATCTGATCACTGATGGGGTGCCATCTTGTATATGGTATAGTTACACATAATTAAATCGTTTAAGGTTTTAGTTCTAAAATTGTGGGGTTGACTTTACTGGGAGGTTTTCAAGTTTTTATGGAGTGGCACAAAGTTAAATTCAAAGAAGAACACTTTCCAGTGGCACTGGAAGGGTTGCTAGAGACAGGGAGGCCCTCGCCCTTTCTTCTCCACTGGATCATTCCTCTCAGCCTATAAATGTACCCCAAAATGTTTTCTTCAAGTCATTCCCATTTTTTCCTTCCTTTTCTCAGTCAGCTTTCTTCACATCACAGTTTACACTCCCTGACTCAGGCTCACAGCAGAGATAGGGCTGGGTAAAGCTGCCATTGTTTATATCGAGGGCTTTGGTAAAACAGAGCTAGTTGAGGGGCTGTCAGGTGGCAGTTAGGGATGAATTGCCAAGAGAATAGCCCAATCTAACAACTAAAATTCAGAATAGTCAGGAAAAATCCTTGGCAACAATCTGAATTATAATTGGTACATAAACCAAGGATTAGAAAAGGGGCAATCCACAACAATTTCCTGGTGTGGTTACTCCTTTTGAGGTTTTCAGGCTTGCCAGATGGAGATGGTCACTTAACTTTATGGTATGGTGCCACTGCCTTTGGTTTTGAAAAATCTGACTTGCACCCATCATACCACTGAACGTTAAGTTCTACCTTATACCTGTCAGATCCAAGGGACATTTTTCAGTCCTTGTATTATCTCCAAATCTTCAATTACATCTGACACTCTTGACTACCCATTTATTCTGGAAATATTTATCTTGGCTTCAGTTATACCCCCTTTTCCCAAGCTCATCTTTTCCCTACTTTTCTCATGATTCCACCCATTTTAGCTGTAGCATAAAAGGGATGGAATTTAAGCAGGCCGTATTTTATTCAGGATTCCTCATAACATTAAAAAACCTTTCAAAACTGAATTTAATAATCTCCAAATTATTACTAGGCTCCTATTATGTGTACAGCACTGTAAAGAAATATGCAACTTCTTTTAAATTTAATTTTATTGTTAGTTTCGAGTATACAGTACATTGGTTAGATATTTATATAGTTTACAAAACAGTCTCCCTGATTGCTCTTTCTCTCCCTAGCCCTCCACCTAGCCATTACATTAATGCTGACTGCATTCCCTATGCCATGCTCCCCATCCCTGTGACCATCTATCAGGTACTAATTTGTACTTCTTTAACCCTTTGCCCCAACCCTCTCCCCTGTGGCCGTCACCAGATTGTCTTCTATATTTGTGAGTCTGTTTTTGATTTTGTTCCTTTTTGCTCCTTAGATACCACACATAAGTGAAATCATATGGTAGGAAATATATAACTTTTACTGTGCCGTATTTTACTCCTTAAGTATTGTGTGTGTGTGCACATAGTAAAACACATTTATGTCCTCTGCCTCTTTCACATTAGGTTTAACTCCTACTTATCTTTCAAACCCTTATATGACCCTTCTCACTTTTCATGGACTTTGGAGTTGGAATGGACCTTAGAAATCATTTAGATTTAACTCAACTTCACATGAGAGTTCTTTTTGCAATTATCCTAATAAGTGATCTTCCAGACTGATTGAACCTTATTCTTTCCAAGACAGCTAGCTCAATGTTTGGGCAATCCTAAATGTTAAGCTTGATTCACTGTAACTTCAATGGACTCTTGTTTTGACCTTTAAAAAATACAGAATACTTTTATTGTTTATTCTAGGTGACAACTTTTCCAGAAATTGAAGATAGCTATTATAGTCTTCAAAATTCATTCCCACCCCCCAAGTTAAACATCTCAATTTTCTCAAATTCCCTAACAGGCCAGAACTTCCAGACTTCCAACTATCCTGGATACTTTCCAGTCAGCCAATATCCTGTATAAACTGTCTGGAATACTCCAGTTGTTGTCTGACTATACAAGAGTACACTGTGGCTTTATCCCTTTTCTTGATTTCATACTCTATTAGCTTTATGAGCAGTCATATCACCTCTCTGCCACTTATCAACTTATTGCCTCTAGCTCTAAATGCATCCTTCCTTGCCCTGCTTTTAAAAATAAATAATGTATTTTATTTTTAGAGCAGTTCTAAGTTTATGGAAGATCTGAGCAGATGGTACAGAAAGTTTTTATATATTCCCTCCCCCCAGATATTATTACTATTTTGTATTAGTGTGGTACATTTGTTACAATTGATGATCCAGTATTGATATACTAGTAACTGAAGTTCATAGTTTGCATTAGGTTCACTCTTTGTGTTGTGCATTCTGTAAGTTTTGACAAATGCATAATGTCATGTAACCACCATTTCAGTATCATATAGAATAGTTCACAGCCCTAAAAATGCCTTGTGTGCCACCTATTCATCCCTTCTCCCCTTCCTGCTTCAACCCTAAGAAACTACTGATCTTTTTATTGTCTCTATAGTTTTGGTTTTTCCAGAAAGTCATATAGGTGGAATTATACAATACATAGACTTTTCAGACTGGCTTCTTTCACTTAGTGGCATGCATTAAAGTTCCTACATGTCTTTTCATTGTATGATATTCAGATATAGCTCATTTCTTTTTTTATCACTGAATTTCATTCCACTGTATGGATATATCACAGTATGTTTATCCATTCACCTACTGAAGGACATCTTGGTGGTTTTCAAGTTTTGTCAGTTATGAATGAAGCTGCTATAAATATACATGTTCAGGTTTTTGTGTGGACATAATTTTTCAAGTCATTTGGGTAAATATCAATGAGTATTTGTTAGAGCATATGGTAAGACTATGTTTACCTTTGTAAGAAACTGCCAAACTGTCTTCCAAAGCAACTGTACCATTTTGCCTTCCCACCAATGGTGAATGAGAATTGCTATTGATGAACATGCTTGTCAGTATTTGGTATTGTCAGTGTTTTGGATTTTAGCCATTCTAATGTATGTGTAGTGGAACCTCATTGTTTCAATTTGCAGTTCTCTAATGACATGATGTAAGCATCCTTTCACATGCTTATTTTCCACTCATACATCTTTTTGGTTAGGTTTTTGTTCAGTTTTTTTTTTTTTGCACACTTTTTAATTGGATTGTGGTTTTTTTTTTTACTATTAAGTCCTAAGAGTTCTTTCTATATTTTAGATACATGTTCTTATCAGATATATGTTTTTTAAATATTTTCTTCCAGTCCATAGCTTGTCTTTTCATTCTCTTAACAATATCTTTTGCAGAGCAGAAGTTTTTAATTTTAATGAAGTCTAACTTATTATTTTTTTTTTCATGTATTGTGTTTTTGATGTTATAGCTAACGACTCATTGCCAAACCCAACATAATTTGGATTTTATCCTGTTATCTTATAGAAGTTTTAGAGTTTTATAAGCCTACTTGAGGCAAGGACCTTATCAGTCTTGTTAAATGCTACATCCCCATAATAAATGTTTGACAATTGTACAATGAATGAATGACAAATATCTAAAGGTTAAAAAAAACTCTTCAGAGAAAAATATATCAAGGCATAGCAACTTTAGAATATAAGATGGTATTTATAAATTCTAAAGATACAGGTACTCTTAGAATTCTAAGGGCAGTTTGATATATCTACATTTCTTAAGATATGAAAATGTAACAGAAGTGAAATTCTAGTTTCTCTAGGTTACCTTTCACATTCTTGTTTTAACTTAAAATTAACTTTTTTGCACAAAGTGGTCATGATGCATTGTAATTACAAGCCTTAAGAAGAACATATCACTGCATCTTTAGAAAACATATAGCAAGGTTTTCTCTAGGTGGTGAAATTATAGATTTTTTGTTTTTTTTCTTTGAGATTTTTGGCATTGAGCATGAATTATTTTTGTAATTGGAAAAAGGCAATAAATGTTATGCTTTAAAGGGAAAAAAAGAAATATAGTTCAGGAAGGAGCAACAAGGATGATTTCTGATGTGAATACATTTCATCCCAAATAGTCTTCCAGCCCGAGCAGCATAATTGGGAAGAAAAGACCAGGTGTTTGCCTTTCAGTTGCTCAATTCAACTCAGGCAGTTGGTTTTTTTGTTGTTGTTTTTAATTTTTTTCTCCCAAATGCTGAGACTGGTGTTCTCAAACCTCAAAAAATACATTCATGTAGGTGAGTCATGCCAGCCTAAATCTAGCTGGACAAGCAAGAAATCTAAGTGCATTAAAAAAGAAATAGGGGTGGCTCCATAGTGTAGTGGCTAGCACGTCTGTTTTATATGCAGAAGGTCCTGGGTTTGTGCCCAGGTGGAGCCATGGACCACCATATCCCGGATGCATACCCCAGGTGCACCAGGCCACAGGCCACACGAGTGCGTGGTTGGAGACGCCCCTCCTTCAGAGATCTGGTTCTTAAAGGGAGACAGCAACATCTGTAGGTCGCGGGGCGGGGGGGGGGGGGGGGGGTGGAAGTGGTGGCTGGCGGGGCGCGGCGGGGCGGGGCGGGGCGGGGCGGGGGGGGGCGAGGGGGGGTGGATTAAAGAGTGAAAAAAACCTTCACTTTTGAATATATACATAAGAACGATGTTTTCTAAACTGGCAGAATCAAGTTTGAAACTTGAGTTACAAAAACAGATTCCTGGGTCCCATCACTGAATTCTGATCAAAATCCCCAAGATCAGTCCAGTTTGGAAACATGAGCTAAGTTATGTTAAGCTTGCCCTAGTTCCATCAATCTCAGGAACCTTGAGAAAATGACTTTTTAAAAAGAGAGCCTTAATTTTTCTCCAAATGAAGCACTCTATCATCACACCAGAGCCCCATTCTTATAGTCAAATGGCATTAGTACAGCCAATGCCAAAAGGAAAATAGATACTAAAATAAAGCCTCTGAACTTATCACACCAGAGAACTCATCAAATGAGTGAGGATTTTATGCATTTTATTTTTATCTCAATCCTTTAAAGCAGTTGTTTGACTATTTGGTTATATTGGTTATATTTTTTGTGTGCATGTATAGCATTTTGGATTCTCCAAGTCAATATTATTTTCTCAATAGCCACAGTGATACTATCTTCTCAAACATCTGCTGACAAAGACAGTGCATTAAAAGACTCACTGGTTCATCTGTTACTAGAGTTGCTCAGGAAAAGGAAAGGGTTGGGCTTTGCCCATTTCTCCTTGCTGCCATTATATATTCTTTGAAACCCATGTGTTTGCATGTGCCCTGAAAGAAAACTAATGAATTCTATTTCCTCCAGTGATGGCAATTCGAGTTAAGCACAGGCAGCAGTGATGCAATTGGTATTTGATTCATCATGCCCACAGTTCTGCACCTGTGTCACTGCCAGCAGGAGCAAGGCAGTGTAAAACACTTTGCTTATCCACATCCCCAGGGATGGAAGAGAGCACACACCAAGAAAAACAAACTCATAATGCAAATTATTCATACTAACAATCAATACATACAGTTCATACAAGCCATTTCCTAATATGTATCTTATTATAATGTTAAACAATATCATATAAATATCTATAGCTTATCTGCTCATCAGAAGGATAAAATCTTTCAGGGATGTAGAGCTTTTTTTGTGACCATCAACAAGGCATCTGGTTGCTCATAGGCCAGAGCAGACAGTATTATAACTGCTCTGGGTGCCTATCAGTATTTAACCAGAGGTTCTGGTACTATCTGTTCCATTGATCTGTTCCATTTTCTTTTGGATGGTATTCAAGAGGGCTCTTCTTCCTTATTATTTTGAGCCTACCACATCTAGTGCAGCCAATCTCCTCTCCCAGCCACATCTCTCAGTGAGAATCCTGAGGGAAGAATTCTCAGGAATGCTGGGTTTCATTTGCTCCACATGCCAGTTAGTTCTGTTGACATCTCACCCACCTAGTGAACCAAAACGCTTGAGCCCCTCACAGAGCCAGAAACTACTGTGCCTGCCAGCATGGCTGGGCACCCTTTCCTACACTCTATTCACTCTCCCTAGAATGCAATCATAGCAGTTCAGCTGGGAGACAAAAACCTACTTGAGAGTTTAAGTTAACCAAAAATATAAAAGGAACTGTGTAATTCCAGTCAGGAGACAGAAACCAAGCCAGTAATTTGAACAGGTAAAATTCAAAATAAAGAATTCTTAACCAGTAAGACTACCAATGAGGTAAAAGAAAACTCTAACAAATATAGCAATAGCAAATGTAGGGAGCAGCCACTCCTTCTGATACTGACGGAGATTATCCATGGAAGGAACAAACTTGGCAGATCCACCAACTCCCATCTAAGACTGAGATTTTGATCCCATTGAAGAGAGTTTGACTGTAGCCCACCAAGTGGTAGAGATCACTGGGATGCCTCAGGCAGAGCTGGTTCACAGCCAGTGTTCCATGATGATGAGTAGAAGCCATCCACCTCGGTATTGGAGAAACTCCACAGATGATGAATACCATTAGGTCTCTCGTATACTAGTAGCAGCATATCATGAGAGCAAAAGGTAAAGCACCCTGAAACCAGCAAGAGAGGCCCTTCCTTTGCTATTTCTTATACTAACTTTATAGCACCCCTATATTGACAAGGCTTAACCCATATCCTGTTTGCCCTGAGAATACTCGCTGGCAGCGCTTGTGGCTGCAGCATTTACCCTGAAATAACTCATGTGTTATGGTCCTAACCTTCCCCCAAAGTTTGCCATGAAATATCTCACTTTTATTATTATCTTCACATAGCTCTAGAATATCGATAATCTTTGGAAACAAATGACATCATCCTATTTATAACATTCTGTTTTTAGTAGTGGTATTTCCATTTGCAAAATATAGTGGTTCTCAATTGCTGAAAATGTAAAATGCTAGAAAACATAGCATTCCTATGTGTGGTGTTAACATTGTTCTCCAACAGTTGTTAGCCAAAGATTCATTTATTCATTTGATGAATCTGATTTACATATACATTTCTGTTACATTAGGATTAGAGACAAGTTCTGTTTAGAAAAAAATTGTTTATAACAGTTTTTATAGTTTATTTTCACATTGAAAACCAGTCAGATTTGCTTCAGCCTCAAAGAACACATTTCTGTAAAATTAAATTAACGTTGGCAGCGAGAGGCACTTTTTTCTAAATGGGAAATGGGTTAACATGGCAAAATGAATGTTTACAGGATCAGACTCCAGTATCAAAAAGCAGGCATCCCCCTCACCACTCTTATTCAACATCATATAGGAAGTCCTAACTAATAGAAAAAAAAGAGGGAAAAACATACACATATTGGAAAGGAAGATAGCAAACTGTTTTTGTGCTCATATGACATGACTGCCTATGTAGAAAATTCCAAAGAATAGACACATACACACACAAAAAAATCTGGAAATAAGCAATTTTAGAAAGGTATAGGTTAATATATAAAGTTAATATTCAAAAGTCAATTGCTTTCTATACATTGACAATGAACAATTGGAACTTGAAATTAAAAACACATCATTTATGTTAATACCAAAAAATAAAATAAAATACTTAGGTATAAATCTGACAAAATGTGTACAGTATGTATATGAGGAGAACTACAAAACTCTGATAAAAGAAGTTAAAGTAGATCTAAATAGATATTCCATGTTTATGGATAGAAAAACTTGATATTGCTAATATAACAGTTCTCAACTTGATTTATAGATTCAATGCAATCTCTATCAAAATTGAGATAAATAAATTTGTGGATGTTGACAAACTGATTCAAAGTTTATGTGAAAAGGCAAAAGACCTAGAATAGCCAACACAGCCTTGAAGGAAAAGGACAAAGTTAAAGGACTGACACTACCAGATTTGAATACTTACTATAAACCTACAGTAATCAAGATAGTGTGGTATTGGCAAAAAATAGACAAGTAGACTCAATGGGTCAGAATAGGGAGCCCAGAAATAGACCACACAAGTATAGTCAACTAATCTTTAACAAAGGAGCAAATGCAATTCAATAGAGAAAGAATAATCTTTCCAACAAAAGGTGCTAGAACTATTGGACATCTACATGCAAAAAAAAAAAATCTAGACACAAATCTTACACCTATAGAGGCTTTTTAGTCTGTTTAAATATCTGGTAAGCCTAGTACTTCCACATAGCTTTTCCATTTTAGAGTAGATATCGCTCTGATCCCTAGCAACTCTATTTCAGTTTTTTTTTTCATTTAGTGTGCACTTTGTCTTTCTGAGAATGATTTTAGTTCAGCCTTAGATTCTTTGTTATCCTCTTCTCTCTTCTGCAGTTTTTCTGAATTACCTTGTCTTTCTGCAAATGCTTGACAAGGGAGCTTGGAAGATGGTACTATAGGAAATTGTTTATTTTTCTACTTACAGGTAATTTGATTTATTTTTTGTATTTTTTGTTTTCTAGTTATTATGAGAGCTTGGGACTTCCGGTTTTTTATTTTTTCTTCTTGATCTATATAGTTTTTTTTGGTGGATACCCCAAAATTATTTAGGTTGTTATTATTTCCTTACTGTATTGCTATTCTTTTGAAGTAGAAACTTCAGCTCACATCAGAAATACTATTAATAGAAGAGCTCCTTCCAATATTGAAAAATACTTTAACTTTTTCTAGCCCTGGTCAGAGTAGTTCCTGGTAGGAAGATAGATGAGTAGAAAATAGAGAGCTAAGGCCAATACAAAGGCTATTACAGTTTCCCAGAAATGCATTAATTTGTCAAAAATGAGTAATAGTAGTATGTTTTTCCTATAATGGGATTAACATTTTCTAACAGGTGTTTTAATACCATTTTTTATATACTTTCAAAGGGCTTTAATATCAATTGATATATTTACTTATGATTTAGGTTCTAGTTCTTATAGTGTTTCTGGCTCTCGGTGAAAAGACAAAGTATGTAGTTCAGGCAATATTGTTCTATTCTTAGAGGCTTGCTTGCAGCCTCTGTAAACACTGGCCAGAAGTGATTTACTCTGCCTTATTACTACTATGTCTTTAGCTTGTATTTGTAAGTGAGGAAAGTAATTGCTCAAACTATACAATGTCTGAGGGAAAGTGACTTCATATTACCAGTTGTCCTTGGGACTTTGAAAATAATAGAAGGCATTGACATCCCAGTCCCTTCACTGTCATTAAAAATAGTATTTTTTTTGGTGACATTACTCTGATTATTTTTGCTTATTGGAATATCATTAAGTAGACTAATTGCCTTCCTACAGGATTAGTGTTATATCCTTGATGTGATTTACTTGTAATTTTTAAAAAATCTTATCAATTTATTTAATAAAAGGTGAAAGTTTTTTTAGTTAGAAGAAAAACCAGAGTATCTATCATCTTAACCATTTTTAAGTAAATAGTTCAGTAGTGTTAAGTATATTCACACTGTTGTGAAAGAGATCTCCAGAACTTTTTCATCTTTCAAATTTGAAACTCTATACCCATTAAACAACAATTTCCTCTTTCTCCCTCTTCCTTAGCTCCTGGTAACCACCATTCTACTTTATATTTCTATGACTTTGACTGTTCTATTACCTGGATGCATCACAGTTTATTTATCCATTTGCCTACTGAAAGACATCTTGGCTGCTTCCAAATTTTGTCAGTTATGAATAAAATTGCTATAAACATCCATGTGCAGGTTTTTTTTGTGTGTGTGAATATGAGTTTTCAACTCCTTTGGGTAAACACCAAGGAGTACAACTGCTACTTTGTATGGTTACAGTATATTTAGTTTTGTAAAAAACTGCCAAACAGTCTTCTAAAGTGGCTGTACCATTTTGCATTCCCACCAGCAGTGACAGTTCCTGTTGATTCACATTCTCATCGGCATTTAGTGTTTTCGGTGTTCTGGATTTTGGCCATTCTAATAGGTGTGTGGTGGTACCTCATTGTTTGAATTTGCATTTCTCTGATGACATATGATATGGAGCATCTTTCCATATGCTTAGTTGCCACTACATAGCTTCTTCGGTGATGTGTCGGTCAAAGTCTTTAATCTATATTTTAATTGAGTCGTTTGTTTTGTTGAATCTTCAAAGCTCTTTATATATTTTCAATAAAAGTCCTTTATCAGATGCATCTTTTACAATATTTTCTCCCAGTCTGTGGCTTGTCTTTTTAGTCTATTGACATTGATTTTTGCACAGCAGAAGTTTTTAATTTTAATGAAGTCCTGCTTATCAATGATTTCTTTCATGGATCATTTTTGGTATTATATTTAAATCCTAAACCCAAGGTCATCTGGGTTTTCTATGTTATAGGAGTTTTGTAGTTTTGCATTTTACACATAAGTGTATGACCTGTTTTGAGTTAATTTTTGTGAAGGTTGTAAGGGCTCTGTCTGAATTTTTTTTTGTTGACATGCGGGTGTCTAATTGTTCCCGCACCATGTTGAAGAGACTATCTTTGCTGTATTGTATTGCCTTGGCTTTTTTGTCAAAGATCAGTTGCCTGTATTTATGGGGATCCATTTCTGTGGTCTCTATTCTGTTTCATCTATCTGTCTATTCTTTTGCCAATACCATATTGTCTTGGTTACTGTTTTTATTGTCTTTTAAAACAAAGTTTATTGGGGTAACATTGGTTAATACAATTATATGATTTTCAGGTGTGCATTATAATTTGACATCTATATATTCTATTGTGTGATTACCACCCAGAGTCCAGCTTCTTCCAGCTACCATATATTTGATTCCCTTTATCCATCACGCTATTGTAAGTCTTAAAGTTGAGTAATGTTTCTCCTCTAAGTTTGTTGTTGTTCTTCTTCAATCTTGTGTTGGCTATTCTGGGTACTTTGCCTCTCTGTTTAAACTTTAGAATTAGTTTTTATTTTCTATAAAACAACTTGCTTGGATTTTGATTGGCGTTGCACTGAATCTATTAATCAACTTGGGAAGAACTGATATCTTGACATATATTGATTTTTCCTATTCACGAATGTGAAATATCTCTCCACTTATTTAGTTCTACTTTGATTTTGTCCATCAGAGTTTTGTAGTTTTCCTCATATAGACCTTGTACAGATTCCGTTAGATTTATACTTAAGTGTTTCATTTTTGGGGTCCAAATATAAACAATATTGTATTTTTTATTTCAAACTTTACTTGTTCATTGTTGGTATAGAGGAAAGCAATTTAATTTTGTATATTAACCGTGTATCCTTCAACCTTGCTATAATCATTTATTGGTTCCAGGAGTTTTTTTGATCCTTTCAAATTTTCTGCATAGACACTCATGTCATCTGGGAGCAATGACAGGGTGTTTTATGTCCTCTTTCCAATTTTATACCTTTTCTTTTTTTTCTTTTCTTTTCTTATTGCACTAGCTAGGACATCCAGTATACTGTTGAAAAGGAGTGATGAAAGGGTACATCCTTGCTTTGTACGTGATCTTAGTGAGAAAGCTTTAAGTTTCTCACCATTAAGTATGATGTTAGCTTTAGCCATTTTGTAGATGGTCTTTATCAATTAGAGAAAGTTTATCTCTATTTCTAATTTACTAAGATTTTTAAATTATGAATCAGTGTTGGATTTTGTCAAATACTTTTTATACATCTATTGATATGATCATACGATTTTTCTTTCTTAGTATGCTAATGTGATGAATTACATTGATTGATATTCAAATACTTTTAAAAAATCAAACATGTATCTTAGTGTGTTCAAGTTTAAAGAGAAAATATATACTTTTCCCTTTCTATTATTTCTAAGGAGAAACCCAAAATAATGAAATATATCCTGAAGCTGCTGAGAGACGTAAGCTACTTTTCCCTGGACATATTCCACTTATACCCCTGTTAAAAAGCTAATAGGTATTACCAGTTAGGATAATTGTAGCACTTTATCATATTGGCAGATGCTCAGTAATCATTTTTGTCCCCATTAGGCAATAACAGATACAAAGTAAAAGGATGCCTGTTGGTGTCCTTACAACTGTGTCTGAATTGGAAGGCACCAGCACTCATCATTCCAGACAGTGGGTGAACCAGAGGAATTCTGACATTTTTCATGATGATAGCTGCATATAAATACTTGGATCATCCTGAAGACTCCTACTGCCCAGCCTGGTGATACTCTTTAGGTAATTCCTTCTGCTGCTTTATTTGTAAGCTCCAGATTATCTATAAAGCTATGATACAAGAATTAAAATTCAAGAATCACAAGATCCTCCAGTATTATTTCTGCAGTTGTGAGACAAGACACAAGAAGTATTTTAAACTTAGGAATTTATTATTTCAGCTTTAGTACATGTAGATGTACAATATGCTAAGTGGATTTTTGAGGCCAATAGTTAATTATCCAATGATCTGGTTATAAAAATTCCATTCATGAGGAAATGTTAAGCCTTTTTACCATTGTGAGAGTTGGTTTGTTTTTCAACTTTATATAGATTTGTATACCCATATACTGGAAGTGATAAAAAAAGGAATTAGTCCATTTAATTTTTGTTAGATTTTACTGTATGGAATGTAATTATAAAAAAAGAAGATTAAAAATTAAAAATATTCTCTATTTCAGACATTCAAATAACTTTATTGTTCAAACATTACACCTTGGGAGAAGGCACTTATTAGATGAATGCTATCATTGCTCAAACATTTTTGAAAATCATTTTCTATAATTTCCTTGAGTTTGATAAGCTAATTTATGTGTCATGCAAAAAACTAGTAAAAGGATATACTGATTTATCAAACTCAAGAGCAATTTTCCAATGTTAGAAGCTACAACCAAGTCACTTGAAACAATTTTGAATTTTAAGGATTGTAAATATAAGTTGAAAGTAGTAAAACCAAATTAGTTAGAAGTCTTCATTTTGAAGTAGTTTCTGGAGATGTCTATTTAAATAAGTGAAAAGTTTGAATTGTTACCATAAACAAAATGACAATCGTGAATACTAATGTATTCTGGACACAGGACAAAAACAGCAGTTTAATATATGTCTTAATTTAATGAAGAATCAGCTTTTATCTTGGTTAATATGTAATTGCCATGTGTTAATATATACTCAGAGGTTTTCTGGAATCAATTAATTTTAAGAAGTTAAGAATTCACTTATAGTCTTGTTGATATTATAAATTTGCTTAGTAAGACTTTCTTTAGTAATCAGTACCAGGTAATACTTCAGCTCAGCCTCTGCCCAAATGATTAAAAATATGGAATGTAGGCTGGATGATACAAATTGTTCTGGTTATATATTCTTGTCTTGCTTTGAAGATTCTCCCACATATTTATTTTTTACTCTGTACCTAATGTGTATGTGTGTGTGTGTGTATGAAACAATATGAGCATATAACTCTCTATATAGTTATAAGTAACTATATTTATAGAGATGATTATATATAATATACATTATACATATTATAACATTATACATATAGTTATAATATACACATAGGTATATGCCATATATATATAGGTATAGGTTACATACACACGCTCACACATCATATACTTCTCTGTCCTCTCTCTAGTTCTGGGCATGTGCAGAAGTTACAAAATAGTCGTTTTAAGTCCAGGTTTGCTTTGTTTGTTCTACGAATGTTGCCTTACACAGTATTTTTAAGTTTGACTTATTTAAAAATCAGATTTTAAAATCTAGCTTTCTGGCTTGTCTTGACCAGTCAAAAGGTCTGGCAATAATGTCCTCCTAACAATAACAAGCCAGGTAGAACTGAGGAGAGGCTGCTGCTATGGCATGGGCCTTGTGCCCTGCCATTCACTATGGTCCCCGCAACTTCTTATACCTTCCTGACACACGGGCCTAGGGTCAGTTGTCATTTTCATCTAATATTGGTTCTGAGTTTGAAATCCTTGATATAAATTCTATCAAGAATTTTGATTTTAACCTTAAGGTCAATGGAGAGGATTTTAAGCAAGGGAATAACATGGCATGGCGTCATGGAAATTTTACTGGCTTATACTGAGGAGATTATTCAGCTCCCGTGAAGATAAATATTTTTTTTTTGCACACGGTTGCTTCTTTTGAGCTAGATGTAATGATTGTTTGCTGTCTGGCATGTTTGTGATTCCCCACCACTCCCACCTTCAACTTTTGTCCAAAAGAGGACTCACAATGCTCTTAACCAGCCTGTTCTGAGTATTTGTCTATTGTGTGTGATTTTCCTGTCTCCTGAGGATGTACTGCATTGTGGGGAGCTGTGATGTTGGAATCCTATGGCTGAGTAAACACCAGTGCTTAGTTTAGGGAGCCCCTTGGATTGCCAACAAGTATAAACTGAGAGCCAGTACTGCCCGCAATGCCTACCTCGCTCTTCTCCTGCATGGCTAAGCATCCTAGCTTTTTAGACCTAGCCATTAAACATTAAGGTGACAGAAACAAAATTAATATGACAGAATGCCAGTCTTGCTTTTGCTAGGACTAAATGATGCAAATGCCCATAATTAGATTCAATTCCATATGTCTAGAGAGTAAACTCTTCTTCTAAAAAGATAGAATACTAATGTCTTGCATCAATGAAGGGCCTTTCATCTTGGAGTTTTCCCACATGGCTTACAAACCAATATGGCACAGTAAAAGAAAAGACAACTTCAACCACAAACGGAATGCAACAACTGCTTAATGGTCTATAATAAAAACAGTACTGCAGGAACTATAAAAAGCTATTAAAAACATCATTAATATCTGTCCTGAACAGAAACTATTATTTAATACACAAAGTTAAATTTTAAGAAAGGTAAGTTTTTGGAAAATGAGAGCTAGCCATTTTAAGTTCTGAGGACAGAACAAGTAATCTTCCAATATGTAAATATATCATTATACTTGATCTACAAAGATGATTAGAAAGTTTATCTCAATGTCTTTAAAGAATGGGCATAGGATAGGAGAAGAAGAGCAAGAGAAGGAGAGAACTAACACATCTCAGACCTGAACATGCCAATCCTTATGATGATATTGCTAGATATATTATTAGTGACATTGTAGAGATGAGAAAACTGCAGCTCAGAGGAAGTGAGGAATTTACCCCATATGACTGTTACTAGTGAAACTAGAATTGATATTATAACTGTTTGATTACAAGTTCATATTTTTTCCTACTCTGTCATACTATTCGTTGCAGCTATTAACACCTCTTATGTTCAAAATAGATACTCTGTCTTCTAGGTAACAGATCTTTTGTCTTCCTCATCAAAAATTTAAATTCTCTAGAAGCACATGGAAGAGCTGGTCCTGTGACATCTCCATATGCTTCCTTAACCAACACTGGCTTATGCCTCCCCAAACAGTGTTCATATGGTTTCTAGCTTCTCCTTACTAGAGGGTAAGTTCCTTGCTTTTCCAAGGGGGCACTGCTCCCAAGTTTTTCAAGTGTTTTTGAATGTGGCTTGTTGTCTGGGAGTATGACTTACTATTCCAAAGTTGTTCCTATCATTCTTGCAGATGCTCTAGGGTCCTAATGCTAATAGCTTCCTGCTTCCATATCCCAGAGGTACAGAGGTTATTGACTACTGTGAGCAATGTCAAGTTAGCTAGTAACCTCTTCTTGCCTCCTTTCCCTCTACCTAAATTTCTATTCTAAAATAATTTCCTATACCCTTATAAGGCAACTAGCAAGCTTATTTTGTTTTCCTACAGTCTCCCCTTCTTTCTCCAATTTTGATAGTTGTGTTATATCTACATTGCCAGAAGATGTAAAAATTACATGCCATCCTTATCCCTAATGAAAAAAAAAATTTTCTTAAACCTGGTATCTTTGCATATTGAATTGAATATTCTCCTTTTATGTTACCCATGTTTAAGTAAGATAAGTTTACCTTTACTTTCACAAGAAAGTTCTTGAGGGTTGGACCAGGATAGTTTTCTAAACTGCAAAGCTCTTGAGCACCCTCTTCTAGGGCAGAGCAGATGTATGTCATTCATACAGACAGTAATGGGACTTAAAGTGGCTCTCATCCTTGTCTGCATTTGTTAGTGCCATTTAAAAAAGTCATTCTCATAAGTATGTAGTGGTATCTCATTATGGTTTTAATTTGCATTTCCCTGATGATAAATGATATTGAACATATTTTTATATTCTTATTTGCCATTCATATTTCTTCTTAGGCAAAGAATTCTTACATATGACCATAAAGGGAAAAAATTGGTAAATTGAACTTTATAAAAATTAGTAAATGTTCAGGTAGATATGAGAGATGTATAATAGAGTGAGAAAACCTAGATTCTATATCCTCATCCATTCAACATTTTGGTGGCATCGTATGTCACCAGAAGGAAGTTTGGGTTTTTTTGGAGTATAGCAATACATTAGACTGAAGAAGCAGCTGAAGAAAAGAAAAGTTAGGTGGAACTGAGAAACATAACAGATTGAAGGAAAGGAAACTGTGGCGAGAGAAAGCAGTTGCAGAGCTGGCATCAATGAGCTGGAGCAGAGTTTCAAGTGATGCCAGTGCCTGTGAATGTAGGGGAGTGAAGATGAAGATGTTTAAGGCTTATAAGGTCCCAGGCTCTAAGGCCAGAGGGTAAAGAGGTTAACTAATATGAGGATTAGGGAACCAGAGACACAAGCAGAGAATGAAGTGGGCAGATTAGAAAGCAGATGTTGAAATTGATATTGAGGATGGTAGGTGAGTGTCTCTTCCACATGCAGATGTGAACTGCAGATAATCCAGATAATCCAGTGTGTGTAGCCTGCTTAATCCATTCTTGTCTTTTTCCTCAAATATATAATTTTTTGTTCATAAATATATTTTCATGGAATTGGTAACTTTCAAAGCAACAGTCGTGGAAGCATTGATATTTTCCTCTTTGGAGGCGGCATTCTATAGGGTAGAAATTGAAATTTCTTCTAAGATTGACTCGAGGCAACATATGAAATTGAATATTGAAATCCAGATCATAGAACAGTCATTATGTGATAATCAGACATCTGCCATATCAGAAAAGCTTGATATTGCTATGCTCCTAAAGTTACTGCCTTAGGCTGTCTTATGTCATATATTTTTTTTATAAGAGCTGGATGTCTGTACATAGAATACTATTTATCAAAATAATGTGATAAATCATAATTCTCAGACATATACACACTTAAATGAATTATTTAGAGATGTGCATTTTGTAAAATGTTTCTGATAGTTTCTTTTTTTTATTCTCTGCTTTATCATCTTGAAGTAGTATGTCAGAATGCATCAGTAAACTGATTCTGCATTGTATTCATGTGTTATTCTATAAAATGAAGTTTATCTTGTATGATTATATTTGGTAGTCATTATTTTTATTGAGAGATGTCATTTCTCACACATGTTTGTCTTTGGTTTGTCTAAATCTCTGCCAGGTGATGGGAAAGGTTCCAACACACTGTCCTTGGAGGATAAAAGTCTGGGTGAGGAGAAAGAATAGATGCCTGTAGCAGTCAGATTTAGTACCATAGGGTTTAGATGTTAGTTGTACACTGTCACATCATTTTTAATCATTTTGTGGGTGTTGGAAGCAGTTTTTGAACTGGAGAATCACTGAAAATTTTGTTGTGGAACTGTGATTTAGATAACTTGAGGAAAACGAGGACATTCTAGAATGGAAGAACTAAAAAGAAAACACACAGGGATAAATATGTGTGTTTTTGAAGAGAGCAAGTGAGGAAGTAATAGCAGAATGGGTAGAAGACAGAGGAATTGAGAGCATGAATGCCATAAAGAGTTTAAGTGCAAGTTCAGTGGGAAAGAAGATGAGGAGAGAGAAATTTGGATTCAAAGGAATCATTTTGTTGTTCAGGATTTTAGAGAAACTTATTTCTATTGAAGAAGTCCAAGTACAAGCTCACATTTCCTTCATGGTTAATCCACAGATTTGCCTGCTTGTAGAATGCCTTTCAGATTAAGCTTTACATTTTCCCTTTTACCTGAATGGTGCTTGTGTTTGAGGGTACGTTGACTTAGCATCCAATGATTTAATATATGTTCATTTTATCTCCCTAAATAAATTTAAGGATTATATATTTTATGTTAAATACAATAGACTATTGCTGAAATTTGATTCATAAAACTGATTTAGAGGTAACCATAGTCTAATAACCTCTGTAATGGCCACTGAGTTTCACACGAGATGCCCTCCCTCCCACAGTTTCTGTGTTCTTTCCATCTGTCACTTTCTTCAGAGGAATGGCCTTAGGCTACTGGAGCCACTTAGCCTAGACACGGAGAGCTTGAATTTCCTGGCAGTTTAGTGTTACCATCCCCCACCCCGAGCCCTATTCCCCAATCAAGGAACCTTGGCTAGTGACCGACAGGTGTGAATATAACATCCACTCCACCCTTGACTAAAGTAGGAATAGTGTTAAGGCTTTATTTGTGCCATCCAGAGCTCTCCTGATCAGGCTCAGGCTGGAATTTTACCAAGATCATACCCTTTTTTGTTTGTTTTTTTGTTGTTGTTGTTGTTTTTTACCTCTGTCTGCCACATCCCCCCTCATCTTTCCTGGGAGCATTTAATAAATCACTTGTACATGAATCCTTATCTTAAGGTTCCTTGGAAACACTAACCAAAGATTTTCTCATTTTACTGTGGGGAAACTGAGGCCTAATGTGCTTAACCAATGTGCCCAAAGGCATGTACACCCTAATTTGGGATCCATATCTGCTGATCCCATGTCTATGCTATTAACTCCTCCTTAATAGTTCTAGGTATACAATAGATATGTAATAGTTGTCTGTTGTGTTGAATAAATGATGAATGCACTACCTGTGTGCAAGGTATTTTACCAGATACTAAAGGAGGTAAACATAATTCTTAGATTCCTTGAGCTTAAAAACAAGAAAATGGATAAGACATTTATTAAGTGGAATAAGAAGGACAGATAAATTGCTATTGGAATCCAGAAGAACAAGGGACAGAACGATCATGCATGTTTGGAGCAGGCAGAGAGAGATTGATTCAAAAATAATGTGGCACTGGGAGAGCTCGGTGGGGCAGTGGGAATGGGGAGAAGAAGAGGAAGAAGGAGGGGAAGAGAGAAAGAGAGAGAAGGGGGAGGAGGGAGAGAGATATTAAAAAACTGTGGCATCTAGATTGAGGCTGAGAGGGTTAGGTTTAAACAGGTTTATTTCAAAGTTGTTGACATTTTAAAACTTGACATAGTTTACTGAGTTTTGTGCCCTAATGTTTTCACCATCATTGGGAACATTTCTATATTATCATGAAATGACCTTCAAAATCACTTTTTAATGAATTTTATTAATATATAGATATATTGAATACATTTAATGATACCTCTGTTAGCGAATATATTGATTTTCCTAAATTGCTGATTATGAAATGTCACTGCACTGAAGATCTTTGTACATAAACGTTTGCTTACATTTCTGAGATCATTTGCCAAGGATAAATTATAGGAAATATAATTATTAGATTAACTCTTTTGAGCGCTCCTGAAACATATGGCCAAATTGCTTTTCAGGAAAGTTTCAGTATGCCAGCACATAACTCCTCAGTGACATGTGGCTTGTTGCTTCTTTAGAATTTCTAGTCATTTATTGATTTATTAATCCATAAAATATTTTTGAGCACAGACTATATAGGAGGCTTCATGCTAGGTAGTACATCATTATTAAGTAGAATTCCTCATGGGTTTTCCTCCTTAACTTTTTTTTCTCATTCACCCACAATACTTTAATTTTGCTTCTTCTCTGCCTTACCAGAAACATGGATTCCTTTCTTAATTTCTAACCAGGGGTTATTTTATCCTTTGTTTTTCTTTTACTGTTGTTCTTTAATACTATTCCATTGTTGTTCAAAGTTGCAACATCTTCTCTTACCTCTCTGAGGACATTAGTGATAATTTGGGGGATATTTTTCTTTTTTTCTCTTCATGCTTTCTGTTCCCTGTGGCTTTTTTCCTATTTACTAATTTTGATTTCTGTCCTTCATATTGAAGACTTTCCTTAGCTGCCTGGTTTTCCTTGTCTAATTACATTTAAGAATAACAGTAAGCAATTACATGAGACTTACTCTATGCCAGGACCTGTTCTGAACACCTTACATTTAATTCTCACAATAACCCATACAATAGGTTCTCTTATTATTCCCATTTTCTAGATGAGGTATGAGAGGTTAATAATTTGTTAAAGACCTCTCAGCCAATCGCCAGCAGAGCTATGATTCTGACATAGAGAGTTCATATCCATGCTCTGTGCATATAACCACCAAGCCACATGACTGCTTCTAAGCGTTGTGCAGGGTGATTGTGTCAGGTTGTTATTTGATGTCTTTTATTTTGCTTTTATTAGACTCCCCTGTGCAGATCCCATGTGCCAGCCAAGGTTCTAGGATCTGAGGGGAAAGAAAGCTGAGAATCTCAATAGTCAGTGCCTGAATTTGCCCTTCACACATCTCCCTTAGTTTCACTATAGCACTTGCCTTCAATTGCCATGCTGTCACCCAGTCCAGAGGCCCGCAGGTTTACCTTCACCAGCAAACAAGGCTCCGATCTTTTCAAGAGATTGGGGAGGGTCAGTAGCCTGAACTGTATAAAGTAAGAAAAGGTATCTGGGAGTGTAACTGACTACTTCTTTTTTAAAAAATAGCTTTATTGAAGTATAATTCACCCACTTAAAGTATTAAATTCTATTCTTTTTAGTATATTTACAGAGTTGTGAAAACATCACCATGATAAATTTTAGAACATTTTTAGGAAATAAAACCCCATACCTATTAGTAGTCACACTCTACTCTTCCCCATTCAACCAAACCTAGGCAATCACTAATCTATTTTCTGTCTCTATGGATTTGCCTATTTGGGACATTTTATATACATGGAATCATACCATATATGATCTTTTGGTAGTGGTTTTGTCTACTTGCGATAATGTTTTCAAAGGGATCCATGTTGTCCCATGTATCAGTATGTCATTCATTTTTTGTGGGTGAATAATATTCCACTGTATGGTTATATCGCATCTTGTTTATCCACTTATCAGTTGTTGGACATTTGGGTTGTTTCCACTTTTTGCTATTATGAATAATGCTGCTATCAATATTCACATATAACTTTTTGTGTGTGCATACATTTTCAATTCTCTTGGGAGTGGAGTTGCTGTGTCATACGGTAACTCTGTGTTTAGTTGTTTGAGGAATTCTCAGATTGTTTTCCAAAGTGTTCACACCATTTTACATTTACAGTACATGAGGGTTCTAATTTTTAACTACTTCTTAAATAGACTTTTCAGCAGTGTTTAAGTTCTACCTTTCCTGTCACCGCCTGTAGAATCTGGGGATCTATGAGTATGTTTCAACTCTTCTCATTGCTGGCTTGGCACACAAATATATTGGTTCCTACTTATCTATTGGCTTTCTCCTCTCCAAAATTATATGCTATTGTCTCTTTTTTTTCCCTTGTAGATGTACATTTTTTTCCTTCTTTATCCATTTGCTCTCATTTCAAGAGGTTTTAGGATATATTAGAGGTAAGTACATGTGTTCAATCTATCAGTTTAAGCTAGAAATACCTTCAGTTTCTTCTTTCTTTTAAATTCATATTCATTTTAATACATCTTATTAAAAACAACATTTAGAGTATAATCCCATGTTATGAGTCGTCCCTATAACTCTATCTTTTCCTGTTTATGCTCCATATCTCTTTCTCTTTCTCTCTCTAATACATGTATATTCCTACCCATCTCTTCATCTTATCTCTACAGTCACAGAAGTTTGGCACATGTTCACCTAATATTAACAATGTTTATTTTTGTTTGATGTGATTTGGGGTAATTCTTTGCTTCCTACTACTTTTCTGTATTTATTTTTTAGAAATTAATAGGCATGGATAAATGTTATGAAAATGATAAAATCATTATATAAAAAAATAAAATATGATGTCATGGAAGTTAAGGGAGTAGGATGCTTCAAACAGAGCTTGAATAAAAACATCAAATAGAGTAGAGAAGTTGAAGAGGATAAAGATTGGAACACGATCATTGTTCTTCCAATTGTAGGCTCTGCATCCTTATTTTCCATTGGCAAATTTAATTTTGATCTCAGGGGGCATCAAATATATGTATCACACATATCAGATCATGTTTAAAAATAATAAATAACAAAATACTTATTGATGTGCCTAGAGACTCATGTGCAACTGTCTGTGATGTTAATAAAAACTGCATTTATAAAAATAACTTGCCTAAATTTCTCAGAATAGCATAAAAATCACATAAGTGAAAAATTTATCAAGTAAAAGTTTTTATTTATTGTATTTATTGTACTGTTAGTATGATACATGCCCATGTAAACATGGATGTCTTGAACATACCATGTCAATAAATAAATATTTCTTGGGAGGAGAAATCCAAAATCACTCATTTTCTGTCTCAAAGGCAAGGTGAAATGGAGCTCAATAGACAAAGGAAACAAATGAGAACAGGGGCATTTTGTTAAGCATGAATTTAACCTTTTAGATTGGGCTTTTGTAGGATAATACCTCCCCAGTTCTGAATCTTGCACTTTGAAAAGCAAAATAACTTTGTCACTGACTAACTGAAAGTCAAAGATAAGGATTCATTGCCATGTACACAGGTCTGAAATCCAAATCCTAATATTGGTCACCTTGAGTAAGAGCAGACCAACTCCTCTCCTCTACTTCTTCCCACCTTTATTTGGCTTCTAATTGTGGGCATTGTCACCACCTTTTCCCTCCAATTCTAGTTTCAATTATTTCCTAGACATTAGTGAAATAAGTTGTCATCTACAATAGTTGCAGAAAGGGTGGTCAGGAACCACCAGGATCGACTTCACTTGAGATCTTTCAGAATGAATATTTCTAAATTCATTCTAAAATGAATTTTGTTGGTTGCCCCACTGCAGATCTACTGAATCAGAATCTCTGGGATGGGATCCAGAGATATGCATGTTTATTAGTTTTCCAGATGAGAATCACCAGTCTACAAGATATTATTTGGGATAGCTGGTGAAAAATCTCTTTCTGAATAGTGGTGGGAGATAATTCTCCATGTGTCTCTTAACTTTGGATATCTTGTGACCAGAGGCACTGATTAGCCTTTGTTCTGGACTCTCTTTACTGGGATATTTGTATGGCAAACAGCCTTGGAAGACAGAGATCACAACCTTCCCAAGAAGGCAGATTTCTTTACTGTCTGGTGTAATAAAAAACAATTTCTCCCAGTGGGGCATGATAATTACCCATTATAAAAGATTCAGGTTACCTAAGCTTGGAGTTCCTCAGCTCTGGTGCACACCCACTACAGGTGAGTATCCACTGGGCTCCCTCTTTTGTCACCCTCTGGGCATTTGGAGTAGGAGAAATTAACACAAATATGGTACCTGTGCTGTTAGTAATAAAATCATTTCTTTCTGATCCAGGAGTCTCCTGTCCTCTGTCAGTATCTATAAAACTATGGCAGGTTAATTTATCATCTTGCAAGAAAGATAAAATCTCAAATCCTTCTCAGTTCTTGATAAATAGTTGTTCACTGACCTGATGTGGTACAAGGTATTTTTTTGTTGTTGTCGTTTTAGAATCCTATCGATTTAGGTTAGGATATTGAATCTGTATATGTTCCCTATTATAAATTTTTTTGTAAGGATGGTGTTAGACATCAGTCTCAACTCATTTTATCAGATGAACTAGCAGGTCTTGAGAAAATGAAAGATGGTTTTAGAGAGTTGAGAAGTGGATATAACAAACAGAGCTACAAAGGAGATGGCAAGCCTTGGATGAATGTCCTGTAGTGGGAAAGGTTCAGAAGATAAACTTTTGTGCTCTGAAATTTTGCCTGGGGGCTGCTCTGCCAGCATCCATCTCAGCTGGACACACAATGCACACTGATTTCCTATAATTCCCTTCTTCATTCACTATGAATCAAGGGCATCTGCTGGCAACACTATGAATTCTGTTGTTTGCAAACAGCAAGTACATATCATCTATTATCTGTGCTTTTTGGAATGGAAGTTATTATAACTTGGGCAGTAAGAAAGTTTACCATGAATTGAGAGAAGTAGAAGAAAAAAAGAGTTAATAAAATTGAGAAAAGAACAATAGGTACATTTCTGTGATTACTAATTTGTGCTGAAGAAAAGTTGGCCCCAATCCATTCTTGGGAATTCCCTCACTTTGTTTGATAAATTTACATATAAGTGACACACAGTGATATGCAAATATTGCTTTTAAAGCATAAATCAGATACTTAACTTGGAAGCACCATCCCAATAACCTGGAATGGTGTTCCTAGTTAATTACACTTTCTAATTAACCAAGGACTCACAATTAAATATGGAGAACAGAATTTTTGCATCTCAAATTACTATATATGGTTTGACAAATACATGTCTACTTTTACAACAGTAGAAAATGTGAAATTGAAGTAGTCCTGAAAAAACTAGAATGGTAACCATACAGTTAAATCATACACGTTTTAACAATGTTAAAACTATTAGTTGATAAAACACATTTAATCCTAAAATGTAAAACATATATCTGTTGATTCAATGACCTCAGGGTCATATGAACACCAATTAAAATTTTTTTGAAACAAGTTATTTTAGTTCATATCTATTTGAGATAAATGGTGCTTCAGTGGATACAGGTTTTTTGTTGTTGTTTTTGGTTCTGACTGTAGTTGTATTTGGGGTCTGAATGGTTCTCTGAGAAATGATGAAGATTTGCATTGGATAGCTTTCTACCATCTCTGAGAGGTTAGTTGCAAATTAATTTCTGATTTGGAGTCTGTTACATATGGATTTCCGAGGTAGCCTATATAATAATAATGTTAATAATAGTAAAAATAATACAAGACTGTAAGTGAAAACAGAGATGGAACCATCCTGTCTACATATTATCTCTCTATTTTGTCCACTTGTTGTTCTGCTGCACAGTGGTCACCCTTGTCAAACTTGGTTTGTGTTTTTGTTTTTTTGGCAAAGGAGTTATCTACTAGCAAAGTCACTTATTTAATTTCCCTAGTTGTAGTAAATATGGAAAACTTCAATAGAATCCTTCTGACTGAATTCATTGTGTCTACTCAGGACTCTAAGGGAACCATGATAAGCCAGGAAAAGTCTTCAAAAATGTCTAAAATTTAAAATGGATACCTTGTATTATATTTAAAGTTCATGAATTTTTAAGATTATTATTCTAAAATTCAGAGGACTGTGGTATTTCAGAATAATGCTTATAATGTTTGTCTTTATATACCATATCAGTATATTATTCATTCATTTAGTCAACAAATATTTATTTTGTTCCTACTATGTGTAACATTTGATCAACTTTAAGGATATAAAATGATTAATGAGATTAAAATATGTGCTCTTGAGTAGCTAAAAATTTTGGCAGGAAAACAATGATATAATAATTCAACCTGGACTCACAGAGGAGGTGACATCTGATATCTGAAAAGGGAGCAATGTGCAGGATCATCCTAGAAAGTAAAAATCACTCCTTTTTGTAGTAGCAGGAGTAAAGTAGCAAGAATATCAAGAGTAGCTATTAGTTACAGGGTATTTACTCAGTGCCAGGCAAAACACTAACATCTGGCATGGACATTTTCCTTATACCCACCAATCAAAATGATAGGTACTATAAAATTACCATTTTACAGAGTAGTACTCCGAAACTTTAGGAAGTGAAGTAACCTGCCTCAGCTCATACAAATAGGAAAGAGTAAATTTTTGATGCATGAGTGAATGAAATCACATAACATTCATAAATCTGGAATTGAAGTGTCTCACCAAATTATAATATCCAAAGAGAGATGAGGGTGAGTGGTATAACATTGTCTAAACAACTGTCATGGCATAAGCAATTTCAACTTTTCTTCAGAAAAAAATCAGGAGCTCTTCATCCTAGTCCTTCTTTGGGAAAGTTAGCACTTAGCATTAGTGTACAAAGCATTCATTTCTGCCAGTTACACCAACATCTCCTCATAGGACCCTGATCTCTGGAGTGATATAGAGACACCTTCACTCACCTACATCAGCTCAAATCAAAATGGACTTTGTTCTTTTGTGCCTGAATACTTGTTTGTTTGTTTGTTTTACTTTCAAAAATAAGGTTTGGAGTATAAATAACCCCTCTTGTTTGCACATAGGCTAGTCATATGAACATTATAAAGTGGCCACTTCCTGTTTCCTTACTTTGTAAATTTCCTTCCTGGTGGCCTTACATTTTTTCCAACCAATATTTCACTGTTTGGTTACCTCCCATGTGCCTCATTCTATAATCATCTGTTGGGCTTTTAGACTCAATCACATCTATTATAATGTTTCAGTCCTCAAAATTAACTTTCTGAGATGGGTAGTATTAATTTCATTTACAGACAGGGAGACCTGGACTTGGATAATTTGTTGTATGGTTTGAGGTCACACTTGTCTAAGGTCATAGGGTCAGCAAACCAAGATAAGAATTCAAATATCTTAACACTATGTCCCCTGTTGGTTCCCAGGACCAGAGGGTCTCCTTATAAATGGAATAAGACTGTCCCACCATGACTTGGCCAAGACAAAACAGGAAAACATTAAACAATTTAAGGTAGTCAATATCTGATTATGTCAAAAGGATTGGCCTAGCAAATGTTATAAGGGTGAAGTCAATGTGGGCTTTGACGATCAGAGATTGGGTTTGGCTAGGTGGGTAGAACAAGAGCAAAAGGGAGGCTTGCTTGACTGGAAGAAAAGCATGAGCAAATATGTTGAGTTGTGGCTAAGCACGTGATCTGTGGACAAATAAAAAGTCTTCCTGATGTAGATCATTTGAATTGTTTTGTGGATAAATTTTTCAGTGCTTGTAGCATTGCATTGAATATTTTGTGGGCTAAGATGGTATGAAAATAAACAATTAAAGCTTACGAAGAGAACCTGGGGATATTTTTAAGCCATGTTAATATGCAGAAAACAAGAATGGTAGCTATGCAATTTGATAGGCAGTTGACCATGTACATATAAAAATCCAGGATTATAAACTTAAGGCAGGTCAAACAAGGTATGTTTGATGGCAAGTATACACCATAAAAATATGAACTTAGTTTGTTTTTAATTTTATCTTGGTGAATACAAGCATATTACATATTCCACTTGTAATCATTTTTCTCAGCAGTTCATCCATTGACATGCACACACACGCATGTGAGCAGATGTTTTCTAGTACCTTTGGCAGAAGAATTTAGTGCCTTGTACACATCACACCTGCCATGTCATGCTTATTGATTGAACGATTCAGCTTGCTGAAAGGTACTGGGTGAGATATTAATTTTAAAATGAAAGCCTTCACATCTGCTAATGCCTGTCAGTCTCTGGAGTGAATGTGCCATTCAAGCCAACGGAAGTGGGCAGAAGCAGCCTTCATGGGTAGGGCTGACAAGTTATTTTGAGTCTGCTGAATTACCTTTATTGTTGCCCAGTACTTATAGGCAGACCTCTCCCTCCATTAAACTCTAGCGCGCACAGTACTTCTGAAAATAGCTCTAGTGGTTTGGAACTCGTCTTCCTGGATTTTCACATAAATGGAATATTTGTGGTAGTTGAGCAATAAATGGTGAGATAATGGTGTTTTACAGGCAGTGAAATGACAAGGTCAGTTTTAATTAAGCTGAGATCAACCTCAGTCTGTATTGCACGCTTCTGATTAGGTTATTTCAAATTAACATAAGTTTTTGGAGACTTCGCTGAAGTCAGTGGTGTTAAACACCAGCTGTGCTGGCAGAGAAGCGTGGGATATGAGAAGGAGATAGCATTCACATTGAAATTAGCACTTGGCACAATATAATTCTCTGATTGCAAACTATGTGGAGTTGCCTGTGCTAATTGGTTGATTTTATTTGAAGCAGATGTTGTTAGCTTTCCCACTAATGATCTGGAGAGAAATTCTTTTGAAAGACATGCCATGTTAGGATCTCTGCAGTATAATAAGCTAATTACAACTTTAAGTACTTGCAGTAATTAGCACAATGTGTATAAAGTGTTCCTGATCTTTTCACCCTGCCGCATTATTGTCAGGGCAGCTTGAAAAACAAAAAGGAATGCTAGCTGGATTCAGTCTCCCTGGTCTAACCTCTTCGTTTCCCAGACTTCTGCACTAAAGAGATAATGAACTCGACTTAAATCCTTCTCTTTCAGGCATGTCAAAAAGGTTTAATGCCAACCTCCACCCTACTACATTCAAAAAAAGGGAGAGTGAAATTTGCCAAACTGAAATGCTACCTTGCCTGCATATGCCTTTAGGGCCCATGAGGTCTTCATCACGTTAGCAACCGAGGTGTTTGAGGAAATCATAGCATATTTATCTCAAGTTCATTTACTGTTTACTAATTTGGTCCAGGGATCAAACCTATATTTTATTTGAGAACATTGTCTCTTCAGACTTCCAAGCCAAACTCCAGCTTCCCTGTATAGAATGCTTTATATGCTTAATATTTCTGTAAGCCTGAAATGTAGTCTTTCTATATTTTTAACAACCAAGTTGTTACAGAAGCATGTTTTGTGTATAGTAATTATGAGTGATGACATAATAGGAGTAGATGTGCAGAGTGGGCCACAAATAGAAAATTATGAATTGAGAAAAAAGGAATTAATAAAGATAAATTGTTAACATATCTAGCAAAGTCCACAACAAGGGACTGCTATTAATAGGAGTGAATCTGACATTTGAGGCTGGTGACTAAAGTTCTTGTATCTCTAAGAAGAGGCTAAGTTGATCAGTAGAAAATAATTTACAGTAAAATGTTACAGTTTCAATAGCTATTTGTGGTCTTTTTAAGAAAGTTTCAGTGTTTGGATTTTTAAGATTATTTGAGATAGTTGTTTAAGAGTAAAAATGCAGCCATTCATAATGGAGTCTTCTACTAGAATGTTTATAAGGTTTTATGTTTTCTAATGGTTCCTTCTTTCATTTTAAGATACTTCTTGGGGGAGGCAGAGACTGAACAAATTCTCCTTTTAAAGTACCTTTGAAGAAATTGGCTGGCTCTCTTGGCTCTAGTTCCTTGAAAATAGGCAACTTTATTCTGAACTTGGCTACATAAATAAGGTAGAAAATGCCTTTACTTGCGCCTGTACTGTGGTTGTCTCCTTAGTTCTGGAATCGAAAGCTGGGATTTCTGTGGTTGCTGATTTTATATCTACCTGCAGTGATACAGAATTTCACAAAGTAGATAGCCAGGCTGCTGATAACTTCAACAGATTATGTCGTAAAGAGAGCTGGTATCGAACAAAGATATAACATCTACTTGAGAAAAGCAAAGATAGAGAAGTCTGTTAGATATTTATTTGTCCTCTTAAATTACTGAAAGAAAGGCAGGTTGTAGGTTTAAGGGCTTCCAATACAGATGGTTGGTTTCCTACTTACAGTGGTTTGACTTATGCTTTTTCAAGTTTGTGATGGGAGTAAAAGTGATGCACATTCTTCATAAATATAAATCAATGTTTTATGGTTCTGTAAATTTATTGATATAAGTAATAAAAAAATAGAAAAGATGTTGTACTTTGGTTTTTCCTAAGTTTACGGAGTCTCAAGTGCTCATTAGAACCTAATAAGAGAATTAAGTATTCTCAAGCAAAACACTCAAGGGCAGGGTTTAGACCTAGTCCTGACATTTTACTCGTGGCACAATGTCTGGCATGTCTTAGACACATAATAAATGCATGAATATTTTTCTGGTAAAAAGTTAACAACTCATTATTATCTGTCACTGCTATGTGGTTGGGTGAGTTTCCATACTCCTGGAACTATTGTCATGGATTGGAGCTATTTAAATGCCATATATAATTATTTGTCTAATTGGTCTTGATATACTTACAAGTGTTTGAGTGTGAAAGTTAAAGGCGCACACTTGGTGTTGGGAGTTTTGACACCTAGCATCCTTACTGATAAAATTTAAAAGTCTTATTTGACTATGGAAAAGATCAATCCACTTAGTAATGGAGCATCTGCTAGAGTAACAAAAACTTGTTTGACGATAAACCAATGGGCTCACATTGTTTTGTCAGTAAGTCTCCTTTATTATCTTATTTTTGTTTACTTAAACCCAAAGCTACTATTATTTACTCCTGATATAATACCGTGGTCATAGAAATATAAACTAGGTTCCTAACAGTATGTTTTTTTGCTCTTGCTATAAATAATCTGCATTTTCATAAGTTTGAGAAAACTAGTTGTCAAATTGCTGCTAGGTGCTTGAAATATAATAGTACATGTACATATGAATGTTATATATTTATTATGTATTAAGTTAGCTATATATATATATAACATTAAATATACTCAGCATTACATATCATACTATAAATTATCATATAGGTTTCAAAAATCTATCTATCTTCTATATTCTATCATTTATCATCTATCATCTTTCAAGAAAGGTCACCACTGGAAAGACCATAATCAGGCCAAATGATTAATTAATTATTTTATAATGTTTTGATAACACTTATTTGGAAAGAGCTAAGGGCTAATATATAACTTTTTTTCATATACTTTCTCTTGAAAAGAAAATAGTCTTACATTCAGAGGGGCAAACTGACTTTTGTAAACCTTTCAGCTTTCTAGGACTGAGAAGTTTTCTGTAAGAGAAAGTTTCCCAGCTTTCAGGGGCATCAGCAGATCGAGACTGACCATTTATAATGTGTCTGCTTACTACCAGCCCTCTGTGTTCCAATATGGCACTGCACCATCCTGTCAGGGTCTAATGGAGCATGCAACTCCATGAGACATATTCCTGAGATGTCAGCAGAAATGGTCATTTCTTTTTACTTCCAAATGTGCAAAGTGGGAACAAGAAATCCTTATTAGAATGTTGGGGAAAAAATTAAAAACTACAGGATTGAACACAAAATAACTGAGTTTGTTCGATATTTAGAGGATACAGCAATTATATATGAAAATCTCTTTCATGTAAGATTTTTTAAAAAGTCAATCGCATGCTTTCATTTTTGTATGTAATAGATTGCCAGGATGGGACTAAATAATATCATTTTTTCCCATTTCCCAATACATTTTTATTTTATTTTATTTTTTGCCATAAAAAGCTTGAAAAACAAAACTCCCTGAGGCACCAGAAGCAGGAGTAAGCGGGGTGGTTTGGCTGCAGACCAGAGTAGCACAATGGGTTTCGGCTTCTTTTCTGTTCATTGCTCCCCATTTCCTTCCAAAGCACACACAAAGCTCTGCATGACTTTCTGGTTTCAGGCTCCAGTTTTGCAATTTTTTCCGCTGTCTGTTGGGAAGAAATTGAAATGTAAATTATATCCCCTGAAACAATCATATTGTTTGGGGGCATAGGAAGAAGGAGAAGTACAGGGATGAGTTTTTTTTTTCTTAAAAAAAAAAGCTGCTATGAGCCACAATACTCAACCTTGCTGTTTCATGAAACTCTCACTTTTTATATATATAAACTCTTATTTAATTTTGCAAAAAAGTAGCTTAACCACTGAGAAAATTGTGCAGAGGAAAGAAAATTTCTTCCTGATGAGGGATTATGCTCAGCAGAGATGCAATAATATACTGTGTCACTTGTTTCTATCTGCTATTTTCTCTCCTCTGGGCATGCCCCATTTCACATATACATCCCGTAATTCATTGGATTGAGAGTTTGGCAGACCCAAGAGTGGAGAAGGGCAGATTTCAGCTCTAGTCATCGCAGGTAATGGAATTGGCATAGAAGGTTTCAATATTGCTTCAAGGAAGTTGAAAATGACTAATGCAATGACTAACAGTAACATCTAAAACAAAAGTGTAGTTCTGCACTACAGTAAGAATGAGTGACCTTCTTGGCTGGGAAGAGGGGGGTGTGAGGGCGGAGGAATCTTTGGGAAGAAGATTTCAGAACAAATAGACTATAATGTTGGTATTTAAATGCAATTTACTCATTCGCTTCAGCAGATAAAGTCTTAATATGCATGTCATCTGTGGGCAGAGACTGAAGAATTATAAGCATTAATTTGTTTTAAATAATTTGAAAAAGAACAGTTTTATTAAACACTGCAGTCATCTAAGTAAAAATTTAAAATAAATCTCTTTATCTTTTGTAAAATAATCTGCGCCTACAGATCTTTTTTTAATGTTTAGGTTTTAAAATTATAAATAATGTGTGCTTAAAAAAATCATGCTCCAGTGGTTTCCTCGGGTACCAACTATACTTCCTCAAATGCTGAAGCCAAGCAAACTGTGGTCTTTAAATCTGAATGGGCTCCCTACTTGCCCAGCCCCACCAATGCCTGCCCCATTGCATGGGTTTGCAGTGTGGATATCAGATAAGCTATGGCAAGTATGTTATATAAACCCCTGATGGAGTTGCATATTTCTGTGGTTCTGTCTAGTGTCAGGCCTTCAATGAGATGAAATAGACTTATTTTTTGGAATCAGCCCTTTTTGCTTTCTTTCCCTAAAAAACTTACTTTAGTGAAATGGTGTCATCTCTAGCATGATCAGACTTAACATTTTAGGACTACTGGTTTAGCACAGGGATTATTATTGGAGATTCAATGGTGAGAATCCCTAATAATGGATACAAATTTGTGTATATTATGTGAATTTTATGAGAATAAAGTCTACAATTTTAATTCCAAGATTTATGAATTAGGAAGCTTAGTATTTGAGTCTGATGATAACTCTGAGACAAAGATAAATTATCATTACAACTTTATGCCGGACTTCACTGAATCTCATGGAAATTTAGCCACAAGTTTGAAGTCCAGATATTTAATTTAGTTATCTTTCCCTATGTGATCAGGGCTATTACTGTTATCGGCTTTAAAACAAATTGATTATAGTAGATGTAGATACCCCACCCCTCCAAGAAGTAGAGCTTAATCTTCCTCCCCACCCAATTTTAGTGTAGACATAGTGACCTAGTTTCAAAGAATAGACTAGAGAAAGGGAAAACTAGTAACATTACAGTACAGCAACTTGGCTAATACTACATTAACCAAGTGAGGAAAGTCAATCACACCAAGTGGTATCATGGTGTTGTCATAGCCTTCCCCCCAACATAATGTAAGTAGAAAAGGGCACTTTACTCGGTAATATTCTTCCTCAAGCCTCCAATCCAGTCTAATCACAAGAGAAATCATACAGGATACCAGGTCAGTACTCCTCAAAATCGTCAAGGTCATAAAAAATAAGGAAAGACTGAGAAACTGTCACAGACCAGAAGAGACTGGGGACCATGACAGCCTAATGCAACATGGTATTCTAAATTGAATCCTGGAACAGAAAGAGAACACTAATGAAAAGTTGGTGAAATTAAATAAAATCTAGAGTTTAGTTAATAGCAATGTACCGATCAATGTTGGTTTCTTAGTTTTGACAGATATGTCATTGGAGATGTAAGATGTTAACAGAGGGTAAATTGGGTGAGGGATATAAGAGAACTTTCTTTATTATCTGTGTTATCTAAAAGTATTCAAAAATAAAAAAAATAATTATTAAAAGTTGACTGAGTCTAAAAAGATTACCACAGACTCAACACTCAACTCATATTTTGTTCCTGGGTTAGAATAAATGTCATCTTCCCTGGAAATCCATCCATATGACCTTATACACTAATCCACTAACAGAATTAATGGCAATTGTGAGAGGCATTATTGCCTAGTGGTTATGGGGTTGAAGCCGGCCTCTACCATTTATCAGTTGTGTGACTTTTAGTATAATACTTTATCTTTCCATGGATAAACCTGTCTTATAGGACTGTTGTGAGCATATAATTTAAAGTTACACATTTAAAGTCCTTAGAATAGTGCCTGTACATCATAAGTACTAATAAGTGGCAGTGGTGATGATGATGAGGATGGTGATGATGATGGTGATGATGATGGTGATGATGATGATGGTGATGATGATGATGATGGCGATGATACTTCCATAGCATTATTTTTATAACTATCATAGAACATCTAATTGCTTACCCCTACTTCTTCTTTTAGATGATGAGACCCTTGAAGATAGAATCCATGTATTATTTATCTTTGTATCCTCATGCCTGAGAAATAGATCAGTACTCAATAATTGTTGATTAAACATATGCTTGGTTTCTGGATCCTCACTTGCCTTACTTGAGATTTGGATGTGACTCTCTCGTTACTGCTGCCAAATTCCAGGCTTAGGTGAGAATAATTACCAATGAACGAGCATTCTTTAATGCTCTCTTAGGTTCAGTAGGGGATGCAAAAACATATATCTGAAGTGTTTACTCCCCAGAAACTCACCAGCATATACACTCCAATATATATATTCTATTTGAAAATTATAAAACTCTGGATCAAACAGCTCTGAGAACAGGTGCTTGAATTTTAAGAAGGTAGAAATTACAACAAAACATGACAATGTAAGAGAATATAGGATAATCCACTTTTATGGAATATCCAACACACCTAGCTCCACTACAGATCATGAGAAAATGAGCTAAATTAAAAAAAAAAAAAAAGCAAAACGAAGTTTGTCAGACATTCTAGAAGTAAAGAGTTTCTGTTTTAGGTTTATTGTGGTGTTATTCCATTATGGAGAGAACTTAAATAATTTAAAACACTTACTAAAACATGCAAGGACTTATTTTTTTAAGATGATATGTTGAAAAATGAGTTATAGTGGTATTTATGATAATGGGTGAAACTGAGCTTGCTTCTGGAAGAATATAACATTGTTGCTATAAAATGTACTGGACAGGATGAATTTCTTTGGGATTTTTGTTCTCTTTTGAGAATGCCAATTTGGATCCTTTAAGTTGCCCCTTAACCAGTATTCATAAGGGAAACTTTTAGATCAATATCTATTCATCAACTTTAACAAATCTTTCCCAAAATTCTTTTCAGTAACCACGGGGTGCATTGTGAGTAAAGAGGCTGTTCAAAATGGCCAGAGGACTTTGCCATATATTTGATAACTTAACCTTGCCCTATTTTTTTATCCAAGACAGCTAAAAGCCAAGCTCACATCCCGGTCATATATTTGGAAGTCCAGATCCTACTCACAAAATGTAGGCACCTAAATTATGCTGTTACATCTTACAGTTGTCTTTGAATAAAAGGGATGTAAAAGTACCTCTTGTAAGCACTGCTACCATTCTATCCAAGGCTGTGAATTACCACATGGTCTGGAAGAGATCATCTTAATTTGGGAGACCAAACTACTCATCAGTAGTTGATATGGCTAAATCTTGAACCCTGCTTTTCAGATTGAATTGCCCTGGGTTGGAATTGACTGGATTTGGCTTATGGGATTCCAGATGCTCTGGTAATTATAGTACAAGGCTAAATTTTCTGATCTCATTTGTCTTTTAAAAATACTTTCATTCCTCATTTGGTTTCTTTCACCCAGTATTTAGAGGTTATAACTTCTATGAGTAAAATTTAGTTTTAAATGGAAGAAAATTTAGCTCTTGCTACTATGGTACTAGTTAATCATAAGTTCATAAAAAAGCTAACATACTAGGTCAGAGAGCCAGCATTAAAATTTGATGCATTTGGGGAAAATAAATTAAAAAGGTCTGGTAGAAAGCTTGCACTCTAGAGCTTTTTCTCTGCTGTCTGTCATCTGAGGCATAAACCTGTGCCCTTATGTATATCCAATTGCAATGTATCTCTTCTGTCTAAAGCCAGATAATTACAAGGTTCCCTAGTCCCTTGGCAGGCTGAATAAAGGGTTACTTTAATTTCTTTTCTTAGGCTCTAGATGTATATTGTGTTCTGTAAAGATACTGTACACAGTTCTGTAGTAAGGCTGATTATAAGTATTATATAAATTAATATTTCTGTTTAGCTATTAGTAACCCAAGATTGGCTCAAGAGCTCATAGCATGTGGTTATCTTTAGGATGAGAGATGACTATGTTGATTTTATCTTTAGCTTCATCAAGAAGTATTATGTACAAATCAAGTAGTAGGCACTCATCAGATGCGTCTGGCCCAACAGAACGGACATGTAGTCATCTAAACAAGTATTCAGTGGGAAGACCAATAACTCATTACCATTATTTATGAGCAAAAGGGAAATATGTTGTAGAGCAGTGATAAATGTAGTGGCAAGTAGAGAAAATTGCTTCTTTAGCTAAGGGACATTTGTATCACCATTCTATTTAATCAGGGAATACATTAGGAAAAGGTTTGGGCTTCAAAAGAGAAGAAGGTGGCTTTGTGAGCAAGTTCATTTTTATTTTTATATTTTATCAGAGATAGGAAGGAAAATTTGTTTAGCAAGTTTCTGTGATGGAGGCTTAGAATATGAGAGCCACGTTATTTCACAAGAATTGTGAAGTTGAGCTTGGAGATAAAACAATACATTTTTAAGGTATGACAAAGAATAATATCTCAGCTGCCTTTTTGGCTTTTTACATATAATTCAAGACCAATTCTAAGAAATAAAGAAATTGTACTAATTTCTTCATTTAAATAAATAAATAATTTTAGATAATATTATGGAGAGCACTAAATATACTCAATTGACACGAGAAAGAACAAAGAGGAGTTGCAAAGCACCCTGTGGGTGTTTGAAAAATATTAATTATGGTGGCAAATGCAATCAAAATAATGTAAGGGCCAGTATATACAAGGAATGACAAAAGATTAATGTAATTCCCATTGTTTTGTATTTTAGGAGAAGGATGTGGGGTGACAGAGTTGCTGGCTTCAAGACTGAAGATCAGTCAGGTGAGCACTGAT